>CM035592.1:57574248-58174248 GCA_020423425.1 Chrysopa pallens | reverse complement strand
CCGATTATAGGGAATGTTGATCCAATTATTTCAATAATAAATTCTATAATTAGAGGCGTACTTTTTACAATATCTTCTTAAAATTTATCTGGAGGCTTACATCACGATATCAAGAACTATCTCCAAACAAGTTGTCCAATCGTAAATGAAAGTCTTGAACATTTCGTTAATGAGAGTCTTGTAACACCATAATTTCTTCAATAATAAAAACTTTTTTGTATCTTTGAAATATTTACAAATGCAAAAAATGACATTACTTATATCTTTTAATCGTTTATAAATAACAACTATAAACAAAAAAACAATAAACATTTTTATAAATTTCATTGTCATCATTAACTTTTAGAGGTCGACGAATGAATTTTAAACTACAAATATCATAAACGCTAACTTTCCAGAATAAATAAATATTGACAAGGATATTATTTATCAAAATTTTTATTTAAAATTATTTTTTACGTATAATGTACTTTTTTTTTTTTACTTTTTATTTATTTTATTTATTTTTTATTTCATTTATTTATTTATTTACAGTGCTGTATGGACACCGAACCATTCGTCAAGTGGGTTGTATTCAATCATTTAAATTTTGTTTTGATCCCTCTACTCCTAGGGGCTGGAATTTTTCTAAAAATAATGAACCACCTGAGGATTATGCACTTTCAAACAAGATTTTTTAATAAGACCACAATCGACGAAAATATTGGTGAAATTTAGAAAAATAAATAAATCCACTTTGAAAACCACTGATCTACAACTTTAGATGCTATCAATACACGAACAGACAAACGTTTATGAAATGTGACTAAAGAAGACATTTAAAACCTAAAAGAAAAAAATAATCAATATTGTCCAAAAATTACAAATATTGTATGCTTATCATTTATTTTACATGAACATGATTCTGAAACGGTTTTAAAATTAAACAACTTTTTATTAATATCTTGAAGCTATAAAGAAAAAGTTATGATCGAACGATACTCTGAAGCTTGCAATTAATGATTAAGTAATAGATAATATTTAATGATAATTTTATTGTGCAATTATTATTTTATTTATTATAAACGAGTTCAAGTTATCTTTGGTTTGTATTGTTTGAATGTTTTGTTTGTAATCATCTATATACAATAGTCCATGAAGAAAACAAAAAATCCATTTTTGTATACAATAAGCTTCTGTACTACAAAAGAAAAATTGAAATAACACATTATGGTTGCCTTTTTAACCCTGTTTATTACTAGTGAATCCGTTTATTACTTTTTTGAATATTGTAATAAACATTTATTTATTTTTTATACATAGCCATTACAATGGAAGTATACGTGAGGGTAATATACTCTCGTTTAATGTTTATCGAGTTTTGGTATTTGGAATTTAAAAAAAAAAAATGCGGTGTTAAATAAAACAAACCTGTACACTCAAGACTATCTAAACATTTTTAGATCAATTCACTAGTTGAGTTTTATCACACCACAAGGAGAAATTTTATTAATAGTGACAGTCTCACAGAAAACATAAAAATTCGGCACGTTAACGCTGCGTAAACTAGAATATTTATGGATAATTGTTTATTTATTTATTTATTTTTTTTTTTTATAATTATTAATGAAAATTAGCAAACCATCACCAAATTACCAACGAGTAACATCTCCTCAGAGAATCATTACAACTAGCTAAATCATACTGATGATGACTACTTTGCAGTCGAAATACGTCCAAAATAATTTAATCTAAGAAATTGGGGCAAAATATCGAAGTTTATTATGGATTTATTACTTGAATTAAAATTCTAAACATTAATTATTAAAATTGATCAAGGATCGTTATTAGTCGGTAGCATTAATAACTGGAATACCTGCAACATTTGTTCAACGCAGTAATTTTCTAACAATTTTTTCACTATAAAAAATTATTTTACAATTTTTCACGTTTAAATGTCATAAAAAATTCTCTTGAATTTTAATTTTACGAATAATAGGAAATGCATTTTTGCGGAGTTTCGAACCCAGAATATTTGAGTGTTTCAAAATTTAATTCCTCCTTTTCTAGATAGTTTTAAAAATTTCAAACTAAAACTTAAAAATATTGAAGTTTCAAACATACATAGTGCCGTAGTCTAGTTTTTTTTGGATTTTATTTAGTTTTTCTGTTCCTTACTTTTATTTCATATTTTGTTTTTCATAAAAATTTAAGAATTTTACTAAATACAGCCTTTGTTCTTTCGTTTTTCAATTACTCATCTTACTTTTATTACTTTACCTGTTAATTATTATTTTTTTCAGTTCATTTTGCATAAACTGGAAACTGTTTTTTTAAATCGAATGACTAAACCGGTTCATTGAACAACTGGGTAAAGAAACTTATACCTTCCATTTGGCAAATGGAGGTTGCGAGGTCGAATCCAATCAGAGGCAGTTTGATCAATTACAATTAATAAATATTAAAAAAAAGGGCCGGTTGATTGATCACACTATCGTTACTTGGATAAGAACGAAGTAACCAGCTCCACCAACAACATGACATCTTTGCCTTCAGGTGACGTAGTATTCTAAAAGGAGGGTACCAAAGACCAAAAGGTCTAGGAACAAGGGAAGTAGTTGCGGTTTCCCTCTTAATATACTCTCAATGCAATTACTTAAACGCACCCTATTCCATTTTTAAATAGCTATAATGCTTTATAGAAATACATAAAAGAGTCAAACATGTAAGGGTATTTTTTACTTTAGATAAATAAACTGTATGTTAGAATATTTTTGAAAATACTTATGAAAGAATATTTCTTTTTGTGATTTTTTTTAAACGTTCCGTATTTGGATATACAATTTTATTCGAAGTTTCTATACATAAGAAGAAAATAATATTATATTTTTATATTTTTAGAGACAGGCATATTGTCAAAAAGTTAAAGTATATATTTTATTATTTCACTGTCTTTTTAACTAAATAATATAATACTAAATAATATATAATACTAAGTACAAAAGAAGATAAATAAGTGAAAAATTGATCTCATAGGAGTTGGCAAATTTCCTTTCAAGAATAATTAAAAATACCCTACCAATAATATACACAAAACTGTCTCTTGTAGGATTTATGCCCAGAATTTTTAGAAGCTAAAATGTATTTTCCATATTTAATAAGTTTAGTTTGTTTTATTTGCAATTGGCTATTTTTCTTTTGGCTTTTTCTAAATTTTTTAATATTATTGAAAAAAACTATAAATGTAAAACTAAATCACGTATGCGTATATAAATAATAATTCAGTAAACGTAATAATAGTTCTAGAGACATCGATATTTAAGTGAAAAAATAAAGGCTACTTTTGAGTGCCGGAAGGATAATTGATTGTGGTGGAGTTCGTTTGATCGCGATAGACATGTATACAAAATATATACAAAATGGTTATCTTCAACTTATTAAGATAACATCAAGTCGATTATTAAATTATACATATAGTACGTATACTGACTTTATAAACGATCCAATTTTGCTTTGTACAAACTTAGCATTTCTCATATCAAATACGAATTGAATACAAAAAACTGATGTTTAGACAATCCAGCGTTCCCATGGTGCCCAAAATTACCATGTTTAACGTTTGTACATTTGATAACTAGTACATTAGTACAAACGCTAACAGATGATAACATTTTCACTTACTAAACAAATTTTTTATATTCAATCATTCAATTTCTATATAATTTATAACTCCATTCCTTTTAATTAGTTATTTGTTAACAAATGATAACACGCAAGAAAGCGCCTTTATTTATATGCATAGGTAACTACAATCAAACAAACTTAATATGAAACCAATGATATCTCACGCATGAACTTTAAAATTCACCAGAGGACGCGCTACTAGACTCTTTGGTTCTCTTTAAAATTTCATTTCTATACGACAAATTATATATATAAGCTTTAAAACGTGAAACATTTGATGAGTTTTATTAATTACTATTGTGGATATTTACTTAAAACTTTGGAAATTGACTAGCAATTAAAACTAACCAGTTAAGATAACAACTATCAGAGTTAATTGTTTTGATACTCGGCATATGGTTCAGTATCAATATTAAAACTGTTTTTAATGATCCACATTCATAAAATACTCTAAATATGCAGCCCATACAGTTATAAATACCTTTATAATAATAATACGTGTTGCATTTATATATGCGCTTATTAGCTAAATTTTAGCTGAAATTGAGCTGAACCAAAACGAAAAAATGTCTCAAACAAAAGTTGTTTCAATCTTAAATGTTTCAAAAGTTGATCATGGATTCATTGGATCTAATGGATGAATTTTGTTCATTCAGGAACTTCATCTTACTTTTTATGCCGAAGTAACGTCACCAAATTTTAATCTCACTTTCCCTTTTCCTTTATGAGTTATCTTGTTCACGGACGTACAGATCGACGGATATGCCGAAATTTTGTTTTTGCGATCTATATTTTCTATCGTTACAAACTTTAGACTAAAATAAATATACTCTGACATATTATGCACGACGAGTATAAAAATGTATTATGTAGGCGTAGAAATTAAACTTGTTTGTATAAAATATTTAGTGTTTCATTTGGTTTCATTTGATATAGACATTTGATGTAGTATGAAGAAATATTTACAAGTCTGCATGTGGCATATTTTGAGATTATTATAGTGAGTGCTCTTTGACCAAAAAACGAGCTATCCTTGTAACAAACACCATACATTAGGGTTAATGATAATTAACGTATATGTTGCAACATTACATCGAACTCTTATTTATGAAATTAAAGGTGGATTTTTCGGTTCCGAATTTTATTTTAGAATTAAAGGTCTGTTTAAGTCGGTAAAACAGATTCTGATGAACTTTCGAAGTGGAGTTTCATAAATTAAGAATGTATAAACACAAATAATTTTAGAATGGTACTGTTTTTAGGTGTAAGATAATGTTACTAGGGAATTTTCATTATTTATTATAATTATAGCCCAAAATTATATTCCTTGTATTAAACACAAAAAAAATTTTAATACCTGTAAACATTAATTATATATTGTCATAATTTTCTGTATTTGTCATAGAAATAAGTTCGCCACTACTTTCTTGGAATGTATATCGAAATTTATAATCACATATATCGGCATATCGTCACACTAATAACGATATTAATTTTTTTTTAATATATAGAAGTATAAACACTCACGTTACATTATCTCTTTTTTCATAATGTCAATCATTCATTGTATTTCGTCAGCGCCACACTTCAATGTATAGATTGTTTCAAACGGCGGTCGTGTTTTAAAAATTCAGTAAACAGTTTTTTTTTATACATTTACACATTATTGCATCATAACAACATTAACCACAATTTTTTTTTTTGAAAATTAATAAAACTAAACTCAATAATTTATTTTATAAGCTATTGTATGCGTATAATTTTACACATATTTTTTTAATGGAAACTTGACTATTTTACATATTCAAAATACGATATTATGAAACAATTGATTTCGGATTTTGTGTTCATCTTGATAATATGCAGATAATCACTCAAAAACAAATAATTCAGAATCTCAATTTATTGATATGTTTATAATATTGAATGAACTACACAATCATTTTTACGGTAATTGTATTAACGAAAACTTTTGTCGCTGAATTTGTTTAACTACGAAGCTTATGATACTTCATATATGTAGTCATATATCCACTTGATGAATTCTTATTCTTATTGTAACTATAATTAACATTATTACTATGAGCTTATTACAATCGACTAAATAGTGACGCTTGTAGAAATAACATTTGAATGTAGCTTATTATAGGTAGTTCAAAGAAAACCATATTTACCTATAAACTATTATGATTATTAAATCTTGTTTATTATTACCGCAAGTACAAAATATTTATAATAGCAGCATTATTGAGAATTTAATTGACCTTTTATTAAATTTACGAACGATATTTCAGTCACTGAATTTTTGAATGTCATTAAACTTCAAATTATCAAATTCTTTATAATAATTGGCGTGTATTTTACAAAATAAACATACATTACAAACATTAAACGTGTACACACATGCTACATTCGCATGTTACGTAACATTTTATACGTATGAGCAACTTTTTTTTGGACGTGGACGCGTAACACTGTCGTGTTACAAAAGCGACTATGTGACATAGCGTACTACAAATTATTAGATTGGGTTACAAATAGCGTGGACTCAATAACAAAACAGTTGCAAGACAAGACGTAAGCATGCTTCATTTTTATTTCAATTGATGAAATATTGAATTCGTCTATACAAAAATCATTCTCTTTGTATTTTGCGATACTATATTTTTAAAAGGTCTTAAATATTTCAATGGGAAAGTTTCATTTTTAAGTAACATTTGGTGAACACATATTTTAAATATAAAAAGGTTTTATTTTATTATATCGGAGAATAATAAAATAAAACCTTTGAGATAGTTTAAAGTACCGATGCATCCTGTCATAAAAACCATATACATTTTGATGGCTCGGAATAACCCAATAAACAACAAATGTTACATGAACTAAAATGGACAAATGTAAAGGGACAACTTTAGAAATATAATAGTAGGTAGTTAAGTCTAATCATTGATGGTGTAAAGACATATTTCTGAAAACTCTATTTTTGAATAAAAGAATATCTTAAAATAAATAAAGTGTTTAATTATTTAAAATAATACATCATCACATACCATAATCCCAACATCAATTGTATTTAAATATTTAGATATGGAGTTGAAGGAAGGTAGAAGGACGGTACCCTGCTTGGTAAACAGATGAAACGCTATGTAACAGATAGCATCGTCGTAATATCGCACTACCTACAAACTAATCGTCTCGTAACACGAAATTTAAGCCATGTTTGAACCTAGACAACCATTCCTTTAAGGACCCCCGCAGACTACAGTAGTGTGCGTCTATGCATTCCTCTCCATACTGATTAAGAAGCCGACCAAACTATTGGCCGATAAAAAGTCTGCAGTATGCGGGGGCCCTAAATAGTAGTAGTAGTAATATGAATAGTTTGGAAAAAATATTTCATACAATTATTATGCAAAAATATTGACATAAATTTGTATACATCATTTTAGAATTAGCTTTATGCATGGTTACAAAATATACTTCTATTCATACTTCACAACACGCATACACGTTCACAATTCAAATACATTTTAATTTTATTAAATTATCTAAAAAAATTATTTTTTTTTTTATTTGAAGAGGGAATTTTACTTAAAATTTAAATAAGAATTAAATTCTTTGTTGAAATTTATAGAATGCCTCCAGGAATCGAAAAACACATACTCTTTTTTTTACTCAATCTTTTCTATTGAATTGTTTTGAATGATATCATGTTTATCTGTATATTATAGATGATTATCACTTCCCTTTAATTTAAAACTACCTTGATACTTTTTATACGCGACATATTGAATAATATGCCAGAGCATATTATTTTTTGTTTAATCTGTATAACGCTATCAAATATTAAAGATACTAACAAAGGTTTGGTATTGTTCATAAACTCAACTAAGCATTAAGTGAAAAGGTCGATTTTCTTTTGATTCCCGCCCAATCGTTATCAAGATCACTCTTAATCGAAAAGAAATAGCAAGTTGAAAGTTTTTTGGAGTATTTTAGATCAAAAAAGTGACTTCCATCATGGTAAAGTAAGAGGAAATTAAAAAAAATGTTTGTTGAAAAACAATAACTTTTATTTGGAAATTTCTTTCGTAAACTGATTACATTCGTTACAATTTTATTTATATATTTATAATTTTAAATATTACATATTTAAAGTATTTAATTGTTATACATGCTAATAATTAACAATGGTTCAAACATTGATATATCTAGAACAATATATCTAGAGATATATGTTTGAGTAACAAACAGTTCTTTTAGCTGTTATCAGGGATGTGCCGGATAGTTAAAAATAGCGATCCACGGATACGCGTACGGAGAATAAGTGATCAGATCCGCGGATGCGGATATAGATCTCGAGTTTTTATCTCATTGAATTGGTGTAATTCGTTGAATCACCTTATATTGTGATCGTTTATTGAATAAAAATGTGAATGTGATTTGTGATATCACTTAACAGTAAGGTATTGGATTTGAATAATAATGAATTAAAAACATATGTTTGAATTTAGATAGTGTTGTTACTAATTAGCACTTTATGATAATACAATAAAGGTTGAAAC
This sequence comes from Chrysopa pallens, assembly GCA_020423425.1. NCBI lineage: Eukaryota > Metazoa > Arthropoda > Insecta > Neuroptera > Chrysopidae > Chrysopa > Chrysopa pallens. The sequence continues at coordinate 58,166,020 of CM035592.1, read as the reverse complement.
ATTAAATTTTTAGCCAAATACTAAGTTTTTAAAAAATAAAAACTATTTTAATGTATTTTAACAGTATTTTATCCACATTTAATTATAAATTCACATAATGAAATTTCATGATCCAAATGATCCGTTTAAGATTCGCTGAAAAAGAAACAAATTACAGATACGGATCCGGAGACCTCACATCTCTGGTTATTATCTTCATTTGTATAAAATATATTTTCTACACTCAAATTTGAAAAAATGTTTGTCTTTGTACAAAACAAAGTTATTGAAAAAAATTATAGCAATCTATCTGATATCGATTAAGTGATTAAGACAGTGAAGCCCAAACGAATGTCATGAGTTCATATGCATTTTATTTATATTGATGATTCTGTCAATATAAGTAAACGATTTTTGTTTGGATAAATCCTTGATCGTTCCAAAGTACATTTAATAAATAAAACTTCTATAAAGTGAACCTAAAATATACAACAATGGATACATAAAAATGGATATTTGAATTTTATATACATATAAAACGTTACACACATATATAGTAAATTTGATTCCAGACACACTAGCGTCATTCTGACCGCGCCGATGTTATTGCCACACAGCATGCTTTTACTGTTCTATATTACATATCTATATTAATGCATGTGAATTTAGTTTAAGCTGTGCTTTCATTCTGTGCTTTTATTAAACACACATATATTTAAATCATACATACATACGTATGTAGTATAAACATTGTACGCATTAAAGTATAAAAAAAAGTAAATATTCTAACAAAAGTTTATCCATCCTAAAATTGTTGTGTTTGTGAATTGAAAACTTGTATTATGTCAACCGTTATTTTTAATTCTTAAATCAGTTTTAAATCAAATTTTATGAAAATATTGTTGTGCTTCTAAAAAATTTGTGAATTAAAAAAAAAATATAAACATAAAAAGTATAACTATAATCAACACGTAAATTTGATTCATAATTTTGATAATTAAACCAATAATTAATTCATCATTTAAAAAATAATTAAAAAAGTTTTATTTTCATCAAATTTATGTGTGGAATATAAAAAAAATGGGTATATACATATTATAGACGATTAGAGAGGTCTAAATCACGGACCCTCATTATCTTACAATAACCCCAAATCGAATGAAGTGACAGGATACATGTGAGGGAATCGCGTAGTTATAAATTTTTAAATAAATATTGTTTAACTATGATTTATATGTTCACTAAACAATTTTCATCGTAGAACAATAGCCATAATAGTAAGCAGTTCTTAAAGTTGTGATATATAGGAGCAAACATGCTAGAAGGCAAACTTTGTGCGATGAATTTTATGGCGAAATAAAATTAAATATTTCAAAGATCGCGTCCTTATATTAAGCGTTTCGAAATTCAGTATCGTCGGTTATTGGTTTTTTAGATGATTTATATTTAATTCATATTTTACCTACACGATTCTCTCCAAAATTTCCTTTTACTTTCATAACAAAGCCTCCTTTGACTAAACTGCTTTCTATTGCATTTTATTCATTTGAAAGTTTAAATATTACAACGGATAAAAATTTATGTAAGACAGTTAAAACTTTTCTGGATTTGTTTTACTTTTACCACAAATGTTAAATTTAGAAATTATATTTTTCTAAAATCCCACATTGAACAATCAAAACTATTTAATTAATTTTGATCAATGTTGTGCACATTAATTTAAAGCGCATAATATTAATATTTGAAGTTCGAAATATATTTTGCCTTAATTTTCGATCAAACCAAGGTTTATTTACTAGAAAATATAGTTATGTTCGTTATTATTTGAAATGTCCTGTTCGTCAAAGTGAAAAGAGAAGCGGAAAGTGTCTAAATGTTAATCTAGATAATACGAATTAAATGTAAAGTCGTTATTAAGTAAAAGAGAAAGTGTACCTGTACCCTGAATGATAAAATTCCTCGATCCATACTGTTATGTTCAGCGGTTAATACTAATATTGCTCTAATGCTCTCATTCTGACTTATTTTTTTTGGATACCAAAATTTCCAATATTCCAAATTTCCTCCAGTAATCCAAATATATTGCAAGTCCTGTACGAATACACACACACTTAAACGCACACGTTCTGTCACACGCATAGACACACAAATAAATTTTGGGAAATTTTCGACTTCCCTGAAAATATGACGTCATTCACGGAATTAATTTTCGGGGCGATTTTATTAACATTCTTTATAAGCTTAGTTAAAACTTTGAACAAAATTTTCACTGAATTGTTTATAAGTATATTGTAGATAAGTATAACATAGAATCCGGTACTGTATCCGCGTTTTTGTAACACAGTCAGTCATTAATTTTTATTTTTTGTATAGTAAAGAGTCATCATAAGTAATTACAAAAATTCATTACAGCTTGTTAATTATTTAATTATAAGTTATTAAATATATGATTTCTATTTTTCTCTTATATTTGTTTTGTAAAATGAAAAGCTTGTATAACAGAAAATAAAGATAACAAAAGAAAATGAATAAAAAGAGGATTGCATTAAAGTAAAGTTTAATTATTATGACAAAATATAACCAATGGATATGTTCAGAATTTTTTCCATTGTTAATAATACATCGAACGTCGTATTCAGAGGGTTTATGTACTATTTTTCAATAGCACGCTTACTGGTCCACTATAATAGTTCACCTTTTTGTTGTGTTTCTTCCACTTTATTACACAGAAAAAGCTCGTGAACTAAGACATTATATTTTTCATTGAATTATCACAATTAGAAACATTCGATTTTTTCCAAAAAAATCGTGTATTTCATTTTTACATACGTTCAAATTACATATCATCAAATTAAATAAGCAAACTAACATATTTTATAAGTTTACTTTCTTTGACTAAGTACTAGTAGTAAAGGAAATATTGTAGTCGTATAGGGATAAAGTAAATTGCATTCAATATATTGAGTGAAAGTTGAACGGCGACTTTGATAAATTTAAGAAAATAAGGTATATTATTGAAGAATGAAGAGGCTCAAAGGCCGACCGATGTGAGGGGCACCTTTCTCGGTCACAATTAATTACATTATACAATAAGATTATGTCTTGAAGTCATTTTATTTTTCATTATCACAAGTTTAACTTTATTTAATACAGTAAAAAAATTAATTACACACAAGAAAATTCTTTCAAATTGTATCTGTATATAGCACTAAAAAATCTTCAACAGTTATTTCTCGAACTTTTCACTGTACAATATTCAATACTGAATAAACATTCACAATAGCGATGAATTATATTTTAAAAATATAAAAATAAATAACATGAACTTAATAACCGAAAAATGTATGTAAAATAAATTTTTTAGGAAATGATTAAATGAACCTCTAGCAGTTTAATTAAACAAACCTGACAGCATTTCGAATCACAAAATTTGTTCAACTAAAATCTTTAAAAAATTATAAAATCAATTTGTTCGCAAGTTTTACAAGGGCTTCCAAAATATAGATGACCTAGGCCTCGACCCAGCCCTTAATATGACCCTAAGCAACATAAACAGGTTAAAAAGTTTTTACTATGTTCTGAAAATATGTGTTTAATAGAATCACTAATATTTGAATATTCTCATACTTAACCACTGTGTTTAAAAATAATACTTAAACTCATATGTAGAAATGAAACAAAGCTAGAACATTTTGCTATTGTTTTAAAGGCTCTATTGAAATTTATAACTCAAATAAGATTTAAATTGAAAAATTTACTATATGAATCTCATTTATATGTATGTTTTATTCATAATATCATATATGTTATATATTATTTATATACTGTATGAATGAACGTAATACGTTTTACTCAAGTAATAATATTTTATGCGAATTTGAGAATGATTGTTGTTATCATATATAATATAGTATTCTGTTTCTTTCTTTTGTAATCATAAAATTTATTTATCTGTTCAATGGGATCTGTAGTTTCATTTATCTAAATTTAGCTGTGTAATTCTTCTGAACTCTCAGTCAGAGGTTATCAATATAGTAATGAAACAATCTCGAGAATGTCTAATGCCATTGCATATTACGTACAGGAATATGGAACAAAAATGTTATTTGGTTGCTACTTCTTCAAAGGAAAAAATCAAATTTGGCATGGATAACCATATAACAATATAACTTCTGAATGATTCCCTAAAGAATTCTTGTTTATGATTTGGACGTTAGAATTATCTACAAAAAAGACCTTAAGAAGTCATTAAGACGTGTTGTACACTTGATGACGTCACAAATAATAATGGTTAATGAATTATTTTTTGTGAGTGCTAAAATAAATTCGTTTCTGAGACTACAAAAATAAAAAATAATTTAATACAAATTTAGAAAAAATTATCTAAGATAGATGTATTCTCGAACAGTTACTGACTTTCGAGTTTGTTATATTTAATGAAATATTATACATTTTATTTATATGAATTTCAAAATTTCAACCTAAATTTATCTTGATAAGTACTCATATTTATCTCGATAGAGGTGTTATTCATCATTGAGAAAATCTAAAAAATTAATATTTATCAATTCTGGTAAATAAAATATGTAACAGAATAAGTTCATTGAAATTTGGTAATTTCCAAATAAATTGTCTTAAACTTCAATTTTTTTTCTTTTTGCTTTGCTATATTCCTCCAAATTTTTTATTAAAAAAATTAAGAAAAAGACAAAGACCATGAAACAAAAGCGAATTAAATTATAAGTTAAATAGTAGGCATAATTTGAGTGAATTGCAAATCAGCAAAATTAAATCTAATCCAGATCTAAAAGAGGCCTCATATTTCTAACATCTAACAAAATTCGATAAAAAGACTTCTAAAATGCTCATATTTCCGAGACCATAATTCTGATTTTCAAAGGAAGTCGGAATTATGGTATCGGAAATATGAGCTAAAAGAATTAATAATTTTAAGTTCTTGCGAAGTCAGAAAAACAAAAGAGTTCTTATTTATGACTTCTTTAAAAAGATATAATCACAACGTCTTAATAAAAGAGAAGTCTTAATAAAGTCTTTGAAGTCTACCCTTTTTGGATGTTTTCTGGATTTATTTCCCTGAAAAATAGGTAAAAATCCGAATTATTTCATTTTAATTAATTTTGCCTTTAAAATTTGTATTTATCTTTTATTCATTAAAGCCATTTACTATGCATGTTATTACAAAAGATGAGTATAAGATTAATCGCACTAAAGAATAAATATTAATATTATTTTCTATTTATCGAAAGTTCAAATAGCATTGTTTTTTCATTCTGAAATATTTAAAAAATAATAACTTTTGACTCTTGGTAACATTGAAAATATATAATAATTAGTTCGATATTGCTATTTCAAACTTATATTTTTCAAAATTATTATTTCCCGCTTACAGTAATGTTTTCTCATTCGATTTATTCTATCTTCAATTCAAAAGTCATTCTAAAATTTATCTTCAAATAAAGGTTAGAAATTAAATTGGCAATTATGTTCATAATCTCTGATAATCTTTTAGCCAAAATATTTTACATTGGTACAATGTTTACGAAAATAAATAAGATTGTAATAGATATGGGGGATTATAATCCAAAAAATATACGTGTAAAGTTAAGGACAAAAAATGAGTATAAGATTATGATATATTACTCAAAATTTTTGTTTCGAATTAAGACATAGTATCCGAATTTTTTATTTAACTAGTTATTCCAATATATTCTACAACATTGTAAAGAATTGTTATTTCCATTGTATAAACATAAACTTAGTATTTCGTAAATTTCGTGTCAAACCCTAATCTAAACACTCCTATTCCACATTTCGTTTCAATATAACTGAAAAAATAATTAAATCGATTTTGGTTTCGAGTCCTAGTTGTGGATAAATTATTGATAGAATTTAATTTTTCAGTAATTGATAAACACATGTGTAATGCACAATTATTTTAATTTGCTATGTTTACATAAATATTAAAATGCACATGCTGATTTGCTAATACAAATTTGTACAAACAGTCATAGATATGATTGGCTCAAGTAGTCTCAGCTTTGGAAAACCCTGCAACAAACTAAAAATACCTAATACCATAAAAAAAATCGCAATGATTTGGTGGATTACTATTAAATATGTCATTCCAGGAAGAAAGACACAATTATATTAAGAAGGAAAATTAAAAAAAGTTACCTTAAACTTGAGTTTATTGAATAAAATTTAATCTTACAAATTTTCTTTTCTTTTGCATTAATAAAAAATCCTCTTATTTTTTACAAAATGGGTTCCGAAAAATCGAATTATAGGAGAAAGTATATATGCTCTGAGTAATGCATTGAAAGTGTACAGCATCTTTTAGTAGAATGTCGAGCCACTGAAGGGGAAAAATTTTTAAAGTTAGGAATTAACAATGCAAAATAAACCAGTGGAAGTGCCGATAGTATAAAATTATCTACGTTTATTAAAATTACACCCTTAAAAAACGAAAGGGTTATATTTGAACAGTATGGCTTTGTATTTTTTTTCATTCTTTAATTTTTATTTTGTGTCTTTGAATAAATTTTTATTATATGTTACAAATCGATAAAATATTGTTGTATTTCGAATGTATTATGATTATTAAACTTATTGTATCGAATCTATTTGATTAGCCTCACGGCATATTAATAAACCTATTTATGTATATAAAAAAAATCAAATTATTAATTACGTCACTAGACTATACAAAAGAAACACTAAAACGTCTATAAGATGTTCTGAGTTCTATAATTTTTGTTAAAAATATTTTAGAACAAAACAGATTTTGCTCTAGCTAAATTTATTGGTTTGAAAAAACTGCATGTTTCAGTTCAAATACAATTAGTTGGTGCAAATTATTTTACTCACGTAAATTGCATGATCGTTTAAGCCCATCTATAAATAAAATTAAATATTTTAAACAACCAGAAGTCAACAAGTACATTTTTTTTTTAAATTTTCGAGGTGAAAACAATGATTTTCTTTCAGAAAGTATATAATAAACGCAGCTTTCTAGTACTATCTGTTTAATTGCTTTTATAATGTGCAAAATAACTAGTAAATGCAGTGTTGTAATGAAAAGATAAACTTATTTATTATTGTATGGTTGGTTTTCAATTCTCCACATTAGAGTTGTGTATCCATGACGTACGTAATAAATTATTGTCCATGTTACTGAATACAAATAAACTTGTTTTGCGGCTGATTAAATTAATTTCGTGTATTCCATTTCATGTATTACATTTTCAGGAATTATCTATCAATATTAGAAATATTGGGTTAATTGCATAAATTTTCTAATATATTAACATTTTACAACCTCCTAAACATCTTTCATTTCGTGTTTGTTTGTTTTTTAAATCATTCCTACGAATGCGCCATATTTATACATTTTTTGATTTTTATGAAATTTTGTATGATATGCTTTAAGAAAAACTGTAGAAAATGTAAACAAGATCATACCTTACGTGGAAGACTGCGTCGATTATTAGGTATGATTATTAGATTATAGGTAGTGTTTAACTTAAAAAAAATAAAAATTTTATGACATGATTTAGAGGATATTTGCAAAGTCTAATACAAATAAATCTGAATGGATTAAAAATTGTGGGTTTGTATACTTTTCTATTGAAAATTTCTACCTATGGAGAGATTATATCTACGAGAAAAGAAAATTTTTTGCTGTACAATTTAAAATTCCTTTAGTTAATAATTAATATCATTCAAATTTTTAAGATTTGCAAGCAAAAGTTATAAAACTTGAATTTCCACGAGTGACGGTGGTAATTACTGCAGTTTGTTGCGTAATTAATATAAATAATGAAGGCCACCTTCTTTGTTTAAAATTTTACTTTACTACTACTTCTGACCATTCAAAATTAGTTACCGTTCATGAAACTCATGGTTATGAAAAAATTTTTAAATAAGATTTAAAAGTATTAAAAACCCACAAAAATGACGAATTTTAAAGAAACAAAAACTATAATATTTGAGAGTTCAAAAATATTAAGATCGCTTTCAAAGGCTATTAAAGTTAATAAAACCTTGTAGCAAAAGATCGCAGATAAGTAATTAATCACGGTTACAACGTGTTTAATAAAGATTTCAGAAAAACGTCCTTGGCTTTGATACCAAAGATTTTACTTGTTTATCTGCATATAGAAAATTGTCGTTTAAAGTTAAATGAAATTCAAGTTACCATGTCTTAAAATTTCAAATACTTTTAAGAATGTTTGGGAAATACAAGTGGTGGAAAAAATGTATGGAATGAATTCATTATTACAATTTACGCTTATAGTAAAATTATATAAAAATAAAAATGTTCCAATTCAGTTTCATTTAATCTTAAATTGACTCATAAATTAAAAATTATAAGCAATTTTTCTGTTTCAACGCCTTTTTAAGTAAAACTATCCTTATTCATCTTTTATAAAACCATATTTTATAAAAAACTTTTGTCTCAGCATATAGACAATTCAACTTCAAACAGAATATAAACGAGAAGCTGTAACTTATGCTTAAATTATTATAGAACACATTACGAATGGTAAAGAGTATGATTTTATTTTTAATTTAAGTTATTTTCATACATTAAATCGTATTTAATTTTATTGTATGAAATCTAGTCATCACTGTAAAATTGTTATAGTTAATTATAATTTTTTACAATCGTCAAAGTATTACGCCCTTTTTATCACATTGTGCTTGTAATAACATACGTTCTTTATCTATAAGCTGTCAAATTAGAGCCATAACAATTAAAAATATTAGTTAACATTTTTATATTAATTATTTCAAAATGAGTAAAAACAAACTGATGATGGCTTTAGATCTCAGCTGACGACAGTGTTGCTGGACTTTCTTAGGCATTAATTAAATTTTTCATTCAAAAATTCATTATGAGTCAATTTTTATTTTTTTTCTCGAAAACATTAGTTTTCTTAAGTACAAGTTACTTATTATAAAGTTTGAAATTCCTAGTACCTTCTTTCAATTAATCAAAATAAATTTAATCTAATTTCAATAACAGTTTAACAGTTTTGTGAATAGATTTTGAATTTGTAAAGGTTATAAAATAAAGAATGAAAGGTTGAACAAAATTTTCATTCGTCTCGTACCATTTTTATAAACCACCCAAACATCCTTCATCGTCAATAATAAATATATTAACATTGTAAGATCATGAAAGGAGTGTGACAACTTTATTAATTTATGAAAACATCAAGGAAATAAAACCAGCCCACGAGTGTTAAAAAGTTTTTGCAGTTTCTTAAATTGTGAAAATTATCTAATAGCATATTGAATGTAATTGTGGTTCTTAGAACATTTATTAAACAAAGTTTTACAATTTTACCGTTCCTTTTGTATTCAGTTTAACTGTGTTGTATTTCTTATATAGAAATACTATCTTACTTAAATCTTTCTATTTTTTATTGTTCGAGTAAAAATATGAGCAACGGTGTTATTCTTACAAAATGATGTGTGTTCCATCCATATCTAGTGAACGCCATCACGGATCATTTTTCTTATTTACGAGATTCCGACACTTACGCAACAGGTATTGATTAAAAACTCTTAAAGTTGAAATAAGATTGAAATCTTTTTTTTAATATCTTTCTATTGGCAAAACAATGAAATATCATTTAAAAGTCAGTACAAAAAACTGACTAACATTTTAAAATCATTAAAAAAGACTTTTTAACCAGATGTTTTAAGTCTTTTAAAAAAAGTTAGTCGCACAAAACTCCACTGGAAACTTCGCTTAAATTCAATAAAATGATAATGATAAATCAACTATTCCTGTTTATGACATTTAAAAGTAAAATGCTCAAAACTGTGATTCGGTTATTACGGATCTGCTGGTTTTTTTGATATTATCTTCACCTTGTGATTAAAATGCTGTTAATATATTAAGAATTCAGGTAATATAAATGTCATTAAATTTTTATTATCTGTATCAAACTGTCATATGAAAATTAATTTTATTTAATTGTCTCATCGTTATTTCATTTATTTCCTAGATAATGATACTTTTGCTAGTTAAAGTCTGAATTTTATTTTTGCATTGTAGTGAAAACATTAACTGAAATATTTTACCTGTAACAAACATATGCATATAGACAAGTCTAAATTCTATACAAGCATTTTGGTAAAATTTTTAAATAGCTACAGGCTTTTGAAAAACTGTTTACATCGCAAACATAATATTTGAATGACATAATGTCATAGTATCGTATTTTTTTCCGAGTTGGTAACAAAATTTCAGTTCAATCGAACACCGGTAAATACATATAAATGATTAAACAATGAAAGTATTATTAAAAATAGAAAGTAATAATATTTGAAAGAATCAATAATTGTTCAAGTGCGTTGACATTTCTGGGACTACTTTAGGATAGCCACTATGTTTGTTATGAAGTTCTTTATATAGAAATTGGCATTTCTGCATAGATAACTTTAAAATTATATCAAAATCATTACATAAATATATTTGAAACAATTTATTAGTCAGTTTTCATATGAAATACGTCCATCATGTAAACGATATATGTGTTCCTCCTTTATATTATTTGTTTGATCGGAATAAATATCATATACGGAACGGTAATTTCCGAATGTCATAACATATTTTTTATTCATCCGTACTTAGTGTTACAGTGTTTATATGTAATGATGTGCGAGAAAATTCTTAAAAGAATATGTAACAAGTAAATAAGATAAAAAGTAATAATTTAATAATTTACATTACAAAAATACACTAAAAGCATAAAAAACACATATTAAAAAAAAATGAAAATGCTAAAAGTATATATTTATTCCCAATTTAGAGAAACTTTTCTGAGATAATGGTTGACTCAGAAATATAAGGAAAAACAAAGTCATAGTGAGCGTTAATTTGCTAGCCATTAGACAGTTTTTGTACCATAATTAAAGTTTGTTATTGAATAATGTTTTATGTAAATCATTTTATTCTAGTCACATAGCGAGCTAATATTAATTTTTTGGAGATGATTTATACCATTATTAAATTTTGACTCACCATTGGCTCACAATTGGCATAAAATAGTTTTTTATTTATATCGTGTGTTTTTGGTTGGATAGTAGTTAATGACGGGACATTGTTAAATATTTAGAAATGATTTTCTGCAATTATTATTTATAATTTTGACTCACAGTCAGTTCGCGGTCAATATAATTTTTTTTTTTTACAAAAATCACTTGTTTTAACTTAAATAGTAGCTCATACTAAGCCAATAGTTACTACAATTTTTAATTTTATACAAATGTTAAATAATAGCTTATGGAGCTCAGAGATAATTTTTACAGCTCATTTACTCTCACAGCGGGGATAATATAATTTTTTACTCGATACATCCTTCTATTTGTTATTTACAGATAGGATCAAAAATTGAAATACTCATCCTCCATTACACCTAGAAATGATTTTCCATAAATAGACTATTTTTCAAGTTAATTGTTTAACTTATACGCAAAAAAAATAAAATTCTATGGACTGTTATTGTTCCTTATTTGTAATTTTTATTGGGGACTTTCACGATGATCAGATTTTGGACAACTGTAAGCCACGACTAACGTGATTTGGTGCAAGATACTCATGACTGACCCTGATAATACAAGTTTTTTGTTAACATATTGTTCGCAATTTTCTTTTCAGATTTTATAAAGAAGCTGCGGGGTAACCTTTTTTACTGTTTCGCCTGGTAAAGAATCTGACAGTAGACTGTTTCTCTACACCATAAATATGTCATAATATTAAAAAATCAGCTGTTAGAAAATGTTTTATGTAGCTCACCACTTGGATTATAATATGTGCCACAATAATAAAATAGAACAGTCTCAAATATTTCAAACTAAAGAATATTAAATTAAAATTTATAATTTTGGATTCAGATATCAAATTCGATTCAAATACAAATATTATTTTGAGCTTTGAGGCTAGTTTTTGAATGTAGTCAAGATAGAATTTAGAAATTTAAATCATAATTATCTTCTTTTTTGATATTTTTATATTAATACAATCACTATCATTTGAACGTGGTTTGAAAACTCTACCTTCGAAATATTTTTCCCATATTCCACATCATATTTTAAAATACTCTGCCAATCACAGGATGTTTTCTCGCGAAGTTTGAATCTGTGTATTTATATTGTTATAGACTTGAAAATTTTTAACAGATTGATTTGAGTTACTAATTTGAGTGACAATAACCAATTTTTTCGACTTTTTCTTTAAAATAAAAGTTGATTTTCCAGAAAAATAAATTTGAAAATAATATACAAATAGAATATTTACATTAGTCTTATAAAAATTTAAATAAATATTGTGAAGTGAAATAGCGGAGATCTTGCATGAGAACTTTATCACAAAATTTGTTTGTTACAAATAAGAACAGAAATAGTATTTTCTATTATATATCCTTTCGCTAAAATATTTCGATTGGTGGGTATAGGGAGGTACTCATTTTCTTGATAATTGATACTCACAGTATCTATATATGTTTTTAAATATTGTTACTTACTGATTATGAATATTGAAAAAACCTTTCACGAACAATATTGATATTATTAAATTACAAAATATGTAAATAGAAGTTTCTTTTAGCTGAACATTTCCAAAAAATGAGTTGTTTTTACAAGTTTTTAGGCTGCCTGAAATATCTTCTAAAACTTGTCTAGCAGTTTTAAGACAATTAATAACGGATCCTTAATGAAAACATATTTGCAAAAGTATTTCAATTGGGATAACTGCTATGTGAACGTAATGAAATAATCATTTTATTAAAAAATACAGCATATATAGCACAATTATACTAAGGCCAATCATGCTTAAGACAATACAAATTTGTGGAAAACCTATGCATTTTATCGAAAACAGATAAAATGTAAAAGTTATATTACATATAGCTGCATTTTAATGAGATTAGTTAAGTACGTGAAAATTTCTTGTGTAAGATAGTAGGATTATAAAATAATAATCGCGAGTCTAAACGTTTATTTACAATAAAATAAAAACAAGAAATTCATGATATTTTCTCCGAAAAATCGATTTTTTGAAGGTAATTTTTTCGGTTTTTTGTTTTAATAATGCTATTTTTGCATACAAATAAAATTTTAATTTAATTCAATATTATTAAAGTTGTGATTTCAAAGAAAAAAGGAGTAACCAAAAAGAGAATTGGTTATTGCAGAAAATAGAAAAATTTCTCGATTATTTTGAGATTATAGTCAACAATGTCCATAGAGAAAGTTTAATATTTATTCATGATCTACAATATTTTTATATAACTTTTTTCGATAAAATACATAGTCAAAAACCAATATCAAAAACCAGTCCATCCTCCTTCCGAGACTTTTATTCACTCGGCGCGATTTTTCCTTAATTACTTAAATCATTAACTACATTTTTCGATCATTTTTAAAATGATAGTAATTTATCTTCTATTACGGTATTTAAAACGATTTGGCCTTGGTCTAGATTTTGTTTAAAGCCATTCAAGCAAATTGCTTTGTACAATGCCTTCAAAATATATGTCGATTGGCCTCTTTATGTTGATGTGAAAGAACATTATGTCATTACTCATTAAAAAAATATAAGTGACTTATTTTCAATAATTTTGAAATGTCCATACATTAGTTATAGTTTTTTTAATAAACACGTATTTAACAGAATGACGTCATATGTACATATCCTAGATATTGCTCACGGTTTTTCTCTTAAGGTGTCTTATTTTTATTATTAAAAAAAGTATACTATGCAAAAAAAGTAATAGATGTGTTTATCTCAAATTCAGAACTTCTGTATATAGTCCAATTAATCGACGGAAATACTCCAGACAACTGAAGGCAGAAAATAAAAAATATAAGAGTATAGAAGAATGAATTCCAAGAAAAATAGTGTTTTGTTTTCGGAATTCCTAAGAAATTTTCAGTTAAAAAAACAGTTAATTGCTAATAAATCTAATAGTTGAGAATCCGAAATGTTAAAGTCAGAAAGTTGTAGGTATTGAATTATCTAGCCATTTTTGTATTGTGTTATATAAATTAGTACATTTAGAAAAATGCGAAAAACCAGTAAAAATCGCATTTTTCTAATTTATTTTTAATTTTTATTAAAGCAACTTTGAAATATTTGACTTAGTAGCAAAATTACTTTTAGCTATCTGAATCTTAATATTTTTTTTTTTTTTTTGGTGCTAAATTTTTTAAAATATTCCTGAAATGTAAAAACATTGTAAGAAAAAACGGTTTTCATAAAATCGTTCGTCTACAGCTCTACGACATCGTTGAGCATTTTTGCGTCGAATTTTTAATTTTTGTATAAAAACAATGCCGTCGCAATTTTCCATGTAGGATCTTTTATCTGTAATTTTTTTATTTCATTATTTATTGATACTAAACTAAATAAGAGTTAATGCTGTTTTACTGCAGTACGAACGTTTACAGTGAAGAAAATGTTTTTTTTGCAAGCTACATTAAAAAGTTAAATATAAATTAAAAAACGCTATTTATAACGGTTTTTTGCATTTTTCTCGATTTAGGAGGCACTAATTGATATGATACAACATACAAATCGAATGATAATTTCAATACCTACAACTTTTTACTTTTTTTATTCGAGTTCAGTTTTGAAGTGTATTAGCAAAAATCGTATATTTTTTACTTTCGCGAATTTTTTGGTTCGCCAAGCCAGCTCTGAAAAAAAATGCTACTTTTCTTGAAATTTATCTTCTTTACCCTCATATTTTTTGTTTAATGCCTTCCATTGTCTGCAAATTAACATAACAAATTTGTAGATTGATTGGACTAATATACCATATTTCTGGTACTGCTATTATCTTTCTAATATAACCAGATTGCTTACGGGAACTGACTACCGAATACATAAAACTTTACTTGAGAAATTTTAATTGTAGTCATAGCGACTTATTATTTTAGGTATTTACGTAGACGTTGATGGTACTATACGTAGTCATGCAATTGGGACGCCGCGTCATATTGATACTTGCTAAGCGTATAGTTTTGTAACAAAAAATGATTCCTACAAAAAACGATGTAGTCAAAAAATATTTATTTAACTAAATGAATATATATTTGAAATTCTTAACACTAACACTCCCATAAAAATTCTCACCAGCAATTTATTAACCTCGTCCCTTAAAATCTGAAAATCTAAAAATTTAGAGTCGATTCATTATTTATCTATACGATCAGTTGCTATAATTCATATTTTTATGTTTCTTACTATATCAGACGATGTCTCCTTTCAGACTTTCCCTTTTCGTTTTCTTCCTGAAAGTTAAAATTCTAAAAATCTTCCTTAAAATCCTTTCTTAGCGGACGTTTACATTAGACTTAGCAGACTTGGTTAAGATTTGATAGTTATGAAAAACAATTTTATAAATATAGATTGTGAAGTGCACGCAGTTTCATTCGCTTTGAAACAAAGAAAACCAATTGGTTTGAATATTAAGACCAAAATACTGACAATACGAAAAAAATATTTCAAGCAAAAGTGGTTTGTAATCAAAAAAATCGCATTTCTTGTATAACATCTTGTATTTACAGCATTTGTCTATTTTTTAAATGTGGGTCACGTAGATAAGGATGTACAATTTTTACAGCATGTTATTCGCTGATAATATAGGATTTATATCGGTGAAAGAATTTTTAAAATTGGTTAAAGTGTAACATACAAATGAAATTACAATCTCTCATTCGCATTTATAATATTAGTTAGGATACTACATTACACTCTCAAACCATTTCAATTTGTTTATTATATTTATTATAATGTGGTTTACGGGTTTTACATGATATACCATAATTTATTAAATTAATATGACAAGTAAATGAATATGTGTTTTATATTATGAAAATATTGTGAAAATGACAAATGAATAAAATTAAGCAACAATACCTAAAATTCGAATTCGAGAAGTTGGAATAATATATAAAATGATGTTGTTTTTGTTCTATTTTTATAAAACAAATTTTTATGCATAGAATGATAACAACTGCTTTTTTTTAATATCAAATCAAAATAACCGCCTCAAAAGCGTGCTTTAAATAAGCTCAATAGCGTGCTTTATTTAAAATACATGCTAATTAGGGATTTTTACTCTCTAAATATCTAATGAAAGTAATATTCTGTTTTAACGAATTTTATCTTAGCCTTACCGACAAAAAAGTTTTTTTTTACATGACTTCGACATTTCTTTTTGGATCGTTTTTGATGAGAGAAAATAATTATTAAAGCTCAAAAAACTACGTCGTTCGCCGCCAAGAACCTGAAAATCGGTTGATTGGTTCTAGAGATATACTTCACGAATTATACGGAAACAGCCAGCCCTCCGATCTCAAAAATAAAAAAAGTATGATAATATGTTAAATTTTTAGTGCTTAGGTATGGAATTAGCGGGAAGTTGCAGGGATGGCCTTTAGACTCAACTTTTTAGTTACTTATACAGTTGAGTTCTTGTATGTTCGAAAAACAAGAACCAATGTAAAAATGTGTGAAAAATAATTTTGATTGTTAAAATTATTAGCAAGGAGATTTTTAGAACTGCTAAATCGCTGTGGATATCTCAAAAGCTATGTTTGTTTCGATTTCCGTGAGGATTAATCTCAATTTTAAAATATATTCTTCCATTCAGGCTAAGATATATCGATATAATATTCGACATTTTATACTACTTACACTAACGATGATTTATTTCGTTAAACCATTATTTATTTTGGAGATTCATAAATAAAATCAAATTTACATAAATTTAATGGTTTACAATACAAAAACAAACATAATAATGTTTTTGTTTATATAATAAATTTTTGAATATGATAAATATCAACAATATTTTTCGAGCAATTAATATTATTTGTATTACAAAAAGGAATTGTCTATAGGTAGCGGTTTCTATGTTTATTCTCGTTCTCTTATTGAAAACGTGTTAGCTTGTAGTATTATCTGTTAAGATGTTTTGAGTGAACAAGAGTGTACGCATAGACGTAGACCAGTGATCTTCTAAAATTTTTGGCTTCATTCCCCTTACAATCAACGTAAATAATGGTAGTGTTAATTTTCCCATTGGTCGAGGGAGTAAAAATTTTCAGGGTAGAAAATCCTTGCAGTTCCATAACTGTTTCTTCTCCACATATGATATTTACTATATATTGAATATATTTTTTCGAATTAATTACACCTTTAAAATTTATTTAGGTTAATATAGTAAAGTTATTGTGATTTTCTAAAGTTGATAAGAATTGTTGTGATTCGACAGGGAACTAAGAAAAAATTATAATTAATACAAAACTTTTCGAAAATAAATATCGATTTTTGAATACCCCTTTGAAAGGAACTGGAAAAATTTCGGTTTCCAATTTAGATAAAATTCAATGACGGAAACCAATGTGTTAGTTAATTTCCAGCAATATTCCGCAAACTAATCATTCAAAAGTAAAATAAGTGTCAATTTTGCGATTTTTAGAATCAACTTTAAAATCAAACAGCGACATTTGGTGGTAGAAAAGATTTCTCATACAATAACTACTGATTTTTCTTAAAATGGTTTTATTTAGGCAAAGTTTTCAAAAACTTATTACTTTATTGTCATCGGCCAAAAAAGTAGACGAAAACATATAACGGATTTTATGTTTTTCATTTCAATCATTGATAATCAAACAAATGCCACAATCTTAATAACTAACTTAAAAAGTTGGTATCTTGAGTAGTTTCCATAAAATAGAGGACAAAGTAAAAATTTTCTCTTCTTAATTTTTCGAAAAATAAAAATTGATCGATTTTTTTTTTTAAATCGGATTCTTATGTTAGAAATATTACAATAAGCTGTTAAAACCCAGTAGTAACAAAGAATTTAAACCTTAATGGCTATGAAAACATCCTTTCGGTTCCATTGTTGTTTGCATTACAAATGACATGATCTTACTCCATTTTTTCGAATATATAAATAGATTATAATATAACATAACAGAATACATACCTAAGAACATCAATATATATAAAAATCAATTGCTGTTCGTTAGTCATGCTAAAACTCGAGAATGGCTGGACCGATTTGGCTAATTTTGGTGTTGAAATATTCGTGAAAGTTCAGGGAAGGTTTAAACGGTGAGAAACATTAATAATAAGTAAAAGAAAATACTATAAACGACAATTTAATTTTCGAATACAAAATGTTCCTAGCTGTGAAACATATTTTCTCTTTTTTTTTCTCACATGTTATAAATCATCATTTCAATAGAAACAAAATCTAATTTTGAAATTCAAAATAAAACTTCTTTATCTATTCAAAATAAAACTTCTTTATCTCTTCTCACTAGCAGTATGACGAACTGTCAACTATATAAAGTGTGCATATCGCATTGTTCAAGTATTACCGGAATCATTCTTGGTTCAGGAGGTCCATAAACCTTTCATCAAGTGTTACCACAGCAAAAATTATCGGGAGAATGCCGTCCCGGGTATACCCCAGCAAATACCAGGTAAATACCGGTGCATATAATGTACCGGGTGCACAATAAATACCGGGAATCCGATAAGAAAGGATTTGAAATTCTTCCTCTAAATTGCATCCGCATGTAAACGATGCGATATCATTTATTAAAATGTGAAAAATAGCACAGCAACGCGTAAACCGGGTGGGTATACTTTAAAATATAAATTATTATCATAATTAATTCTGATTTGCCGCAACTTCATTATTTAGTTATAGACAGTTGAGAATATGTTATTATATTTAGGAGATATTGATGTTGATTAGAAATAATTTATATAACAAAACAATATTTAACCGGGTCAGCTATTCAAAATGGAATTTATTTATCTCTTCTTTTCTATATTAGTGGTTCTGGACTTCCTTTTACTATTTTCATCAATTATATGAGAACCACAGCACAATATACACGAATTGTGTGTGCACGAGGTACCGGGTGTCCCACATCAAACACGAGTGTATATATAAATATTTCGTGTCACGGGTATCCCACACCAAATAGTGGATTACACATCAAATACCGGGCATCCCATAAGAAAAGATTTTCTGAAATTCTACCCCTAATGGGATGAAAAGCAGAGGCAAAGTTTGTATGGGACAACGGAATTCCTTCGTCCAATCTACTTCAAATTTTGCATGCAATCGATGTAATATCAATTGTCACTGCAACGTGTGTGGGTATGCTTTAAAATATATATTAATATCATTATGTATTCTAATTTGCCTTAGCTTTCAGTATTAAGAAATAGAGGAAAGTTGTTAAGAATATGTTATTATACTTAGAAAATGTTGAAGTTAATTAGAAATATGTGGCAAAACGACGTTTGCCGGGCCAGCTAGTTAAATATAAAAATATCTATGTTATAATTGACAGCACATCCCAACAAAATGTCGGCCCAAATTCTCAAACATTATTTCGGTTTTAATCTGTGACAATAGCTTTGGTAGCTTACTTATAAAATATAATAAAGCCCTATCACAATTTTTGGACAGTATATTTTTCATAAATAACTAAAATGTTCCAAATATTATGAGTGTTAAGTATTTTCAAAATATATGTGAAAAAGATAATAATTAAAATGCATTTTTTGAGCTCAAAAAAATTTTTTTATTACCAAAAACAGATCAATTTAGTATCCAAAAACACACACTGTATAATAAAATCATATCTGTTACGCTCGATAAACATATTTCATCGAATTTTAATTAACTATATTTTATCATATTTTGTATTTTTGTTTTATATATTTGAATAAATCGACCATTAAATAAAATTAAAAAAAAAAGTATAATAAAACTAAATGCAATATCTATAAATAAATTTAATTTATTAAAATTTTCAGTTCGATACACGTTATCGAAAAACTAATATGTGTAACATAATGATTAGAATTAATTAACAAATTAAATAAATACATAAACCCATAAACACACATTTATATCTATATTAACATGTGTGTGAATATGATTGAATGTTGCTTAAGGCCAATATTTTAATATCAAATTTTATGTTAAAAATAGATCTTAACTATAAAATGTCTAGTACGTATTATATTTATAGAGGTACATAAATATTTATGATATTAATCTGCTGAATATACTAATACGTATTTTATTTTTATAAAGATTAACTTTTCTAATGTGTGATGTATAGGTTTATCTTTCACATTATTAAACTTTACTTCATTCTTACGGTATTATAAATATTTTTGCAGATATATATTATGTATTATTCATTTAATTATCGTCAGTTTTTATAAAAGCGAAAACTTTTATTTAATGAATATTCGCCTTAATATTGATCGAGATAGAGGTTATTTATCAAATATGCAAATTGCAAAACCGAATAATTTTAATAAAGGATTCGTTTATCGAATGGAAATTATTGTTCATCAAACAATGTAACCGCGATGGTAGAATATAATAATATAAGTATGCGTAAGACCTATCTATTCAATATTATCTTTCTGTCATTATTTTATGTTAGCTCAGCCAGTAGGCTGCTAGATGTCGCGTTATTCGTGGGCAATGCAACACATTGAACATCAAAATATAATAAGCATGCTTAGCATGATGTTAAGATGAACGTTACAACCGCAAAATTTAAAAAAATGAGGTAACAAAATTTTTAATCTGAATAATAGTTCAAACAAACTCTTCAGATTTGTTAAAATAGATTAAACATAGCCATGTTCATTTTTAGGAGATCCAAGCGACATTTTTTTTTAGCTTTACCCTTTGATAAAAAATAATTTTCATCCGGCAAACCGATGGTTGATAAGCGTCTCTAATACGTTTCTTCGACTATTGTAAATTAAGTACCGTAAAGACAGTTTCACAAAGCTGAATTTCCTTAAGTTTTAAACCGTTTTACTTTCAAATAAGAAAATATTTAACATTTTAAATGAATTGCGTATGGTCTTCTGACAGGTAATCCGTTATTTTTTTTGTCATATTGAATTTCTCATTGCGTGTATAATTTGTTTTTGCATGGAAAAATATATACAAAAGAAAAGTTTAAAATTTTTTTCGTTCAACTAATACACAATTTATAATTTCCGCAGTAGTTAAATATACAGGTAATTCATTGCAGCAAATTGATATATGTATAAATAGCCTTCAATCATATTCTTAATTATGAAAATATGCGTTAAAGTGAAATGGTTATATACGTTATGAGTATCAACAAACAATTAATATTATCATACAAAATGTTATTACAAATATTTAACTATTGTAATTCATTTAAAACAATATTAAATGCACATAATAAATATACTTAATATTCAAATTACAAAATAAACTAATAATTAAAATAAAATTTATAAATTATTATACTTAAATATTAATAATGTTGTGTTTGGACATGAGACTAGTACAACGTTTGCGTGGTAACCATGGTGGATCTGATTCTGGATCACGTGATCGCTCAAAAAGTGTATGTGTTACAACATTTCGTTCATCACAAAATGAAGTTAGTGCTTTTAAGCTGTTTCATAGGCGTGCTAGTAATGCAATGTAGGTATATAATTTTATATTTCTTTTGTGGTATTATAAAAAAAAAAGTGTACAAAATGTTTCATAAATAAGTACCTAGCTAGTAAAGTTACATATTTAAATTATTAAGTTTATTTTAGTCAAATAGTTTTCTATTTGTTTTGATTCATTTAATTTGAAAAAATGGATGTCCAATTTCTGATAATACTGTTTTTTTTTCAAATATTAAATCCGTTTTTCAGTTTTGACCCAGGAAAGGAAATGAAAATGGAGTTTAGTGTGGTAATAGTATATACATGTAATTTCCAATGATATATTTTTACATATTTTATCAATTTTATGATCACTGAAATATATAAAAAAAAGTCTTAACTTTTTTACTTTATGGCATTTATTTTGTATCAATTGTAAAAAAAGATAGTATTAATAGCATAATAATATGAATAAATTTAAAAAAAAAAATTAAATAAGGCAAAATAAAATAAAAACTCACATATTAATACAAAGAGATTATGTTTATTGCTTCTGATGAACGTAAATAAATTTGTGCTGTAAAATAAGAATTTATTTACGTTTGTCGAACTTGTAGTTTGTTAACAAGTCAAAAATGAATCATAACAAAGAGCTGAAAATGTGATTGTATATTAAAATAAGTGTATAAGACTCCGTTCTTAATGCATAGACATTTACGTAAATGAATCCTTATCGTTTAGCTTATAAGGTATTCGGTATTTAATATAAAATTCCAAAATTACCTATAAGGTTAGTTCGTTGTAATTTAGCAGATGTATCCAGTGAATAAAAATATACTCCAAATTTATTTAATTTTTTATGATAATATGCCTTTTGTTTTTATTACTCAAAATTAATACAAATCTAATCGGCGTCCATTTAACACTTAATTTAATTAAATCCAGATTCAATGTGTTTTGTTGTTGGGTAATAATAAATTTAAAGTTTATACAATTTTTAATTGTTATTATCTTTTTATTTTTAAAGTCAAAGCCTGAAAATCACACAGTAAATATTCCAAGAAAAGAAAAAAAACATGAACTATGGTAAACCTTACTTGGTATACTGTTTTGTTGATTTAGGATTAAAACGATGTTCTCAAATTATTACACTCGACATATACATAATATGTCAGAGAATATTTTTAGAATACAGTTTGTAACGCTAGAAAATATTGACCGCACAAACAAAATTATGGTTTAGGTGTTCTTAGAATTTAGTCCATTTCCCTCTCTGTCCGCCTGACCATCATCAAGATAACTCAAAAACGAAAAGAAAAAGCGACTTGAAATTTTGGTATAATTAAGACTGAAAGGCATAAGGTATTTCGTAATAAACGATAGATGAAAATTTTAAAAATGTTTTTTTATTAAATTTTAAGACTATTTATTGACTGCTTATAATAAAAAATTGATACAAACATTGATACTCGCTAGATGAAAATTTTAAAAATGTTTGTTTATAAATTTTTAGATTGTTTAATGACTGCTAATAATAAAAAATTTAAGACATTATTTGTAGAATATCTAAAAAATTAACTCTGTTGGTTATATTTATTTGGATCAGTATATATTTAGTATGAATATATGTAATATTTCTAAAGTGTGCTCCAAAATTATCGGCCAATATGGGATTTATTTTCTCAAAACAAGCTGGTTTTGCTTTTAGTTACTCTAAGCCATAAATTCGATTATAAGCAATAAATATGATGGATTATGTAATTGAATTTTGGTTAGTATCCGATTAAATGGAACTAGCCTGTCTGCAAACTAGTAAAAATCTTCTGCGACTGAGGAAGATAAATCAACCTACACAGATCACCCTTTAATTATCAATTTAATCTGAGACTAAATTATTATATTTTATTTTTACATTATTATTGTAACAAAAGAAAAAACTGTAATGTCATAAATAAATATAATTTTACAAAAATTTAAAACATTTCAAATAACCTGTTTCGAATAAATCTTTGCCACTTTAAAAGTAAAACCTTTGTCACTTGGAAACTGCTTAAATTCAGCTCAATTGTATTCTTAGAAGACTTGAAATTTTTGTTGTTGTCTAGAGTATACTCGTTGAACAACCATATTATATAAATTAAGCCGAAATACAATAATCCAAATCATATTAATAATACTGCGTATGCACAAAAATTTCAAGGAGTTACCAAAGTTATTTTCTAGATGACATATTAAATTAAGATAATTGCGTAACAAATATTATTTTACAAAAATATATATTATTTTAATAAAATAGAATTTTTTTCACAGGATTATTTTATTTATTATGACACGTAGATAGAAATCTGTGATGACGCGTCTTGTATAAATTCAAGTTTATTTTTTATGTTAATAAACACTTTATACTATGGTTGATATAAATTCAAGCTGATTTTCTTAGACGCGATAGTCGTTAAAATGCATTTTATTCCTACTTTACACAATATTTATGCAAATCATAAAATTTACAAATACATGGAACGTTATGCTTACAGTTATCAGCTTTCTGGTAATCGAATGGTGAGACAAACTGTATCATACATACATATAAAGCATTAAAAGCTTTTGTTAAAAGTTTTTGTATCATTCTTTCTCTCACGTAATACTAAGTTTTTACGCCTAGTAATTGATTGCTTCCGGTTTTTTTTTTCTTTTTATATTTGCAGAATACTGTTTTTCTATTTTTGTAGCATGTTACTAATAATTATTGAATGTATAAAGTAATTCAATAGTTGTGTACTTAATGTCATCGACAAAGATTTACTATGATGTTCTTATAAAGAATAATAAATATTGTCATCCAAGATTTTATTTATATTACAAAAGTAATGTGTGAAAGTAAATAAAAATTTATCGAAAGGTATCAATGTGAGGAATTTTTCTTATTTTCAAAAATTTGATTATAAACGTCTGTAAGACTATCATTCCTTATGGCCACTCTGGGAAATGGCCTAAGGGGTAGAAATCTGTAAAGACCCTCTAGTAAACCAAATGTTTGTTAAATTTTGCTTATCTCAAAAAGAAGAGGATATCTTTTCAATCAATATTATATATGAATGTTCTTTTACCTTTAAAATTGACTAGTTCATGTACTCAGCCTATTCTTGCATTGTGGCGAACATGTATGTGTCCAGTGCGTGTAACAATATATAATTATGGGTTTTTAGGATAAATTCTTATTTGTATAAAACGTGTTCATTATGGCCTACTAGGTCATATCAGCTATACATACAGGTAGGTGGCTAATCTACCAGGCCTTGTAGGACTTATATTACATAATCTTTCTACATATTGGTAAATTTTTCTTTTAAAAAGAAAATTTTAAACTTAGTGTAAGGATTCAATGAAAAAAGGAAAGATGTGCTGAATAAGAAAATGGTTACAATAAAAGCTTCCAAGCTGTATCAAAGACCCCAAACTACCTTAAGACGTTAAGATTACGTTTGGCAGCTTAAATAAATATACCATCTTATACAGTGTCTAACACAATATTGGGAAGAAATCCTACATTGCCTGAGGAACTAGAAAAACAATCAAATAGATGCGTTTTTCCTCGAATTTTGTTCTTCAAAACAGCGTAATGATTAGTTCTTTTAATTTTCTGTTTTATTGACAAAAATGCTTCGGGTGTACCATAATCCCCGAACTTATTTTGCTAATGTTTAAATGTTAAAATAGAGGCTGTAGCTATAAATTTTATTATCTAGCCTTTTAACCAGTTTTTATAAAAGTCAGTCGAAATTTTTTTTAAAGAAAAACAAGCCTTCCAATATAAAATATTTCCATGTATTTCATCAAAAACAAAAAATGATTATGTGTATCTCTCCCACATGTAGGCAACATATAACCAAAAAAAAAAAAAGGAAAACCTTTTTCGGAAATATAATATACAACGAATTTATAATAATAACGGTAATTTAGTCAAATCAATTTTATTGCTAAGGAAAAAACCCAACCCTTAATGAATGTGGTGTACATAGATTATGATACCTGCAATGTAATGTCGCTTCTGTAGGTCAGTCAGGCAGATCATTTTTAAACAGGTACAAAAAGCATAAACAGCCATAAAATTTCTTCTATATTCTCCATTCATCTTACCAATACAGGTCATAAAATTGATAGTGACCACAAGTCGGAGTATTTTCATGTTTACGATAAAAGCCAAAAATTAAATTTGTAGATAAATTAAATAAAAACCCAAATTTTATAATTTTAAATAATCAAATAGACCTCATTTAGTCCCCTTTGTTAAATTTGAAATTTTAAATATCACAAAAATATTTATCAACTCCACCCTCAGTTTCTTCATTCACAATAATATACCTGTACATTTCCAAAATAAAAGAATAATTATTTATTGCTTAATAATGACTTTCTATAGAAGTATAAAATGTACTCCTAGTTTTTAAAACAATTATAAAGTGAAAATTAGGCAAAGTAAAAGATTTCCATTGTTTATTAAAGAGATTATTAACGAAACTTTTTTTATTCGAAAATGATTGAAAATGACGTGATTGAAAACCAAACTATGAACTGGGAGATGAAAGACTATCAAGTTGATCATCTCTTATTTAATCAGCAGAGAATATATTATAATATGAAATCCCGATCTTTAATGAAAAAGACAGAATATAATGCATGGTAGTATTTAAATACAAAGAATGGCATAGCATGAAAAATTAAAAAAAAAAAAAAAAAAAATGTTCGAAAAATCTAAAATATTTCTCATTTTTTTAAATTGGTTTTAAAATTTCAAACACCTAGAAATTGTGAAATACAGTATATACATAAATCATAGCTTTGAACAATTTAGTGCAAAATTTAGAAGGTACGTAGCTGATTTCAAATATTGGTACCTACACATTTATGGGTACATAACTTTATTTAAAACTATTTGAAATACCCTTAATCGTTAAACGAATTTTTAAACATACGTTCACCTGACATATATATATATATATATATATATATATATATATTATATATATATATATATATATATATATATATATATATATATATATATATATATATATATATATATATATATATATATATATATATATAAATTGTTTTAAGCTTAATTAAATAGATAAGTTCAAATTTTCAATGACTGTCTATATTTAATAGTATAAAATTTTAATATACGTCCGAAAAATGTTACATGTGGTCGTAGATTGCATAATGGAATTTAAATATATATTACTAACTATGGTTTTTCCAATATTAAATTAATTAAAAAAATAATGTTATTTAGCATAAAAAGAAGAAATATAATGAACACAATATATAATGAATTTTATTCATTGATCCACTTCCTATTATAGAATTTTTTACTCCAACACGAACAGTAAATTGTTTGTTTTAAAAATACTACACGACATTTAAAGTTCATTAACTATATAAAATTCAAATTAATTTACATATAAGTGAGTTTTTTATCCTAAATTTAAATTCTGTTTCAATTTCGATAATCATTTTCGTTTACAATTTGTTAATTTTATGAATATAATTTCATTAAATTGTTTTCAATTAAAATTGAAGATCCTCAAAATATTTAAACCGCCAACATTGCCTTGAATTACAACGTCTTTTACGCTTATTTATGTATTCGATATTGCAACTAAGATATATATGTAATATTTTTCTGGTTATAAAAATAGTTTGAGATTTATAATCCTTTAAAATTAATGCTGCCTTTCTTTCTCCGCTTTATTACGATGGCTCATAACCATTGGTTTTATCCTAGAGTAATTCAGAGAAATATTGGCAAAAATTTCGACTGTAATTGAAATTTGAGCAGAAAATTTATTACAGATAATTCTTTAAATTCAGAATTTCGAAAAGTTAGAGTCAAATTAAAAGTCAACCTATTCGCTAATCATTTTTTAAATTACGCTATTTCTCTGAATTCCAACATTTTTTCTCCTCGTAAATCATTTACTTCTACAATGTTTACTATTTTTAAAACTTGCATTTAATTTGATTGTTAATTAAAATATTATGTTTGTACAAAGATATGGAAGAGAAAAATTTTAATATTTTGGTATGCTAATAAAATCACAACTTAAGCAAATTTTTGCCTGCATATATTTCAGCCACCACGATGGCTCAAAATCTTTTCGATATTTTAATATCGTTCTAAAAGCTTAAACATTACTTTGAATTCAACTATGGTTAAAGAAATAGAATATTAGTTTAAGTAAAAAAATATTTTTTTTTTCTAAAACATTGATTTTTTTCTCTGGAATATGTTTTTATAAATTGTGTAAATTCCTTGCGTTTTGCACAGCGAATAAAAAATAAAATTTCGTTCGTATTTTAACTCACCATTGTCAAAATATTGGAATATTTTTTTTTGTCCATCAAAACGATATAAGGAACTTTAAGTGCGAGAATGCCATTGGTGTTCTGTGGATTCAAGACTTACCTTTTAAGGTATAAGAGAGAACTCTTTAAATTCAAGCATATTTTGTTAGCTTCAACTACACAAAACATTATTTATGTAGGTAGAATTTTAAAACTTGAATTAATTAGAAATTCGATATAGATAGTAAGTTCTGAATGCTTCAATGATTACACATTTAAATTGAGTCCGTCCAAATACTAAAGGCAATTAATTTAAAAGAGAATACAAGAGGTTATTTAATAACGACATACTCATTTTATTTACTAAGTAAACAACGAGTTTGCTGCTATTTTGAATAAAACTTTGATTGAGTTTGTTGTTATCACATATTTTAAAATCATGATTCAACTTTGTTTACTTAATTAAACTAAGTTTCAATTACATGTCCGTAGTAAGAAAACAATTAACTTGCTGTTCTCATTTTTATGTTGTCATTAATTTGAAATTACAAAGAAGGATTAGGGACGGTGAAATAAATAATAATTAGCTGTAAAAATGTTAATTAATTTATGGTAGATACAAGTTGATCATTCAAAAATAGTGTGGTAAGTTAATGGTAAAAATAACATTTTTATAAACATGCTTTTATTCAAATGTTCTAAAAAGAAGAATATATACTATGTAATTTTGTAGATTTATCGAGGCAACACTAGATTTATTGGGGAAACTTTTAAGTAAAATCTTAGATAAAAATAGGATAAGTTAATAACTATACATATCCTAGTATGTTAAGTTATTTACTATATATGTCTTATAACAAACATGGTATCCGGCATGTTGTTTCCGTGGGAAAAGTACGTGATCATCATCCTCTAATCTTCAGAGGGGAAATAAAACAGGTTTTTGACTTAATGCCGGTCTAATCCTGATTTCGACTTGCGGATTTAGACTCGCTTCGCTCGCAAGATAAGTAAGGAAGAATTTGAGCCTAAAGTGCCTGAATGTCTAAAATCTCGTTTCGCTCGCAATTTATTACTAAATATATAATATTTGCGCCAACAATTGAATGCCTATTCAACTTAGATAACAAAACTTTTTAATAGGCTCCAATTAAATAACTTACACTACTATTTGCTAAACATATTGGACATATAGGCAGCTTATACGCAAATAAAGAGAATTATTGGCAAAAATTTCGACAGTAATTTGTATTTGGGCAGTAAATTTACTTAAGATAATTCTTTAATTTCTGCCTTGTGAAAAGTTAGAGTCTTATTAAAGATCATCAACCTATTTGCCAATAAATTTCTAAACTACATATAAACTGTTAACATTTTTCTAAAATCCTATATAATTTCCGGTCGTCAATCATTTACTTCCAAAACGTTTACAATTTTTAAATCTTGCATTTGCCAATAATTTGAATCTTCGTTGAATTTGAGTGTGAATTTAATCTTATGTTTCTAACCTCGAAAGATATTGAAGAAAGAAATTTTCATATTTTGGTATGCTAATAAAATCACAACTTTTCCTGACTTTTTCAGCCACAAAGAGAAACAAAAACTTTTCTTATAGAAATGTTAACATCGTGTTAAAAACTTAAAACGTTAGTTCATCAGCGAAGAAATGGAACAAAAGTTTAAGTGAAAACAACGATTCATTACGTTTTGCACAGTGTATAAAAATTAAACTTCGTTCGTGGAGTCTCAACCATGGGGTAAAATTTGAATTTCATAGAATAACAACAATCTTTCAAATTTATCCTTAGTAAACTAATAAATTTATTGGATAAGACATGACTTCTAATAAGAAATGAAAAGTTCTTTTTCATTTTTGCTCGATCTTATATATATATATATATATATATTATATATATATATATATATCAGAAATTATTAATGCACTTTTGTTTATAAAAACTCTTAAACTGGTTTCTTACGTATTCTCAAAAATTGGTTCAAGTTACCGAAGACAAACGTAATTTAAGGGAAGCAATAGTTATGCTTGTAAATTTTTTGTTTAAAAATATTTTCTATATCCAGTTTTGATTACTAATAGCTTCCAACGCGAAAATTTCTATAGTAGTAATAAACTTTATAAATATTAAATTTATAAACTTGAGATTATTACAATAACAATAGATAATGTGTTTCATAGATGATGTTGGAAGTTAATTTATTTGAACAATATGCTTCTTGGATAAGTTCTAACAATCTAAACAAGATAAGGAAAATTGATTGTATACATAGAAATAACACATATACAAGATTGAATAGAGTATAATATTGATTCCTCGAGAATAACATAGTGTAGTAGTAAGGTATAACAGTTGAAGAATATTCTGTAATACTAAGTGATGAATGAGGAAAAATTGAATACCTTAGAAAATTTTTAAAATGATAAAAAATTCATGAAAATTGTAGTTTCTAAAACATATTAACACGGCACTGCTAAAAATATTATAAAGTTTTAATAGATTTGGTTTGGCGCAATTCATATAAGCATTTGAAATCTGTCAAAGTTAAATTCTCTATTTTGGAAACGTGTATAACATTTAAACTATCAGTTCTTACCTGCCAGCACTAAAATGTATGTAAAGCATGGTAAATGTCTCCATGATCCGGTTTTCGAAAAAATAACAACAATGATATTTTTAGTATTGTAGAAAAAAAAATGTAGAATAATTCTTTATTTCAGTTTTAAAGAAAGAGAACAATAATAATTTTCTCAAATATGAGTTTGAGTCATGAAACACATAAAATGTAAACTTTGAAAATAGTTTAACTATACTAAAATTTGAAATCGATGTGATTGATGTAGAAGTGCGCTGGACAAAAGATGAGAACTCAGTTTTTACCACAGAGGGAGATATGAACCACGAATCGTATCTCCCGTCTATTTTGTTATTCAACTTTGTCGAATAGTCAATTAAAAAGACTTAACATACTTTTTACAACAAACTAATAACACACAAAAGATATCGTAATAAATCACTACATACTATAAAACAAAGTCGCTTCCCGCTATCTGCCTGTTCTTATGTATGCTTAGATCTTGAAAACTACGCAACGGATTTTGATGCGGTTTTTCTTAATAGATAGAGTTATTTAAGAGAAATCTTTATATGTATAATACATGCATATTATTGTAGAGAAACACTGATAATTTAGAGGTTTCTAATGTAATGTCATTAATAAAAGTTATAGTAGTTTAGATAGGATTATATTAAAATATAAAATTTTTTCAAGTGTATTTCTTCTATTAAGATTTTGGTTTGAATTTCGAGTAAATGTTTTTAATTATCGAATATCATAGGTAAATAAGTTCAAAAATAAACTGAATTTGGATACAATCGATGTCATATCGTTTGATAAAATGAGAAAATTGTTTTTTCTATTTTTTTCTGTAAGATTATCACACCAATGTGTAACCAGGTCTGCTAGTACGATCCTAATCTATGAAAATTGTAAAATTTAAATCCGAGCGACAAAATCAAATTTGGTATTCTAATAGCTGAATAAATCGCAAAGTGATGGCATTATTATGATCAGTAGTGATGAGATCAAATATGGCCGAATTAACGTTGCAATAGCGATAAAATTTAATTTTCAAACGTGATTAGTAAAATAAACTTACCAATATTACTCTATTTTTCTATTCTCTCTTTCTGACAATTGAACAAACAATATGACTGTTTATTATTTACTTACAACACTTTATTAAATCAAAAATATCATATATGTTTTTCATTGATAATTTTCTGATTTTTAGATTTCTGTTTCATGAAACTACACTAAATCAAATAGTAATATTCTATTAAGAACATTTTTATAATATAAATAAATAATCTATCGATATTTTTACTAAGGAACTCGTAGATCACCTGTCGTAGCATGATTGAATTTAATCACATGCCGACAAATGTGTGTAAAAATCATAGGTTTAAATAATCGGTGTGACTTGGTCCATAATCAGTTGTACTTAAAAAAATCAAAACGGACATGTGAACTTGACAGAAACAAATAATTTATATTTAAATGTAAAATTGAATGTTTAAGAGTGGATTCCACTCTGCATGAATTTTAATTTGTCTATTGAACAGAACAATAAAATTAATATAATTTTTGATTTTTTATTCCAGATATCACTCAACCCTATTTTCTTTTTTTTTTATTAACTGCTGTAATTTTAATTCCCGCTTACATTTATTATACATATATCTTGTCTTACTCTCCACTATCTTAAATTTTGAATCGTTATGGTAGCAGCATTCGAAAGTACATTGAAATATTGAAACAGGTTAATTTAAAGCGGTTTAAAATATTATTTAAAGAAAAAATTCTAGTCCTTAGGGGAAAGGGGGTCAAAAGTATTTTTTATTGTTGGAATATCATTCAAATCATATATTTTTCGTGACTTCATAAAAAAAAATCTAAAAAAATTAATTTTAATATTTTAATATATAATTTCTTTGTTTCTGTATCAATTCTTTTTGTGTTCATATTAGCGTTCTCAAAGTCATATAATTAACTTAAAAAAAAGAAAGTTCAATGTTCGATTTAATGTATGTTTTAATAATCGAAATTTTCATTATATGTGAGACAATTTTAAATGTTTTTGTTTGAAAAAATATACTTGTCAGGTGGTCTCTTATTTCACTAAGCACGATCTGATCTGGTGAAATAGAGAAACCAACATTAAACAGAAAATTACATTCTATGTCTATTTGTAATTTTTTTAGGATTCTTGTTCCATTGCAAAGCACATAAAATACTCGAAGAAAATAATTCAATCATAAAGAGAAGTTAATGGGTAAAATAATTTTTTGGACTGAATATCTCCCAAAAGAGCAATTTGAAGTGGAAGACTTATTTTTCATTAATTACCTTAGACGATCGGTACTAATCATATTCCTTCTAATTTTACATCTCGTACCCTTAAAAAACCGATACTCCCTTGAAATTTTTCATCATGAATTCCCTGCTACCAAATCAAATATGAATAACCAAAAGAACTTAAATCACATTATTATTTATTTATAATCTTAGCTCTAATTCAGTCTTATTTTCATCAACAAAGACCTTTGTGATGGGGTTTCCATTATAAAATAATTCTCTATTCTTAATTTCAGTTGCCTAGGTTTTTTAAAGTAGATAATCAGTCTGGAAAATATATGTATGAAACATTGTCTATACATATAAAATGCGTTATGCTGAATGAAAAGGATCAACGCACTATCTTAACCGTAGGTCGTAGAGACTTGAAATTCGGAGGGATTGTTCTCTGTATGACGTAGACATTCGATAAGAAGATATATTCTAAAATTCTACCCTAAAGTATTGAAAAAAGAGGGCAAAGTTTGTATGGAACAACGTGATTCCTGGGTCCAATCTCCTTCAAATTTTGTATAAATATTCTTAACAGAATTGATGGAAGACATGTTAAGACGTATTTCATTGAAATTCATCGCCAAACGGGGATAAAATGGAATGAAATTTTTCACCTATTTATATACTGTGTATGCTTTCGAAGAAAATGCTAAACTAAATATTATTAAATATGATATGTTTTTGTATTTCTATGGTATCCCAGCGACGTATACGATATGACCTGCTAGCCTTCCTATAAGAATAAAAAAATAATGAATATCCGTTAATTTTAGACTTACTCGCACAGTCGGAAATTGTATGGGGCCTTTGAAAGAAAATTTTGTGGAGAACGCAGTTACTATGATAGATGATATGATATATATAACTAAACCATTTACAAATTTGAAGTAGTTTTTTTATAAATGGCATATACTTATTTTAAAATTTATTATACTTATTATTAAAATTTGAAAGATATGTTTATTTATATTTTTATCTTTTTAGGACACCTAAATACAAACCGTATCAAAATGATTTTTTTTTATTTGCTTTTTTAATGTAAAATAGATATAGTATTTGAACTGTACAAATTATAAAAATAAAATTAAAAACACATGGGATTATTAAAACATAACTAAACCATTTACAAATTTGAAGTAGTTTTTTTATAAATGGCATATACTTATTTTAAAATTTATTATACTTATTATTAAAATTTGAAAGATATGTTTATTTATATTTTTATCTTTTTAGGACACCTAAATACAAACCGTATCAAAATGATTTTTTTTTTATTTGCTTTTTTAATGTAAAATAGATATAGTATTTGAACTGTACAAATTATAAAAATAAAATTAAAAACACATGGGATTATTAAAACATATAACCCACATGCTATTCGTTGGTTATCAAGCTAATGTTACATATCACGTTTATAAAGTATTGAATATTGACAAAATTATTCTGGTTCAGTAATACATAAGTTAATATAAGCTAAATGTTAAGAACTCTAAAAATACATATTTTGTCAGAAAAACAGCTGAATTGTGAGAATCTACTTAAACTCACCTAGACGGAGATAAACGAAGTATTGATTATCTATATATACTTGCAATAAAGATTGGAACATATAAATATCACTACTGAAATGACTCTTGTAATTGAAAGCAATAGAAAGTCATTGTGCATGGTTTTGTAGCCCAGTTAACTAGTCTATTTTTGCTCATAATTTATTTAAGTGCTCCTCTTTCATGCATATTTTACGCGAAATGTAAAATTGTTCCGATTTCACATATTTGTTCTATTTTGACTATTGTTATTTTTATAAAATAACGGAAAGTTTTATTACTATGTATCTCCCTCACATGTTGATAACATCTCACAACAAATAGGAATCCACTTTCGGAAATATAATACACAACTAGCTTATAATAATAATGGTAATTAAGGCAAATCAATTTTTAATGCTACAGAAAAATCCTTCATTCTAAATTAAAGTGGTGTATATAGATTACGAAGATCACAATGCAATTCCGTTTATATTGGTCAGTCCGATAGATCATTTTTAAACAGGTACAAAATCACATAAACAGCCTTCAATCTTCTAAGTAATCCATTCATTTTACCAATACAGGTCATCAAATTGATAGTGAAAAAAGTAAATTTACCACTTTTTTTTTTTTGCCTTGGAGTTAAATCCATTAAATAAAAACCCAAATTTTACAATTTTATATAATAAAATAGATCTCAATAACTCCTCTTTATTAAATTTTAAATTATAAATGACCAATAATATATTTTACAACTCCACCCACGGCTACTTCATTCACACCCCCTTTCCGTATATATTTCCAAAATAAAATATTAATTATGCATTCCTTGATAATGACTTTATAATTCGAAAGTGCACTCGTCATTTAAAAAACAAACTTTAAGTGAAAATTAGACAAAGTTAAAAGATTCTATTATTTTATAAAAATGGATTTTCCCAAAATAAATAATACATGTATAAATTTTCATTCCTATTATTTTTAAACATTCCAATCAATAATTAATTAAGTAAATTTTTAGAAAGAAAAAATTTGAACAGCACAAACAATTTGGATGACACCAAATTTAATAATAATGTTCTGAAGAATTTCTATTATCCTAATTTATTACTAGAATTGTTATAATAAGGCAGCTTTGAAGTACACTTTCAAAGAATATCATTTCTTTAGAGAAGTATATTATTTCCTAATACAATTTACTATCTATTTATAGTTGTAATTCAACATACTTCAATTCAACATTATAGTATTGTATAATACAATCTTGCAATTTAATGGTATGTATAATTCTTTACAAAGTTATTTTATTTACTATTTTATCAAATAAATATCTTTCTACAAAATTTTTCCGTGAAATTTATGATATGCTATACTGGATAATAATTGTGCAATAACTTTTGGATTAGGAAATTACTGATCTTGTATTTAAATCTTTATTCTATCCAGAACGAATTGTTTAAAAAAATTCTTGAAAGAAGATCGTAATCTGTTTAGTTCTTAAAAGATAATTAGATAATTTCCAAATTGAAGGGTAACATTGGAAATAGAAATGAAAAACTTAATATTAACTGTATGGGTTATTCTTATTCTCTTTTCGGGCCTATCGTCTTCTCAATGATTGAATTTTATTTTCTAATATTTTAATCATTTGGGTCATACTTGTGAGATTTAGTAAATTTTGCTCTAAATATTTTCTATTTTGTTTGATTTAATTTTGAAAAACAATTACGTAACATATGACTGACTTTTATTTAAAAACATTACCACCAAAAATTAAGATTCAATCATAATTTTGTGAAAACGTCCAACATTGGTGAAAAACCAAGACTCAATCAAGAGATTCAGTTACAATTTTTTTAAATCTCTCATTCGCTGTTATCATATTATTTTAGAAAATATTAGTATAAAATAATTTGACAAAATATGAAAAAAATTTCCTACTTGTGCTTTTATTTTTTTTAGTGTTATTTTGATTATTCTTAAAACGTATAGAAATTTTTATCAAAAATGTTATCAAAATTGATTATTTTCATGCTATTGTTGTATTAAAATGGTTATTTCTATTTTTCTATCATTGATTAAAACATATTGTTTGAATTGCTGTGAACGGATAGGTTTTTTGTTCGTTTTTTATTTGTTGTACATAAAACGAAAATGTTCATAGACCATAAATATTAAATATATATATATATATATATATATATATATATATATATATATATATATATATATATATATATATATATATATATATATATATATATATATATATATATATATATCGATATGCCGATGTGATATAACTATTTATGAACATCCTGATAGGAAATCATTGTTTCTATACCAAAAATCGATAACTAAATTTTGTCATGTCTTTTCGTTCTTGAAATAAAAATTTCATTGGCAAAGGTGCTTAAATTTAATTATGCAAGTGTATATGTGAAGGAGGGTGAGTGAGTGTTTATTGAATCTGAGTGTCTGAATGAGGGCTTCTTTTGGGTGATAGTCTTATTTTTCCTTTGTGAGTCAATCGTTCCGTATTTTTATTTTTAAATATAGGCTCATTCTAGTTGATGACGCTTTGACAGACGTTCATTCAACTTTTTCAAGTTTACAGAAGATTATTGTGGTTGTTATAATGTGTGCGATGACCTCTTCATTAGGTTATCATGAATACGGGAGATGATCTATCAGTTCAACCTTCAAATACTCAATTACAGTCATAAAAAGTTTGTTCTCAACCGAGGAACGTGGAACTAATCTTCTAAATACTTTTCCATACCCAATTTATCACGCCAAAGTGAAACGACATTATCTTTTGAAGACATTGTGCCCTCAAGTAATTCACGCATGTTTATTCTTCAGTCACTAAACACTATATAGTAGATTTGATCGATCATTCGGTCTACGACGTCCTGAACGATGTTCATCTGCTGTTGATGTAAGGTCTCGTTTAATTTTCATTTATACAATTGAAGTTAAAATTGGTTGAAAATACAGGCAGAGATGTACCACGAAATAAAAATCCCATTATAAATATAGCTGTAATTTCGCTAGCTATACTTCGCCACCATGGGCAATGCTACGAACGCATCTCCAAGATTTCCTAAGGACTTATCAATTAGCATTAATTTAACAAATGAGTCTCAGTTTGCTTGTTTCATTTAATTCAAATACTCTTAGCCGCATTATGTTTTTCAAATGTGAAATATATTATTAAAATATCATAGTAACAAAAAAATAAATACGCAAAACTTTAGCAGGTATGGTACATAGATTCCCGAAACACTTTTTATATCTTAACAGGTAAACTATTTACCCGTTTATTAGGAATTGGGATAGTGCTTAATCTTATATCTTTAAATGAGCAATTCTTGTATATGTATATATATATATATATATATATATATATATATATATATATATATATATATATATATATATATATATATATATATATATATATATATATATATATATATAATTGGAATCTCGGAATCGGCTCAAACGATTTTCATGAAATGCAGTATATAGGGGGTTTCGGGGACGATAAATCGATCTAGCTAGGAATGAACATTTTTAGAAAATGTCATTTTATTCGTGGTCAACGCGTTCGAGTTGTCTCAACTGAAAAATATGCCTCTTCCTGACATCTTTCGGCGAATAATAATAATATTTTTTGTGAGCAACTAATTGCTTTAACGACACAACAGCAGATGGCATTGTTAAGTAACACGAAGTCAATGAGTGTTTGCAACACAATTTATAAAAAAAAAAAAAAAATACCGAGCAACGCTCGGTCATCCAGGTACTTCAATATGAAATAAGAATCACTATTTTTCATTATTATTCGTATGCGATAATAATATAAGGAAGACAAGTTGTTTATAATGGAGTTATGGAAATGTTTAAAATCAACTTGATCATTTCTTGGAAACAATCCTAGATTAATCCCCTTATATCGAGAGTGGTAGTTATCTATTACGAATATATCGTAAAACTTTATCTTTAAATTTTTGTCTCCACAAATTTCCACTAAAGTATTTCTCAAATATACTCCCCATTTTGAATGATGGCCGATTTCTTGAAAAAAACATGTGAATACGATTACCTTTCAAGAAATTTATCGTTTAATAACCTGAATTTTGTTCAAAAAATTAATTCTCATAATTCTAGTTATGTTTCAACTACGTATTCCTGCAAAAAAAGTAATCCATTTGTCCGTGTGCATAAATTATAGTAAAACAGATATATGTATAAATCTACAATCGTTTATCTCCTAATAATTAAATAGAATATGGGATAAATAAAGACTATAAAAATTCTATAAAACAGATATTTTAATAAAACAGTACCATTGAAAACCGATCTATAAAAATGTGATTAAAACAAGGATATCGGTGTTCGAAATTATTTATAATCATTAGCATTCATAAAGTACTCTAATCATTCATATGGATTGTTTGTTTAAAAAATCGAAAATTGTTTTTTGATTTATTATTAAATTTTTATTCAATCTTTTATGGCTCTAAGCTTGGGTTATGAAATACCAAAATTCGCTCGCTATCTCTTTTGGTTTTTTAGTTATTTTGATGAAAGACGAATGAACGGGCAGGCGGTAGTGAACTAGCTTTTCTTGATTCAAGTTTATTTTATTCTTTATTTCAAACTGATAAAAGAATGTAGCTGGAGCTGAAGAAACATTTATGTTTAATAGTTTTGTATTTATAATTACAAATCAATAAAATTATCACATAATTTTCAAACAATTTTTATTCTTTTAGCCTCATTATAAAACCAATTTTTATGTATCAATTTATATTTCATCTTTTAGTCAACTATCAAATTAAATTCATTTCGAAACTTATTTTTGCCTGTAGTAAAATGATTGATAATTGCTAGTTTGCTTAAATTTTGCATAAAGAGGTATGATACTATATTATTATTCGATCATATTTTTCAAAGCAAATCCAAATTTAAATTAATAAGAAATTTAAACCTTTTAATACTAAAACTATTTGAAAAGATTTCATTCCTAATTCATTTATTTTTCTGACCGTAGTAAAAATTTACCATATCAACATAAATTATAATTACCTTAAATAATAAATAAGATGTACAATAAATATTTTAAAGCAATTATCTAGTTAAATCAATCGTTAAACTTTTTCCCTCGAAACTTTTCAATGATTATCCTACATAATGAAAGAGGAGTAGACTTAATGTGATTTGTTATGGCACACTTATCCAACCCCTTTCTGCCTAAACAAGTGACTTTGAACCTACAGTTTCTCTATTGTAATACGTAGGTACTGAAATCTGTTTAAAAACTGGGTCGCAATAATAAATTGGCTAAGTGTCCCAACAATGTCAATTGGTGTCAAATACTTAGGTATGAATTTCCAAAATTGAACATAGGAGATGATCTTGAAGAAGTTAATCTGAATAAAAACTGAAAAATTTCGAATGATTTGTTTGTGATACTATTTGAGATTACTGATTAACGATTCGAATTGAGGTTCAGAAGATGAGGTGGAAATTTTCTCTAGATGATTTAAGTGGAAATATCCGCCCTTTCCATCAAGTATCGCGTTGCTGCAGACGAACCAAAGTATAGGATATATCAGAATTTACGGTAGTTAACTGCGGTTTTATACTTATATTTGAACGCTTACAAATATAAAAATGAGGAGAAATTCTTTTGCATCAGCGCTCGTTCGCAGGTAATAGAAATAACGACCTTCCGCTTCCAGGATAAGAAGGGCCTCTGGCTTTATTATAGTAGAGGGATAGTAGAAAGTCTTCGGCCTAAAATTTCGCTTCGCTCGCAAGTAAAAATTATTAAATTTTGTCAATTTCTACCAAATTTTTATAAAAATAAAGACAACATTCATGCAATATATCAAATGCACATACTTATATTGTTCTCAAAGTTTTATACGAAAGTGTTAAACAATCCTGTGATACGGTTGACTAGCAACTACACCCAATATTATACGGAATCTATACTATATTTATGAAAGTTTTCTATGTGCCTGGGAAACATGTCAAACAATGAGGCTTAAATAATTATTTAAAAAAATGTATTTCAATAGTAGAAGTAAAGTTTTTTTAAACTTAACGTAATATTAAACATAAGTATCCTGATATATTTTTTTATATAAGGACCAAGTGGTTAACAAGTAAAACGAAGAAAAATTGATCGAAATATATCCAGTATTTTTTGCGTGATATACGCGCATCGAAAACCTCTATCATTTTTTCATACATATATGAACATTTTGGAGTTTGTAATGTTAAAGCTGGAATTGGTTCCAATTTATTAGTAAAATTACTTGCTAAAATTAATGTTATTGAAGAATTATCATAATATCATAAATAGAAGATGTCTTCGTGCGTACGATATTACATGATACCATGTACAACTCATACTTGATTAAATGTTTTTGAATGTTTTATACTCAAACAGTAAAGCACATGACTGACTAATGATGAGATAGATACTTGACATATGAATACAACATAATTCTTTACACTTGACCGATTTTTTAAAAGTGTATAGGTAGAAGTAATAAACAGATCAATATTATAATAAGCAACCCCAACATAATGAAAGCTAATCATGTATGCTTCCTAATCAAACAATAATCCAAAAAGTTCATAGAATGTCCGAGATCGTATTGATGTTCGTTTTAGCCCAACACATCGCTTAGAAAATGTTTTTAAATTTGTTAAATTACTATAACCCAGCTCTAAATAAATCATAAACTGAATTCAGCCGCACACTAAACGCCATGCGATCGGAAAATTTTAATAATCATTTAATAAATATTCAGACTTCAATATCACCGTTTTAAATTAATTTAAGACGTGTGTGTTTTTTTAAATTTCATTTTATTATATTTTTGGTTTATTTTACGCAAGACAACACACCTCTAAAAAAATTTTAGAGGTTCTTAGAGTTTCAAAAAGTGGTTACTAAAAAAGTGATTAATTTTTGAAAATATATCTTATATTTTCCGAAAGATTTTTTGAGTGTACAAAATGAGTTTTTATCAAAATAATTTTTTTCACACATCCTGTGCTTAGAATTGCTTTTTGATTTAACATTTAGCTTAAAACCAAAACTTTCATAATATTTTTCAATTAAATTTTTTCATTAACTCATAAGCATGCATATATAAATTTCAAACTTCGATAAAACTCCAGTATATATAATAAGTATAAAAAGAAATCAGTGTATAAAAATGTGGTATAAACTTCACACAACGTCTGTATACGTTAAGTTTTTACACCCCAACTCTAAAATTTATAGTACAAAAAAATTGCAGCTAAGAAAACTTTCTGGCATTATTTGAATTCGGGTAGAGTCTTCCGATGTCCTTAAACAAAGTTTTTAATTTCTATCAAGTTAAGCCGGATAATATTAGGCTAAGGAGACGACTTCTATACGCAGTTTATATGGTCTACGAGTTCGAATCTAGTATTCTCAATAGACATTAATTTAAATGTGAAT
Organism: Chrysopa pallens; assembly: GCA_020423425.1. Lineage (NCBI taxonomy): Eukaryota > Metazoa > Arthropoda > Insecta > Neuroptera > Chrysopidae > Chrysopa > Chrysopa pallens. Next base: position 58,124,199 of record CM035592.1, on the reverse strand, counting down.
TTGTGGAAACATCAATAAATAATAACAATATGTGTATTAACACTTAATATCTATGGATAGTTTGAAAAAGGTTAAATTAACCGAAACAATATTGTTAAATAATTGTTTGTAAATAAAAAGTGAAAACTAGCTAAATATTATATGTTATTTATTAATGTAAATTGTTGAGATGGTATAATAATTCATTGAGTAGGGAACTAAACTTTTCAATATATTGAGGAGTCGAAATGATAAGAGGCAAAGAATAGGAAGCAGTCAAAAAAACTAAATTTTGACTATCACACATCCCAGAGTATTAATAAATTAGTTTATAAATTAGGTTTAAATTCAAACATCTACATAGTATATTATATAATTTTATACACTCTGGGGTAATCGCATCACTCAAGTTACTTACAGCCGGCGTAACTTTTGAGACCCTATCTATTTGAACACGTGTTTGTATACAAATTCTCGTCAGTAGATTACCATATTTTAAACAGCAACGAATAAATGCATTAACTATGATTTTCATATTCAGATATTACAAAGTTTAATGCAAAATTTAAAATTAGTAAAATCAAATTTTTATTCTTATACTCGGAATTTATAGAATATGCCAGAGTATCTTAATTTTAAACTAATGTTTTACACAAACGTTCACCGTACAAACAAAATTAAGGTGTTTTTACTTATTACCTTATTTGGCTATTTCTGCTTGTCTGTCTGCCCCCTCTTTCCAATTCTTCTTCTGCCTTCAAGATAACGCAAAATAAAAAATAGAAAGCAGGTCGAAATTTAGCTAGTGTATTGTGAGCTTAAAAATGCGTTTAGGTTTGTGAAATCGGTCCATTTGGTGTAATGGATCCATGACCCAACGATTTTTAATAGGCAATCTTAAAAATTAACAAATGTTTGTTTTTTATTTTGTTTGAAACATTGAACGAGCTAATGACCACTTTTGCGAACAAGTATCTAGATTAAAAGTCCTCCATCATCGAGTTTTTAGGCCCAATTCAACTTTATGCTTGTTTCTACATTTGTTTATTTTGCTTATGTGTAAAGTTTGAAGGATAAACCTTTTTTCTTATGACTATATTGGAGGTAAAATGATTACACAGTATAAAGATTATACATAGTAATTCCACAACTTACGACATTCTCAATACACCAGTTAATAATTTTGTTTGTATTATAATCGTTTTATTTCTTGATTCTATCTTTCAGCTTGTATTTTAGTTGTATCTTTGTGTGTGTATGTGTTCATATATATATGTGTATATTGATTGACCTTATTTCTCATTCATTCACTTTTCAACTGTTTACACTCAAAAAGAGTCAACCAACTTTGTTATAGCCATACATTCACACACTTTTATCGGGTGTAACTGCATAATTGAAAGGAACGAATCGAAAATTTTCAGTTTTGTCAAATAAAAAATCCCCAAAAACAGTTAATGATTATCTAAATTTTACTGTAACATTTAATTTTAAAAATGTAACTGTAAAAAATCAATGTTCAGAAATAATGTCTATGTATACAACGAATCAACCTGTACATTACATATTTTACTGTCATTCAAATAGATAAATCGTCCATTCGCTACATAAAAAAATTTGAATTTTACAAATAGTCAAATCACATCAAAATGTTTACTACAACGTCAAACGTTAAATAGATTTATCAGTTGTTATTACATTTGTTTACACATACATATGCACTTCATATGAATTCTCTTCAACGGTTTTATGCTCACTTATTTATAACTTTTCAATTCACTCCACAACATGGCTGCTATTAAGTCGAAAACCATCTCACTCATAAACAGTTATTCACAACACCAATGCCGTAGTGACCCGTTAACTATCCAATATAGCTACTAGCTACCGAATCTGTTTGTTACTTGACTGCCACAACAGAAGCCCGGACATAAACATGGCCATACCACTGTACATAACTTACACTTCTGTGACCAACTGCCATGGTACTCACGCACTCAAAAATAGGTGTTCCTAGCTATACAACTAAATTCCAACTGATTCCTTCTCTTCAACACAAATATTTATATCTTTCAATTGAGTGTATTTTAGAAGCGTTTACATTTTAAAACCACATTGAGACTAGGCAGATTTGGTACAAAAAAAAAGAAAAGATTAATAAGAAATAATCACAGTGCACGCCAGCGTATAACACATTACATTTCGCAACTTTTTAGTTCCGTAATGAATATTATTATACCAATATTATTTTTTCATATACAGCAAGGAGGTGGTTAATTGTGTAAATTGTCATTACATAGTACTTTCATTGTAAAGTTTTTCTCCACAACCCTTAAGTGATAAATTTTACGTCAATATGTTGTTATGTAAAACAAGTAAGAAAATAAATATCCAGAGATTATATTACATTATTATTATCTTAAATTATAGATTTTAGATTTTTACATATATATTGTACTAGCTGGCCCGGCAAACGTCGTTTTGCCACATATTTCTAATTAACTTCAACATCTTCAAAGTATAATAACATATTCTTAACAACTTTCCTCTATTTCTTAATACTGAAAGATAAGGCAAATTAGAATAAATAATGATATTAATATATATTTTAAAGCATACCCGGACACGTTGCGGTGACGATTGATATTACATCGATTGCATTCAAAATTTGAAGCAGATTGGACGAAGGCATTCCGTTGTCCCATACAAACTTTGCCTCTGCTTTTCATCCCATTAGGGGTAGAATTTCAGAAAATCTTTTCTTATGGGATGCCCGGTATTTGATGTGTAACCCACTATTTGGTGAGGGATACCCGTGACACGAAATATTTATATATACACTCGTGTTTGATGTAGGGCACCCGGAACTCGTGCACCCACAATTCGTGTATATTGTGCTGTGGTTCTCATATACTTGATGAAAAATAGTAAAAGGAAGTCCAGAACCACTAATATAGAAAAGAAGAGATAAATAAATTCCATTTGCTGTGTTATTTTTCACATTTTAATAAATGATATTACATCGTTTACATGCGGATGCAATTCTACCCTTAGGGGAAGAATTTCAAATCCTTTCTTATCGGATTCCCGGTATTTAGTGTGCACCCGGTACATTATATGCACCCGGCATTTACCTGGGCTACTCTCGAGATCGCGTTCACCCGATAATTTTTGCTGTGGTACACATACACTTAGTGAAAGGTATATGGACTTCCTGAACCAAAAATGATTCCGGTAATACTTTAACAATGCGATATGCACACTTTATATAGTTGACAGTTCGTCATACTGCTAGTGAGAAGAGATAAAGAAGTTTTATTTTGAATTTCAAAATTAGATTTTGGTTTCTATGGAAATGATGATTTGTAACATGTGAGAAAAAAAAAACAAAATATGTTTCACAGCTAGGAACATTTTTTATTTGAAAATTAAATTGTCGTTTATAGTATTTTCGTTTATTATTTATGTTTCTATTATTTAAACCTTCCCTGAACTTTCACGAATATTTCAAGACCAAAATTATCAAAATCGGTCCAGCCATTCTCGAGTTTTAGCATGACTAACGAACAGCAATTGATTTATATATATATATATATAATATATATATATATATATATATATATATATATATATATATATATATATATATATATATATATATATATATATATATATATAGATTATGTTTGTTTCGCATAGCACGTGGAAGGAACTTCTTAATCCGTTCGGTATTATAGAAAATATTAAGATTTGTGCAATTGTTTGCATGTAAATTGTATAGCAAATACCAAACCAAAAGTTTTGAAACCGAACAAATGATATATAAGAAATTTCATTAAAGTCTTTTTAAAACATAAATAATTTACATAATTTATATAATATTTAATAATTCATAAATTTATTAATTAACAAATTTTTATTGTTAATTCATACACTATTCACGGACTAAATGTATGCCATTTGATTGATATTGCCATTTAATTTGATAAACTCTTGAAAAACTATAATGATACAAAAAATAAAAATTTTTTTTTAAATAAAAGGAGTATAATTGTTTTCCTGGCAAGCTTATAATTCGTTTAATTTGGTAAGAACCGATTAAGCAAAGTATTTCAAATAAAATATCTATATTGGTAGCTTTTAGCTGATCAATTTTTATAATAATGGTATGTTTGATCTTGAATAACAGGCACGGAATCTGTGGGGACTTTTAAAAATTCTATTATAAATAGTAAAGGTATTTAAGGTCAGTAGCACATTTTGAATTTATTCGAATTATTTTAATTTAAAAAGTTTATTTTAACCAGACAAATATTTCGTATAATAATAATATTTAGTATTTAGTTCTATTTTACAAGTAATTATATACTTAGATTAAATACGAAAAGTTGATAAATACATTTTTTTTTTAATTTTATATAAATTATTAAATATAGATATTCAAAAAATTTGTAAAAATTTATTACTTATTTGTAAATATTCAAAATATAAATCGATTTTTTACAGTGATTTTTAAATAGAACTTTTATACTTTTAATTTGCATATTTTAATGGTTCAGAGCAAGAGGATAAAAAGCTTTAGCGGACTTGCTCATCGAGTCATAAACTAAAAGAATAATTTATGCATTGATAACAATGTTTTTTTATAGCGAAATTGAAAAAACAGACATACGACTGTTCAAATAAATCACAAGATTGGTAGTGTTTGTTGTTAATCGTCACGTTGTTTTACTTTTTTTATGACATGTTTACAGATTGTATTTAGAACTGCAGCTTATGAGTGATAAATGAACTCTTCCACTGCAGTATCACTGATAGTATCTAACTGATAATATTTCTTTTAATGTTCATGTATTGTTACACTCTGATATCCATCTTCAGCGATGTTAAATGATTATGCGAATTGTGTGATTTTAAGTTTCATAATTACGCGTCGATAAGAGATTATTTAGTAAGAGTTTAGGGGCAGGGTTTCAAAACTACGTTAAGCAAGAAAAATGTATAAATATCCGATTTGTTTTGAAAAAATCCTTAGACATATTGATAAAATCATAGTAGTAGAAAAAACACTTGAAAATTATCGTTACAAAACTGAAAACGTATAAGAAAAGTTTCTCATTTTAGTTTTTAACTAAAATCCACCATCCTTCGCATGAAACAGCCATTCCTTTATTCGATGGAATGTTATTGAAAATTAAAAGTTATGATAAAAATCACGTGAAGCAATATTTATTAAAATTTATTTCAATATTTATTATTATTTAATAAATGACGGAAACGCAAATAAATAACATAATCCACATATAGAAATGTGACTTTTGGAAGAACTCCTAAACAATCCTTATTAATGATTTAGACATCAGAAAGTCATTAAGACATAGAATGCGCTTTAATAAACACCTTTAGAGATCATACATAAGAATGCTTTTAGAGTTCATTTTGACGTTTTATGAAGTCGGAAAATAGACTTCTTAAAGAATTCACAATTCTGACTTTCTTCGAAATAAGAAAAAAGAATTCTGAAAGAGCTCTTAATTATAACATCTTAGAAAAAGAAGTCATCATGGCTTCATAATTGAGATATCTTAATAAATACAACTTTTTGAAGACTTTCCGGTTTGGATGTATTCTGAGAAATTATTTGCCCTCTGTCCTTATTAATTTATCTATCTTATTTATTAATCTATCTTGCTTAAAAAATATTGACAAAATCCAATAACCATGAGGCTTGGAGGTAATCTGAAGTTTGAACTGATGCAAGATTTATGTATTGATCATATATAAATATAATACGCATATTGATGATTATAAGATGTTTTAAGTATGTTAAAACCTAATTGGGCAATAAGTATATAGGCGAAAAGTGTATTGCCATTAATTTTTTGGAAAATTTAATTTTAATTTTTAATAATACTCTTCTATATTCGTTAATGAAATATTTACATGTTTAACGCTAAATATTACAACCTGTATATCAAACACTTAAAAGAGGCCATTCATTGATTTAACACAATCAACACAAACATAAATAAAATGAATGTTTTCCATCGTGTTTGGTTTATTGTGGTTTTATCTAAAAAGATAGATAAAAAATTAATGTGTTCCAAAGTTTGTGGTTACAATAATATTTGCTTTTGTTATTTTTTATTTATTTCTGTTTATATAAACGTTTGTGAACTAATTAAAAAATAAAAAAGCATATAAATACAAAGTTTCAGCAAATTTACAGCAGCTTAAAAAATTTTTCAATAACCTGAAAAAACAACTTTTATGGATAATTTTGACTCCAAAAAATTGTTTAGTTTTCTAGATATCTTCAAATGACTCTGAAAAATTTACTTACAATTTTCAAAAGATATATTCTGCAATAATTGTACCCAGAAACATTTTTGTTGACCAAAAATAAAAATTTAGACAAAAAATTCGATAAAGATTTCCAATTCTGATTTTGATAAAGATCATATAATAAGGTTAAACGGCTGTATCTAAGAAATTCAAAAATAATTTTGTAAGGTAATAAACTAATCATCAGATATGTCTACATATATGTAGTTTATGAAATATCGTTGATTATTCGATTCGGATGGATTTCTCGAATCAATTTTAGGCTATATCTTAGAACTAGATTTCTCATCGTTAATAAGACTAAAAAGGGTATAAGTTTTGGGCAAAATTTTAAAAAAAATGCAAAACAAGAAAAATTTGTAATTTTTTGCTATTTCAGGATACAAAAAAAGGTAAAAAATTGTTTGTTAGTGACTCTTAACCAGGAAAAATGTCGTGGTAGAAATATATAAATGGAAGTTTATTGAATGCATTCTAAGATTTGATTTGATAAAAATGTATTGGGCTTTTTTTTCCAGCCTGTTACAAAATTAATATTGTAAATTTCGCCAAAAAAAAAAAATTATATATATATATATATATATATATATATATATATATATATATATATATATATATATATATATATATATATATATATATATATATATATATATATGTATATATTTTCAAGTTATTGTTACAACATCGTGTTGCGTTTAGTTTATTGAACTAACGTTTTCTATACAGTTTTTTCAGACATTATCTTTGTGTTATATTAAAAAAAATGTAGTTCTAACTTTTCAATTAAGTTTAGAACAACAAAAGATAATGAAGAGAAAAAATCTATTTTTTATATTAAATCTCCAGCTGATTTTATCGTAATACATTTTTACTCATTAAAATGTTAAAAATACCTATTTATCCATTTAACAATGTTTATAAATAATCTAGAATATAACTTTTAATTAAAGAGAAATATTATTAGAGCTTCATTTCATAGGAGTATTTATAAGAGCTTATGATAAATAAAATAGGTATTAACCATAATAAGCTATTAAAAATTTTAGCGATTATATTTCTACGTCTTATTGTACCAAAATATTCTAAAATTATAATTTAAAATCTCGAACGTACAAATTATCTTTGAGAAAACCAGTGAATTGATAATAAATTTGTATTTTTTTCACCAATTTCCTATATAAAAATTATTTTGTATTTTATAATTGCGTATTCCGATGACAAAAGAGTCATCATCTGTATGAATTAACTGGTTGTTATAATTATTTGAGGGGTAACATTGTTGCTAATTTAGTGACGGTTTGTACAAAGAAAATTTTGATACATGTGTAATTTATAATTTCAAATATCTATCAAATTGCTACGTCAACCAATTAGCTTCGATCAAGTATTTAGTGTTCAGCCAATGATATAAAAGTTTTGGATCACGTCAATTTGACAGTTAAATAATTTCAAATATAAAAATTAAACTTACAAATGTAAAAATGATTAAAATGATGATTTTCGGAGAAATTATTACAACTAGCTAATTCATACTGATAATGACTACTTTGTAGCCAATATGCATTTATAAAGTTCCAAAAAAAAATTTGCATAGGAAATTGGGACCTAACAAAGAAATTTATTCTGAAAATCTTAGAGTTATCTTTACTAATATTCACCTTTACTATTCAAGCAACGATAGAAAATTTTGGATCATACAGCTATTGAAATGAATGTATCTAAAAAGAAAGACAGATCGTTTCGATGAAACATGCAAGGTTATCTCGACTCACTGTCTTTGATCTTTTAAGATTATTTTTTGCTCCTTAAGTTTTATCCAGCAAACGCTCTGATGATTAAAAAACTTTCTTCTCTAGAACACTTTCAGATTTTCATATTTATTGTAAAATTAAGTAAAAAAATTAATAAGAACTCTATAAAGAAAATTTTTTTTCTTTTTCTTTCTGAAAGAAAATTTTAAATTGTTCATCATTTTTAGATCGATTTTTTTATTATAAGTACCTACGTATAGATTAGATATTCGTAATAAACATCTTGATTATAAAAATTATTCTTACTTGAGGAGGTCTGTTAGTTTTTGGAAAATATTTTATATATTTAAAGTTTTAGAATCAGTCATATTAGTGAAAATAGTTGTATGAAAATAATCAAAGAATTTAATAAAAATGTATTTTCAGAAAATATTACTTCTTATTTCCGGTATCCATTGAAGTATTCATTTTCTATATAAACGTAGATATAAAATGAAGAATACTAAATATAGTGCTTTAAACGCACACATATAAAATTTTATTTTTTTCATAAATTGTGATAGTTTGTTAGCATTGAGAATAATGGTGTTTTTGTTATAATATATTTGGAAAAGGTTTGACAGTAATATCGTGGTAGATGAAATCTAATATTGAGATAAGCTACCGGTAAAATATCATCTGTATACATAATAGTTTGGAAAGATGCTTATTTTATAGCCATGTCCGACCTAGAAATGAGTTTTATTTCTATTTGAAGTTTAATCTTGCAATTCCCTTAGTGATGAGATAGATCCAATATCAATTTAAGTTTACCAAAAAATATCCATTGTATCAGTAGCAGCCTGAAAATGATATTTCTTTTATAGTAGTTTATAACATTTCTTACATAATACCTTTTTCTATAGTTCCAAAGTAAAAAATTCTGATTTTCAATTGAAGAATTTCAAATTTTTGTTATTTTGGTCATTGATATTAATCAACTTAACAGTGATATTTAATAATTTATCTTAAATAATAGAAGTAAACACTCAAAACTACCCATATCTAAATCTGAAATTTGGAGAGAAATGATAATAATTTCTTGCCTACGTTTCATCACCTGTGTCCCAATTTACGCCCCGACCTTCAATTTTAATATTATAATTTGGCTATTTTAAATGTATTGTCGTTGGTTTTAGTGACAAAAATAATTCTTAAATTAAGAACAAAAAGATATTGTTTGAAATTTGGACAAGACATTGGAAAAAATTTGGACAAGACATTGGAAAAAATTTGGACAAATTAATTTAAACTTATGCTCTAAATTTAAGTTGGAGCTCGCTCTGTAGCACGCATTCACACAATCGTGCATAGCTCCAAAACTAATGAACGACATTTTTATAATATTGTGGTAAACAATAAGGTAGTTGTTTGGAAAAATTATATTTTAGAAACATCTCACCTATAAATTTCCATTCCGAAGATACAGCTCTTTAAACTTACATCATGATGATATCTGGTGAACCTTTCATCCGGTTTTCATAAATTTTATATGTGCATGCGTGGTATGCTTACGCAAGGCATTTAAATTATGTAAAAATCAAGCATTTCGCATATTCATTATTCTATAGAACAATTGAAAATTGTCACGTGAAAAAATGAAGTTGTCTTACTCTCACATGATTTACTTTTTCTTACTCTCACATTTTATTTGACAAAAATGTGGAAAATGTAAGTAGTTTTTTTTGTCTTACATACCAATTTCAACTCAATAAGTCAAGCTGTTCCACATATATATGTTTTTAAGTAAATATATTCTTCATACATCATGATTTTGTTAATTTATACGTGAGCAACAAAAGCAAAAACATATTCAATCCAAGGTTGAGAGTAAAAGAAACATTAGAAAACCTTTCTGAAAAATTATTTCCTCGATAACACCAAAAACTAGTTTTAGCTAAAAAGGAAAAAAATATATTGAAAAGGATGTTTCTATATAAACATCTGTTCAATAGGAATACATTTTCACTTTTCATATAAAATAAGGGTGTCATATTGATATACCTTGTAATTTTTCGTCATATATATTCTATTCGTCTGTTGATTTCCATATTTCTTCTCATCCATATTTATTGTTACTTAATTTTCTATTTTCACTTTTATTAAATTGTAATGGAATGTGAAATATATACATATGGTATTGTTGCCTAAAGTCATATTACACCTTTTTGTGTTTAGCATCCGAAACAAATTTAATAGGCGTTTGGCTTTTATGATAAAATCAGAATATCACATTTTATAATTACGTTTGATTGATGCAAAAGGAATATAGGGTTTTTCACTCGAAAAGTTTAATAAGGTAAGATACTACAAAATATATAAGGTAAACTGTAAACTTACTTCCGTAGAATATATTTAAAAAACTCATTTGAAAACTTGTAGCTTTTACTTGCAATTTTTGTATAGAATTTAACAATAAATCTCTATTTTTTAAGATATCTGTATTTTTTTATAGCGCCCAGTACACGGTGAACCACGATAAAAATAAAATTAAAAAATAAACTTTCTAAGCTTTTAAGACAACAAACCTAAATTCCCCTTATGGTGGAGTCTAGATTATCATACAATTTTTACCTCAACAGGAAGACGTGATTGCCCATAAGATCAAAAGTTTAAGATCTTTGTTTAATTGACTTTTGTCGCCTCAAAACCTATTTTTAACACTAATTTCTTGTTAAATCATAAAATAGAAGTGTGTAATTATTGCGAATTAATGAGTGTTTCCCTCACCTCAGTCTAAATTGATATGTTTTGCAGCTTATCTTTTTTTTCTATAATACAACTTTAATAAGCAAGAGTAAGCTGCTGGACTTGTTTGGACCTAAATTTTTCCTTCTTGGAAATTTTGGGGTAGATTTGATTATAAATTATTTTTAACCGATGATAAAAAGAGAGGTTCTTAAGTCAACCCGTATAAATGTTTATTAGGTTTGAGCATGTGTATCTAACAGGACTGAAAAGTCCCGGGCATAACAATGAAAACACAGTTTTTTTGGTTCAAAATTAGCTTTATTCATCAACGTAATCTCTATCAAGAGCAACACAATCATTCCAGCGCCACTCTGACATTTCAATACCACTTTAGTAGAACGATTTATCTTTTGCCTCAAAATAGGCCTCAGTTTCAGCGATAACCTCTTCATTCGTACGAAATTTCTTACCGGCGAGCACTTTTTCAGGTCTGCGAACAGCCAGCAGTCGCTGGGAGCCAAATCTAGCGAAAAAATTTCGGTTTGTTACGTTTAAACATGACCAAACACTGCTCAAAATCATCAACAGGTACTCGTTTTTTGGTCAACAGTGAGCAAACGTGGCACCCACTTTGAACAAAACTTTCTCATAGTCAAATACTCATGCAATATAAAGCCAACACATTATTTTGATATCTTTACGATGTCAGCTAACTGACGAAACTTTACTTTTCGATCATTCAAAACGATTTTGTGGATTTTTTTTATGTTTTCTGGTGTTACCGCCTCATTTGGACGTCCACTGGGTTCTGCATCATCGGTGTCTCTACGACCACGTTTGAAGTCAGCAAATATAAAACGTTTTATTGTTGTTTCTGATGGAGCGGAGTCCCCATAACACTTTCCAAGCCATTGCTTCGCTTGAACGGTGTTTTCTCCCATCAAGAAGCAGTGTAAAATTAAAACACGAAATTGTTTTTGATCCATTGTTTTGAAAATAACAAAAGTAGCGTCACTCTTAGCACAATAACTCACAAACTAATGCATAGAATATCGTGAAATTTTAACAGCTGTCTTTTGAAGGTGAGTATTAACTGGAAAAAAGGTGAAATAAAACTAGCACCATCTATGTGTTATGCCCGGGACTTTTCAGTCCATGTATTATATACAAGGTAGTCTGAATTGAATGATATTTTTGGGGTATACTTCCATTTAAATTTGGAAAAACATACAGTAATAACGAAGAAAGATAGTACAAAACAAATTTTGGTGATAGTTTTTCGTGATTTTATACAACAGTAAAAATTTTTGCAATAATTGGAACCAACCTCGAAAACATTTGTTAAAATGTAAAGAATAATTATAAATTAAAAATTCTTTGGCGCCGATTGCTAAAGATAAATGGTCACAAAGAAGTTATTATATTTAGTGGATTTTTTTTAGAGCATATGTTGTGTACATTTATATTTGTACGCTACTTTAAATTTTTTTTTACCATTATTAGGTAGAAATGAAAATGAAAAATAAGACATCTTACTCATAGAAATCAGTAATTGAGGTTACATTCAATTACTTTCGCGGTCGCGTAACACTCTCCTCTTAGGCCATTCGTTTTATGCCAAAAATTTACTTGCTTTTATGAAAACAAAAAAAATTTGCACTGTATGCCGTATCAAAGTTTTTAAATCATTATGCAACAATACATATATATAACAACAAGCAGCGTCTACATAAAACATACATTGAACAAAAACAGACAATATACTATGAATATAGAGGAAAGAAACGGGTTATCATTCCGCAAAAGAAATATAATACATGGCGAAGTAATTTATATTTGAAACTATTTTCCTTAAATATTTCCAAGTATGAATTGGGTCACTTGTCAAAATGCCAAGTAGTTATTTCCATATGAAGTTAAAAACAGATGTTAAAAATTTATAAAGATAATTTAGTAGGTATATCATTGTTCTAGAGAGAATTAAATAACAAGCGAAATATTTCAAAATACAATTACTAACGTACGCTTTGGATGCTACCGAAATAAATAGTTGAACCAAGCAGGTTTATTTTTGGTTTCAACAAAAGTGTGTACAAAGGTTTGTTGTACATAAATTCGATTTAAGTGGAATTCATATAATCCCTAGCATTAATCTATTTGATAGGATTTTCATCAATCTGTGTTAAGTCGTAAGCAGGTCCAAGTCGTAGGCTACTACATACAGGAAATAATTGTATTTCATAAAATTTATAAAAATCATTTGAAACAAAATATTAAAATTTCGAGGCCAGATAAAGTATGATAAAGTATGAGAGTAATAATAATAGTGGATACCAGTATTATATAGATGAATATTAAATTTTCGTATTACATCACAATTCTTTTGTTTTAGTATTTTTGAATTGAGGCTGCCATATAAATGCAAGTCATAAGGATGCAAGTCATCGTTTCTATGCCATGCCTAACTTACTATTAGTTCTAAGTATCAATAAAATAGCCGACTTACAAAATTATTGTGATAATGCTGTTAAGGTACACAACAATGCTGAGAGCTCTTGACTTACGTCTCTCCTCTTTAGCTCTTTATTATAAACAATTATATTGTTTCGCTATTTTTTTTTTCGTATAAATATATTTATAAATTACTTTTGTCTTTAATTATTCCTATCAAATTTTATTTTTGATCTTTATTTACTGTTCGAACGTAATTGTTGAAACATTGTAATGTTTTCGTTTTTTGCCTCTTTATATGTATCATAAAAACACAAACCATGTTTTAAGTTTACATCACAATTATTAATAATAGTTATTTATGTGTGAATTTTGGAAGGTAATGCTTTCTCGATTTCTAATTTGTCTAACAAAAATACTTCAACGCAGTGCCAATATAAGTATTTTTGTCTTCTTTTTTATTTTTATTATCTTCAACAGAAGACCAATTTCTCGGAAAAATCATGCAGTTTCAGCTAAGTAATTACCCGTTGAATGAAAGTTTTACGTTGATATTCTTTCTCGAGATAATCTAGAAGAAAAATTCCTATCTCGCATACATACACACGTTTATACACACAAATAACAATTTCTCTAAAAACGTCGAATTTGGTTTCTAGTGACTTTAAAACGTAAATATTACAAGAACCACTGAGAAGTTGCGACTTCTGATCTCTGAATTCATGAACATTGCACTTAAGAAGCTTACAAAATTATTTGCAGAAGCATCTGATTTTCAAAATAATTTTTTCAAAATTAAATCTTAAACACTTCGAAATGTCAAAATTTGAAGGTAATTACCATCTCATAGACTAAAAGCCCTGGGGTAATTTGAGTCATGGTCTTTCTGTATGATTGAAATTTTTTCAGTGAATTATAGTCTAATAAATATAGAAACTACGTTCTGGTGTGAATGAGCCTGGCGTACGCCGTCAGTTATTTGAAAATGGTGTAAGTTGAGCTGGGCCAAAATAGTAAGCTGGTAAGTGAGGGAAAAATGCTGTAAATAAAAATTTTATGAAATTTTTTTTTTATTTGATGTTTTTTTTTTCTAAATCTTACGCAAGTCAACTTCCACTCCATTCAAACGGATAAAAGCTGATGGCGTGCGGGACAGATTCATGACAAAATAAGGTTTTCGTGCTTAGTATGATCAATGATCACTGAAAAAACTTACAGCCTTAAACAAAGACCATAAATTAAACAGTCCTCCAGCTCATAGTTTATTATTAATTACCACGAGCTCTTTGACTATTATCTACGTTTGTATTAGGAATCGAATTATTCTATCATATATTTTCACTGCTATTAACATCGTTTATTCCACGATAAGTAGTTTCTTAAATTGATATTTTGAACTTTTCAATCAAAATTGAAATTAACAGGATCATTTTGCAAAAATAACTTCAAGTTTATTTTTAATTATTAATATTTCTGCAACTGACAAGACTATTTACAAACTATGTTCTCAAAGACTTTGTTTATGTAATTCCCAACGTACTATTATCATCATAATTAAACTGAAATTATAGTATTATCAACTTTTAAAGTTGATGATAAGAAGTGTATTTGACATTCCCATTCTATTTTATTATCTTATAGAATTATTCAGAATGCTGAAAATGCTAACTAACCAAGTTCAATAGTAGTTATATGTATAGTATTTAAAACACTTGATGTTATTTCCTTAACATAAAGGAGTCACTTGGGGCCAAGTTCGAATCCTTCAGTAAGTTCTGGTTTTAATATAAATTCTATTTTCTTCTACAGTGTGGGATGAAAGGTAGTGAGGAAAGTCATCAACACCCTCTGAAATAAGACCACTCAAGGTATATTCCATATTTCAAACGATATAGTTACGTGGTGTCTACTGGCGTATATCCAAACAGATCTTAGTTTACGCGTATTATACATCTAATAAAAAAAAAAAAAACAAATATTCGGTGCAAAAACAACTCGATCCAAAAACCATTCGGCCCAAAACTACTCCATACAAAAACAACTCATAAGAACATAAGCCCAAAAATCCGCAAACCGGTACTAATGTGGACCCCAAACCAAATATAGGTAGTTCAAATATAGGTATTACATTATACATGCATAATATAGGTTAGTATGTATAACGGGAAAGTAAATTTTAAATCATGAGAATGTGATACGTTTTGTAACAGGGAAGTTTTCTTGTAACTCGTAGTGTTTGGTAAACAATAGAAATACAGCAGCGCCAATAAACCTAAAACTGCATATACAAAACAAACAGAGTAACCGACTATTAACCAAAAGTAATAATACAAAAAACTAATAACATTTAATGTTTAAACTGCCAAGGAAAGTTTATATTTTTCGCGCGTAGGTATATGTTTGTAAATTTCTTTATTACCATTTAAATCCTAACGGTTCTATGGATTTCGACAATTAAAGTATCGTTATATTCACCTTAAAAACCAGAAAACAAAAACTTATTGATGCAAAATAGTAACACTTTTACAAACACAACCTATCGATTAGGGTATCAAAATAATTAAAATTAAAAGGAAATTACAATAATATATAAGAAATACGTGCCAAGTTCATGCCCACAATTGACTCCAAATCTGCTGATTCTTATTGTAAAATTAATGATTTTCGATCTTTGGATTGTCTCAGAACCCTCGAACGCCTTAATGACTATATCTAACTTTTGGATGACTTTCATGACAATAATCATTATTTTTTATGTCATTGTAAAAATATAATTATGATTGATAATTATAAATAAAAATTTCGATTTGAAAATATACATTAAAAACAATATAATTATACATAAGTAATTGTTTCGAATAAATTGTACATATTGATTTCTTTAATTGGTTATTCTTTTAAAAAATTTTTCTACTTTTTCATATAGCAGCTGTATGTAGTTTCGCTTCATAAAATATTTTCTGATTGTACAGACTGCCAAGAAAGGTTATGTTTTTCGCGCATATATGTATGTTTGTAAATTTCTTACTACCTCGTATCTTCCAAACGTTTTGGTGGATTTCGTTTAAGGTATCGTTGTATTTGTCTTAATAACCCTGTCCTTATATATGTTTTGTATGTTATGTTTAAATTCAATATGTTTAAAATTAATAAAGTTGTTTAACAAGTTTGTATATCAATATATTTTGTTTCTAAGTGTGTGTGGGACACTAAAAAGACTGAAATTAAAACAAAATTAATAATTAAAAAAATCCAAAACCTACTGCAAAAAACAAAATTTAAACGTAATGCACTAAAATACCCGAAACCAAATTGATGGAATTTAAATGAAAATTTAAATACCCGTATTCAGTTTAGTAGCAGCCGGGACTCATTAATTTTCTTTCCTTGTATAATTTGCAATTGAGTCCCGCCTATTTAACTTAACGCGTTTAACTTTTCGATTTTGCAATCGGTTTTTGGATTTTTAAAATGAAGAATGTTTTAAACATTTCTGTTTTATAGTGGAGTAATTGCATGATTAGTGGAGTGATTATATAATGCATTAAGTATTTTATGTCGGAGAGATTGTCGGAGGCGTTGGGCAATTTTTTCTAAAATTAAATTAAAGTGTTCATTAGTAATAGAATTGATAATGTGTAAATATAATATTATTTACTAAGCATCAATTCAGATATGTTTAAGGCAAAGGTGTCAGTGAAACGTTATTTTTACTCACTGATACAGTATTCGAATATTTATTTGAACACGGACATGTAGCAATGCCTGTGCTTGTTCAGTATAACGCATTCAAATCTGTTAATTATGATGTATAACTTCAAAAAATTTTATACACTTGACTTTAGGGAAACTGCAGACGAGCTTTTGATGGATTGCATAGATAATGGATACCAAAGAGTTGATGCAAATTACATAGGACATTTTTTTATTCCGATTGAAAAAAGTTGAAAACGGACATTCCCCAAGACAGAATTTAAGCACTATTGTTGTTTCAGATCTTTATAAATGATCTACCATCTTATATTTTAGATTGTACGGGAGCGACGTATGATGCCTTTCTTTATGAAGATGGCATTGCATGAGAGTTCAGGATAAAGATGAAAATTTTCTGGGCAACATAATCGATAGAGTAATGAATTCAGTAACTGACTGGTGCCATTAGAATGGTGTATCCTTAAATTTGCATAAATCACAAATTCAAAATTAATAACAGCAGTTAATAGAGGGTACATACAATTTCCGATTCATCGAATAAAATGAAATTTTTGGCTATTACATTTGACACAATTATTAAATCAGTGTTCGAAATTTGCAATGTGTAATTTTCATAAATCAATGCAAATAAATAAATGAATTTATTCAATTATTTCAGTTTTCAATTATTTCAATTGAAATTGGCTTGTATTCAGAATTATAGTATGGCAAAACTTTGATAAAATAAGGGCAAGTCATTTTGTAAATGAGAGATATGTAAATAAACTTATTAGTATATCCTTACAGTTTCTCATACAATTTCCGATACAATTTGTAGGAGAAGGTTGTCAAGATAGTCTTATTAAAATGGTCTCAGTTTTTAATTATTTTGAAGTTTGTTTACTCCAGTGGAAGTGTTTTCTTGTCATTAGACATTCACAGTTTTTGTAATATTGTAATGAGGGACGTGATGATGAAAATCTGTTCAGTTTTTTGAATATTACTAATTTTAACCAGAATAAAATTTAAAAAACTTAATTAATTCAATATTTTTCAGATCTCCAATTTAACTTATTTATTTTTATTAAATATGGAATATAGAAAAATTTTCTTTCTACTTAGATTTTTTCAACAATAAAACTTTTTTCTTAAATCAAATGAATAGCATTCCTAGACGATCTTCTTATACTTTAAGATTAGAGAGGAAATTGTGTTATAAGTTGATAGTAGGTAGTATATTATTATTTCTTACAAGATGTAAAATAAGATTTATTGTTGAAGTCAAATGTCAAATGTAGTGACTTACTAAAGAAAAATTTTTAATATGAGAATAACCACCACACCAAATCCAGATTGAGTGGATAGACCTCACATACGGTAACAACATCTTCTCTCTAAAAACAAAATCTAATGCTTCACGAAATGCTAAACCTTCTTTACAATATTTAAATTAAATTAGCGTGTTTAAGTAATTCACCTTGTAATAGGAACTTATAGTTAAAGACATATGGTGCACAATACTTATATCTCATATTTCATTGTTTTATAATCGTATTTCTGTTTTGTTGGTGCCAATGTCAATAATATTTAACATACAACTTAAAATATGTGTAGAAACATTTGAAAATTGCTCTAATTTTAAACTCTCTTCAAAGACATACAATTTTCACATATACCATTTTATTCCAGCATATTAAGTTAGAAAAAATGTAATACGAAGGAACTGCGTATGCTAATTTTAATCAAACCAACGTATATTTGCAGACAAATGTATAGAACTTCAGTATATTTGCAAAACTGTAGGAAATTTGGAATACACGGGTATGTATGTTAATGTAAATATCAGTATTTTTTTGTTCAAATCTTGATTTGACATCAGAAGCCAATTAATGCTAAAACAGTAGTCGTTTTGATATTTCTACTTACACAACAAAACGAAAATAACATAAATTAATAACAAAATGAAAACTTTGAAAAGTTAATCGTTTAGAATGCAATCTTAGATAATTATTTCGACATTGAAATTGTTAGAACATTTTAGTGACCCTTTTAGTTTATTGTTCTATTTTGATTTTGTGAATATTTAAAAAAATAAAAACCTGAAATTAATTTTTTTTTGGAACCGATTTTAATTTGAAATGCCTTAAGTGATCATAGTTTGGAAATAAAATCTGTGAATGCAATTTGAAATAATTTATTCGAAAATCTAACATATTAAACTAATAGAACGTAATAGAACGTAAATATATTACTCCAAATTACCTGCAGCGAAAGAAAAATCACGATTTCGGTGATTTTAATACAGATATCTAGTTTTTGTTTTAATTGAATGTTTATATTATGAAAATTAATATTATTGCACTTATTCGCTCTTTGTTTACTTATTCCCAAAACATTGCCTGATATTGCAAATACGCTGCGAGTATATTGCAAATACTCTATTATAGCTAGACATAAAGTCATATTTTAAATCCACGAATAATAATACAAATATTTAACATTTTTAGGATAATATTATATCGTGTGTGTTAATCGATACAAAAATTTCAGATCATCGCCTTTTATTAATTTTAATCATGTCAATCCTACTTTGTATAATTTTAAATACAAAAAAGTTTCAACCCGTTGTATTTTTTTTTATCTACCAATATTTATCATAGTGCCGTGTGCAAATGGTTTTGGAATATTCTAGACGAAATTAATACCGAACAAGTCAAATATTTTTTGTTTTCATTTTGTATGTGTCGAGTATTCAGGGTAAGTTGTGTTTACCAACTATTAAATTATTTAAGCACGGGAACAACTGTTTATTATTATTTTTTTTTTTTTTTTAAATGGACAAATCAAGTTAATGATTGCAATCATATTTCTTTTTGATATATTGCAAATGTTGAAAAGTGGTATTGGATTTCACAAGCTTTCATTGGCAATTAATAAGAGATCTTTCTGAAATTGAATCTGCAATGAGTGTGCGTAAGCCTAAGTCAACAAAAATAATCAACAGGCAACGACTTAAATCTACCCAAATAAAGACGACAATGGTTATACCTAGCTGTACAATTGCTGCTAAAAAATACGAAAAATAAATAATATTTAAAATTCTCAAATGAAAAAACAAAAAAATCAGTTACCGTAACCAACGAGTTACACTTTCCGTCATTTAATCTTGAATTAATCCATGAGAAAACTGTATGCGAATCTGTATGGGGAACAAAGTTTATTCTAACTTTAAACTTTAAACTATGTTTGACGAGAAATTGTTGTCTCTTTACTTATCATTCAACGGTCAATTTCTCAATACTATTTTTTTTTGTACACTTAATTGATTTACAGTATTCCATGTGATGTTTGTAGCCTAACCGAAGTTTGGAAGGAAAGCGCATGAGTAATAAACAAGTTTGTAGATTAAGGAAATGGCAGGATTATACCTAGTAGCTCTGTTGACTAGTAGCAGTCACTCACGGTGACATGCCATTCTAATTAACAAGTACACATATACCACACATCTTTGTCGTAATTGGGTTGTAAATTAATAATTACAATACCCCTGATGGCACAATGAGGGTCAAAAACTATTCAATATATTGAATAAACGTATGTAGCAAATTAGATAAACATCAGTTACAGCGGAACAACCATAGACTCAGCTGTATATATGTAACATACAGGCAAAAGAAATCGTTTATATATAATATATACCAAAGACCATCACTACGCTCTGTTAAAAAATGTCGAACATTTCTGTCAGTCTTGATTTGAATTTTGTCCAAATGTTTTGGTATTTTATATACGCTTTTAAAATTTATGAAAAATTAAGAATCATTTTAATAATAATGAAATAAAAGAAATAAAAAAATTAAAATAATAGATGAATCCAAAAACAAGAAATCAAACCTTTCTAATGATGACAGCCACTTAAATTTAATTTCATAATTATTGATTTGAAAACTACACAAACTCAACTGAATACTAGATCAGTTATGTCTGTTAATTTTTCGTGGAGGTACTATTTTTAATTTTAGGAAATTTTTACGTTTTTAATTGCTCGGTGGTCAACCCTCAGAAAACTTAAAACGAAAATATTTGAAAACATTGCAGAATTTTCCAACTAAACACTTTTCAAAGTGGCGACATAAAATGATTCTACCTTTATTAATAATGAACAGAAATTTTTTAATTTATTCTAATTAATCTTTTTTTCTATTTTTACCGCATCGTGCAATATAATATACTAATGACTTTGTATAATTTTAAATGAAAATTTTATGAATAAAAATGATGCTTCATTAAATATTTATAAACCTCTTGAATGTTCATGTGAGGTGTACACTTTTTAAGTTTTGATGACAATCGATATTTATTTTCATTTGCGTTGTTCATGCATTTATTGAATGTCTTTGAGTTGTCATATTTTAAAGTACGTAAATTTGATAAATATAGAAGAACTATAGGGGGGGGGTCAGACAATGACTTTAAACTGGTGGTCTAGGTAATCAATTGTAGTAGGAGAAAGTACAGCCTAATTATGATATATAATCTTAGATTAATTGCTAAAACTATTTAACACAAAGTAGACTAAAATAACTTAGATGATCATAACTTAAAATTTTATAGTCCGTTCACCAGATTCATTCAAAGTATAAAAGAAAGCTTGTAAGTTGTCCAAAATTTGATCTTCCAATATTATTTCTCTCTTGGGTTTTCATAAATAAGCAAAGAGAGTTAAAACTTTTGGGTCCCCAGAGGTTGACGTTCCTTGAGGTGATTTTCAAAAATTGGTCTTTGAGTCTATTAGTATGCATGTATTAATGTTGAATCTGGCCGTGAAGCTACTTTGGCCGTGAAGCTTTTGGTAAAAGTCGTGCTACGGGATTTTCAATTTTATTTTCAAGTTTTCCAATTTTTACACTTTTCTAGAAAATGGCTCATACTCAACACAATACATAATACTGTGCATTAAGATACTTAAATTAACATATTTATTCATTTTTTTTTTAAATTTAGTCACCCTTTGTCTAATGTTTAAAGTACACGTTTTTATATTCCATGTTTAGTTATTAATTTGGAAATGGGATAAAAATTATTTATTACTGTAAGCTGTTAAATATTATAAAATATGCTTTTAATTTTTAAATTTTTAAAGTACCTACATTAGATGCGTACAGTAATATTTAATATTTGAAAAATGATCATTAAAACCCAAATGTTTATATATTCATTCTATTGTTTTATTATTTTATTGTTCGTTTACACGATATAGATTTTTAGCCTACAGACTTCTGACTTTACCTATAGGGTACCTATACATACATATACCTATAGGGTCAATAGATTTTACACAGACTTTTGGAACATTGTTCCTTATTTCGCGATGGACGATTTGAAAAATTGTGCGACCTATGGACATTTCTTTATATCTATCCATATAAAATGCTTTTTGCTGAAAAAAAGGATCAACGCACAGCCAAAACCTAACCTAATACTTGGATGATGTGTTCTTTGTATGACGTAGGCATCCGATAAGAAAAGATTTTCCGAAATTCTACCCATAAGGTGGTGGAAAATGGAATGTAACTTGAATTGGTAACTAACATGAAGGATGTTACAAATCCTTCTAACATCGTTTCCATAGAAATGAAAATCAATAAATTTGAATTTGACAGTATTTCAATAAAATTTAAATCACCAAAATGTTTGTTTTTAATGTGTATTCATTAATAACGGAAGTAGATGATAATTATTTTCTAAGTAGTAAGTTAATAATTATTTTTTAATTGTATTGTAGTTAAAATAATTTTTAACAATACCATACAAGAAATAACAAAAAAAAAAATATCATTGAATATATATTTAAAGGAACATAGGTCTTACCGAGAGTCTCACGGCACCTCTCATTCTTTTTTGTCTGTTTATAAGTCTATACAATCTTACTTCTATAGTTGTATTGTAGTAGTTAAAATACTTTAAAAAAAAAAAACCATACAAAAATTGTCATTGAATATATTGAATCTATCTATCGAGAATCCTACAACAGCTTTATTTTTTTGTCTGTATATAGGTCTACACACTCTGTGGTAATTTGTATAGAAAGTCTGAAGTAAAAGTCTGTATCGTGTAAACGCACCATTAGTCAAATTAAAAATACCTACCATATCAGTTTAAAAAATAAAAAATTAATATAATAAAAAAAAAAAAAAAAAACATTTAAAACTAGATTTGTTTAATATGTCGATTGTGGTTATCATATAAACATGGAATAAATGAGTAAAATATATATAATTAAAAGTATATAGGAATATATATAAATGAGTAAATGAGTAATTCTTCTCTCAACAGTTAGGAAAAAATTGTTTCATGGTATTGGTGTGTATTCTTTTTATGCATAAAGTACAACGAATTCTAGTAAAAATCACTTTCAGAATTAACAATTGAATATTAAAACAATAGCGATTTAACAGAAGTTTTCCTTGTCAAACTAATTAATCATAGCAATGGCTAAAACTTGACTGCATATTTTGCAGTTGTATGCTTTCTTTGCATATCTTTTTCAAATATTAGGTGAATCTGAATGTTTTCGCTCCTGTAATCCAGTGAACAGTACAAGTAGGTCGACTATAATATTATATATACTTCATATACTCATTATACTCCTTATATGTATTGCTATAGTACAAATAACTATTACGGAAAGGGGGAAAGCGACCATGACTATCCTCGGATTTCTATATCCAAATTTGCACACGAATATTTTCTTATAATTTCTTCTTTCATATTTTTGAGATAACATCATTACCGTTGTAGATTTTTAATTTTTTTTAAACTTATTTTTTTTATGTTATTAATTTATATATATATATAAATATAAATATATATATATATATATATATATATATATATATATATATATATATATATATATATATATATATATATATATATATATATATATATATATATATATGTGTGTGTGTGTGTGTGTGTGTAAATAAATAGGTTGGGTAAAACGAACATTTTTTAAACATTGATAAGGAACGCAGTGCTGGAAATCTAAACATTAAAGCTTACCAAAATAAATTGAATTTCCAATAAAATTCTTTAAGTATCTAATTTTAACTATGCCATCTAATTATTTTAGAAAAAAAAATTTTAGTTTTCTCTGGTTTGAGTAATCAATTAAATGAAAATTTGAAATTTTGTAATAAAAATTTACAAAACTAAATTTTTACTATCCGAAACCAATGTTTATAAATAACTAAAATATTTCTGGACAAAATATTGTCGAAAATTTGTATAAAATTTTTACCATATTATTTTATCCGTTTTTTAAATGTAATTGAATTGATTTTGCTTTGCGAAAAAACAATGTTTTGCCTACAGAATTTTTATTTGTGGTGGTCTCTTTCTTATGGTATACAACCATAATAGTAATTTCTTGCACAAGGAAAAATAAAAAATTGCAATTACATTACGGCCGGAAGAAAGCTTAATATATTTGTTTATTAATATAGTTTAATATATTTGTTTGATATATGCTGTTTAATATATGCTCATCCACATCCAGTTTAAGTCCACTTTAAGGGTTCTTTTTAAAAAATAATCGAAAATAATCGTTATAACTAATTTACAAAAATTTGATTACAGTCTTAGAGCTACATTGTCGCAATAAAAAAATAGTCATTCGTGCTCGTTTAGTATGGAAAAAAAAAGAAAAGTTTGTGTGGTGTACCATAGGCCTAAAATGTTAACAACATATAAAAAAGACATTGAACATGCGTTGTTTAAATTTAATATCTGGATGACCTTTGCTCGGTATTTTTTTTTTTTATAAATTGTGTTGCAAACCTCATTGACTTCGTGTTACTTAACAACGCCATCTGCTGTTGTGTCGTTAAAGCAACAAATAGTATTATTATACAAAAAATAGTATTATTATTCGCCAATAGATGTCAGGAAGAGTCATATTTTTCAGTTGAGACTACTCGAACGCGTTGATTATCGATTAAACACGAATAAAATGACATTTTCTAAAAATAATCCTAGCTAGATCGATTTATCGCCCCCGAAACCCCCTATATACTAAATTTCATGAAAATCGTTGGAGCCGATTCCGAGATTCCAATGATATATATATGTATGTATATATATATATATATATATATATATATATATATATATATATATATATATATATATATATATATATATATATATATATATATATATATATATATATATATATATATAGTGTGCAAGTAATAAAGTTGTTTCAATAAAATCTTATATCTTTAAATGAGCAATTCTTGTATATTTATTATTCTTTATTATATTTATTATATTTATATTTATTATACTTTATTATATTTAGTATACTTTATTAATTACACACTTGATTTATTATTCCATTGAATATCAAGATCGATTATTTATCATTAAATTTTATTAAATTTTACTCTAAACAGAAAAATTTATGTGATCAATAACTCATTTTCTCAAAACTTCCAGCTTTCGATCGGGTTAAAAAACCAATTAAACAATGTATATTTAAAATGTATTTGGTATTTAATAAACTTTCAAAATAATGAAAAATAAAGTATGAAGCTCAAGTGAAACTGCAGTTAAATACAAAGTTAATATTGTGAAACCTATACATGAAATGAAAAATGTGTAACATGCAATATAGAATAAATAAATAGCATACCAATATTAAACAATAAATATTAAATTCACAATAGATTTAGATGTTTTATGGATTAACATAAAAAAAACTGTTTCATCTGTACATGTTTTACTTCATTATAAGTCATCTAAGCTTCACAATCAGGGGCGTAGGAACGAAATTTTTGCTGGGTGGGCAGGTACGAAATTTTAACCCCCCCCCCTAAATTTTCGATGATAATAATTTTGTATGAAAGATGTTTGTGATTGTTAATTAATATTATACCAGACAGTTTTTGTTAGTTGTAAATAATTTTTGCAAAATTTTTCTTTTTATTTTCTTCAATTTTATTTACATGTATCTCTTATTTGTATGTAATTACATTTTTAGTTTTTACAAACTTTTTCGCTTTACAAGTGCTTGCTAAAATTAAAAAGTCAATACAAAAGTCTTAAATTATACTTCAACTTTTCTCAACCTTAAACCTAGATTTTGCCAAACACAGATTTGCGTTTTTCTGACCGTGCCACAAATTCTTTTATTATAATATTTAAATCTAAAGCAGCTGTAAGTTCTTTATGTACATGTAATAGCACAAGGTTTGTGAGGCGCTTTTGGGACATCAAATTCCTTAAATAAGTTTTCAATCTTCTCAAAGCGCTAAAAGATCGTTCAGAAGTCGCGGCAGACCCAGGTACGGTTAGGATCAAAATTATCAGTAAAATTACTTCATCTAACATATCCCTGGTTGTCGACGGTAGATTCGCGAGTTTTTCGCTCAATTCGGAACAGTTGGAACTTGCAATATCGGGCACGCTTTGGAGCAGAAAAAGTTGAGCATGCAATCTGCTAATATTGAAATCTTCAGCAAAGACACCGAGTTCTTCCGCGAGCTTGGTTTCGTCGCCAACTAAACCTTTAGTCGCGTTCAACAGTACAGTTTCGAGTGACACTAGAATAGCTAAACCACTTTGGTCGAACCTTTCATTCAATTCTGATATTTGCAAATCTAAAATTTCGAAATAGATTTTTCTCAACGAATCTTTGGCTGAAAGTCGCACCGGTGGAGCAGATTTGGAAGTATGCTCGTACCGTTTGTTTGGTTGTCTCACGCGGGGTTCTTTGAAAGGATTCAAGTCTAACTCGTGCGATTCTTTAACTGTTTTTTCAAATAAACGGTCGAACTCGGTGTCTGTGCGCAACGATTGCAATCTCGAAGATAGTAAATCAGCAGCTTGTTTCGCACCTGTAGCTGTTAGACCAGGAGCTTGAAGCGCTCGCGCAAGTTGTTCGCAAGAAGCAAAAATTTGAATGCTGAGGTTAAGAAAAAAAAGGGTCCTAGACTGCTCAAGTTTCAGCAACCACCCGCGAATTTTAGCTTTTTTTCCGGCTTTACAGATTCGCAATTTTCGAACTTAACTAATGTTCCCTGCACTCGTGGATAATTTTCTTTGAATCTTTTGAAAGATTTTACACGTGTGGTCCAACGCGTAGGACACAGAGCGGCTAAGCGAGTCGGTTTTTCAACCTGGCAAATCATCATCTGAAGATGCTGAATCGTCTTCGTATGCTTGTAGATCGACTTTATCGTACATTTTCTTTCTTTTTTCCGATTCTAGAATGCAGTTCGAAACATCTTTAACTAAGCACATAACATCGCATACCCCGCTTTGTAGTTTAGCTGTTTCTTGGAGGAGAAGATCCAGCGAATGGTTGGCACAATGGACGTAGATTGATTTTGGTTGCTCGTCTTGCAACAACTTCTGCACGCCATTGTGACGTCCAGCCATGGTAGGTGCTCCATCAAAGCACTTACATTGACACTCGTTCGATGATCACTCTCAAGGCACAAGACACAATTTTAACTTTTAATTTGTAACTAACAGTGCACTTGAACAAAATAAACTGAAGCAAACTCGCACGATGCATGCTTTTAAATTTGAAGTAATGTACGCGAACAACATGACATATCATTTTAAAAAATAGTTTCACTTACATTGACACTCGTTCGATGATCACTCTCAAGACACAAGACACAATTTTAACTTTTAATTTGTAACTAACAGTGCACTTGAACAAAATAAACTGAAGTAAACTCGCACGATGCATGCTTTTAAATTTGAAGTAATGTACGCGAAATACATGACATATCATTTTAAAAAATAGTTTCACTTACATTGACACCCGTTCGATGATCACTCTCAAGACACAAGACACAATTTTAACTTTTAATTTGTAACTAACAGTGCACTTGAACAAAATAAACTGAAGTAAACTCGCACGATGCATGCTTTTAAAGTAGTTGGACGATTGTTTAAACAGGGGATACTTACAATAGTGACAATAAAACTGTCCATTTCGGTTGTCCTATTGGCTATGAAAATAAGTTGTTATTCCGAAGGTAAAAATAAGCATCAGTTACAAACCATCGAAAGTACTATCCAGAGGATTATCGATGAGTCATCTAATCCTCTCTTAGACTAGAAAGGTCAATTTTTTATGTAATAGAAGTTTGGCGCGCACGCCACTCATAAATTTAGTCAAATAGAAGAGACTTAGGCAAAACATTTTATTAAAGGATTTACGTATAAAAATGCTACTTGTTTTCAATAGAATACATTCAATAGAATACATATTCAGATATCATTTAAAACAAAAAAAACGTTAATAAAAATTAAATAAATTATACCCGACTACATTATAATATAACCTACCACCACCTACCCTTCAAAAACGTGTTTCAGTTTTATATTCGTAACAAAGAAAAACACATAAAAGTAGTATAGATTTTTTGAAGTTAGTTTTTTTTGTCAAATGGCGCATGACCCCGCGAATTACTATTCGATTAGGCAATTAACATGAACTGGCGTTAATACAAACCATTTTCGTAAAATTTTCTTTGTCGGAAAACTTTCTATAACAACCCTAAAAATTGAATTTTTTAACTATTAATATTTAAGGTAAAATGACTTGTGACCCCTCAAACTATGATCAAAATACTTGTTTAAGATCAAAAAACGGTAGTAAAAACCATTTTATCGAATTTCACCCCATCGGAAAATCGTCCAAAACCAACCCACCAATACAACTTTTTTTAGAAAATAATTTTTTCGGCTTAAATGCCCTATGACCCCGCGAATTATTATTGGATTATGCAATAAACATGAACTGGCGTTGATTTAAACCATTTTCATAAAAGTTTCTTTGTCGGAAAACTTTCTATAACAACCCTAAAAATTGAATTTTTTAACTATTAATATTTAAGGTAAAATGACTTGTGACCCCTCAAATTATGATCAAAATACTCGTTTAAGATCAAAAAACGGTAGTAAAAACCATTTTATCGAATTTCACCCCATCGGAAAATCGTCCACCCCGCTAATTATTATTGGATTATTGGAAAATACTCGTTTAAGATCAAAAAACGCTAGTAAAAACCATTTTATCGAATTTCACTCCATCGGAACATTCAAATCAGGTCAAAATATTTCTATTATTTCATATGCATTGGTGGTACCTCCAGTATCTACTATACCTACCAATAATTAATAGATATTACCTAATACCTAAAAATTACCTACCATATTGGTGTATTTTCTGCCATTTTATTTGTCTACTCTTCATGATTAAATGTTCCATGACAATAATAAAAACATTAAAATATCCCAATTAAACGATCAATTATTTCAACGGTGAAATATCGAAATTATTACAAAATATCTCCTCATCATAATAGTTTCAAATAAAAATAATCCTTACATGATTGTTTTTAGTTTAAAATTAATGTAATACCAATTAATTTAATCCCAAATTCAACCCCACATTATCACGATCCTAAGATACCTTTGGTTTTTTAATAACAGGGGAGTACATATCAGGAGGTACATATCCAAAAACAGTAGTGAAATATAATGAAATAATGACTAACACTTTAATTTTAAATTTTTTATTTTTTACAAAATTTTACAAAAGTGAGAAACATTGATTTTAATTATTTATTTTACAGTCTTATACAAACAAAAATATATACAAATTTTATTATCAAAATTAATACTCCAATATTAGAGAAAAATTGATTTAATTATTAATAGAAAATAAAATTAAAAAACAAACGGGACCTGCAATATAATTAAATAATCAAATCAAATTAATAAATATTTTAATATATCTCACCGAATTATCGCGTCTTGTAAAACTAACCTTACTCTGTTCACAGTTATATATTTCTATTACTCTTTTAAATAATAGAACTTGCTGCTTGAATATGTTTTACAGGAACTGAAAAATAATAAAATGATACTATAAAATTTTTCAAATTAATAAATATTTTAATATGACTCACCGAATTACCACCTCTTGAAGCTAACCTTCCATTGTTCATCCATGGCACTCCATTAAATACGAATATAAAGTCAAACTTTAACACTATCCAGTTTTATGTCACTTAGGTTACAGTTGGAATTGATTTTCTTTTAAAAATAAAAACCAAACATTCTCTACAAGAATGTGTATGTTTTATATACCTAAGCCATAGAGATAACTGCCGAAGTTTCAGTCCGGGCTTACAAATATCATGACTTGGTACGATCATCCTTTGCAGAACTACTTCATTAGTACACACACAATCATCGGAGAAATAATGATTTTTATAATTAGTATAAAATCTAATTCAAACAAAAACCTATTCAAGTATGGTCAGTCACTTAAGTTATAGTTGGAATTGATTTTCATTTAAAAATAAAAACCAAACATTCTCAAGAATAATGTGTATGTTTTATATACCTAAGCCATAGAGATAACTGCCGAAGTTTCAGTCCGGGCTTACAAATATCATGACTTGGTACGATCATCCTTTGCAGAACTACTTCATTAGTACACACACAATCATCGGAGAAATAATGATTTTTATGATTAGTATAAAATCTAATTCAAACAAAAACCTATTCAAGTATGGTCGGTCATTCAGTTTACAGGTCGAATTGATTTTTTTTTTAAAATAAAAATCAAACATTCTCTACAAGAATGTGTATGTTTTATATACCTAAGCCATAGAGATAACTGCCGAAGTTTCAGTCCGGGCTTACAAATATCATGACTTGGTACGATCATCCTTTGCAGAACTACTTCATTAGTACACACACAATCATCGGAGAAATAATGATTTTTATGATTATTATAAAATCTAATTCAAACCGTCTAACCGAATTACCGCGTCTTGTCAATCTAATCTAACATTAGTCACAGTTAGTCACACTGTATTTAATTATTTAGAGGACCTGAAAAATAATGAAGTTATAATAATAATAGCAAATTTTTTTAAATTAATCAATATTTTAACATGACTCACCGAATTGCCGCGTCTTTTAAAACTAACCTTACAATGATCACTGTCAAATATTTCTAACACTGTTTTTAATTATTGATGTGTTCACTTCAACTGTCATTATGAAACTGATAAAGTTCAAATCTGCAAATTATGAAATATTTGAATTTGACAATCGAAGTCTTTTAAAACTAACCTAACAATGATCACTGTCAAATATTTCTAACACTGTTTTAAATTATAAATAGGACCTGAAAAAAATGAAATAAAAATAATAATAGCAATTTTTTTTTTAAATTAATCAATATTTTAATATGACTTACCGAATTGCCGCGTCTTTTAAAACTAACCCCACAATGTCACTGTCAAATATTTCTAACACTGTTTTTAATTATAAATAGGACCTGAAAAAAATGAAATAAAAATTATAATAGCAAATTTTTTTAAATTAATCAATATTTTAATATGACTTACCGAATTGCCGCATCTTTTAAAACTAACCCCACAATGTCACTGTCAAATATTTCTAACACTGTTTTTAATTATTGATGTGTTCACTTCAACTGTCACTATGAAACTGATTAAGTTCAAATCTGCAAATTATGAAATATTTGAATTTGACAATCGATGTCTTTTAAAACTAACCTCACAATGATCACTGTCAAATATTTCTAACACTGTTTTTAATTATAAATAGGACCTGAAAAAAATGAAATAAAAATTATAATAGCAAATTTTTTTAAATTAATCAATATTTTAATATGACTTACCGAATTGCCGCATCTTTTAAAACTAACCCCACAATATCAATGTCAAATATTTCTAACACTGTTTTTAATTATTGATGTGTTCACTTCAACTGTCACTATGAAACTGATAAAGTTCAAATCTGCAAATTATGAAATATTTGAATTTGACAATCGGAGTCTTTTAAAACTAACCTCACAATGATCACTGTCAAATATTTCTAACACTGTTTTTAATTATAAATAGGACCTGAAAAAAATGAAATAAAATTATAATAGCAAATTTTTTTAAATTAATCAATATTTTAATATGACTTACCGAATTGCCGCATCTTTTAAAACTAACCTCACAATGTCACTGTCAAATATTTCTAACACTGTTTTTAATTATTGATGTGTTCACTTCAACTGTCACTATGAAACTGATTAAGTTCAAATCTGCAAATTATGAAATATTTGAATTTGACAATCGGAGTCTTTTAAAACTAACCTCACAATGATCACTCTCAAATATTTCTAACACTGTTTTTAATTATAAATAGGACCTGAAAAAAATGAAATAAAAATTATAATAGCAAATTTTTTTAAATTAATCAATATTTTAATATGACTTACCGAATTGCCGCATCTTTTAAATCTAACCCCACAATGTCACTGTCAAATATTTCTTACACTATTTTTAATTTTTGATGTGTTCACTTCAACTGTCACTATGAAACTGATAAAGTTCAAATCTGCAAATTATGAAATATTTGAATTTGACAATCGGATTTTAAAACTAACCTCACAATGATCATTGTCAAATATTTCTAACACTGTTTTTAATTATAAATAGGACCTGAAAAAAATGAAATAAAAATTATATTAGCAAATTTTTTTAAATTAATCAATATTTTAATATGACTTACCGAATTGCCGCGTCTTTTAAAACTAACCCCACAATGTCACTGTCAAATATTTCTAACACTGTTTTTAATTATTGATGTGTTCACTTCAACTGTCACTATGAAACTGATTAAGTTCAAATTTGCAAATAATGAAATATTTGAATTTGGCTCACCGAATTGCCGCGTCTTTTAAAACTAACCCCACAATGTCACTGTCAAATATTGCTAACACTGTTTTTAATTATTGATGTGTTCACTTCAACTGTCACTATGAAACTGATTAAGTTCAAGGGGAAGTTGCTACTGATGGGTACTTTACAGGACTGAAATATCATGAAACAAACTTTAAAACTAAAAATTTTACGCCACTTAATAGGCTCGAACAACCTACTATTTGGTTAATAGATCAACGACCTAACGAATTGCGCCACGAAGGCTTGTTACAGTGATCCAAATTAGTAGTGACATTTATATAATCATCAATTGCTCTATTAATATAAAAATTTATCGCCGCCAAAGAGGCTCGTAACCACGACCTCTTGGTTGTCAACACAACACTGTAACCAATTTCGCCACAGAGGCTTGTTGCAATGACTCCAAAACAATAGTGACATATACATATATAATCAATTAATCTAATTATAAAAATTTATCAGCCCGGAATAGGAACCGAACCGCTGTCCTATCGGTTGACAACCCACGCCCTTAAACAAAAACACTAAATTGTCTCTTTATATGATACAAAGAGAATAGTGACATATAAATCAATAATCAATTAATCTGAATAAAAAAATCATAAACCGCCCCCTAGATTCGAACCACCGACTTTTCGACTGAAAACTCTACACACTAACCAATTGTGCCACATAAGATTGCTATCAAAATCCAAAAACATAAATCCTAACTTGTTTCAAAACCATGTTTTATAATTATTTTTTTAAATTAAAAATTCAACTCGCCCAGCCCCCCATATTTTGACACATTGTTTCACTTACATATTTGATAACCTTTGACTGAAAAAAATGTTCAAAATACAAATATACACGAAAAAAGCTCAGTGTTATCTCTTTTTTCGTAGATAGAAAAAAAAGCTCTCCAAATACCTACTTTAATTATTAAAATAATTCTCAGTTGATTGAATTATTATATTATACAATTATTTAAATAATTAATATATTATGCAAATTTAAGGATGAAAAGTTATAAATGTTTTATTTCGTTGTTAGATTTTGATTAATATTAACAAATACTTTCTATAAAATTGCTTCTTTTTTTTATATATTCAGAAGTCTTCGACTTTATTCTATTTGATTTTTATACGTCTTTCAGTGCAAAACGCTTTTGTTTGATAATAAAATTTATGCATTTCATTTGTGTTAAACTTGTAGGAAGATTAAAAAAAATACATTGAAAATCGATTTATTTAGAAGTTGCAAACAATGCTTCCTCAAATTTGGCATATTGATTTCTTTTCTACCATTTAGTATACAAATGAAAACACTATTTCAAATTTTTCACAAAACCCAACCATAAATTTGGTGTTGTTTTTCAGATATTTTAAAGGATTACATGAACTTCAAAAACTCAAAATAAAAGTATTATTTTTTTAAATGTTTTTCTTATATAAAATGTATTTTGTATTTACATTTGGAAATATTTTGTGAATTTTAAATCAAAATTTTAAAAATGCTAATCTATTAGGACCATTGTCAACTCGATCGGTAAATATCGACAAAAAAGTTTACACATATTGGTATCAATTTTGAAAAGATGTGTTCATACCTAATGTCATTCATTATCTTTCAAATTTGGCGTACATATAACTCCAAAAAATAATTACCCAAACGTTTTGAATTGTGGAATGTACAATATTTACATCAAAGCGGTATGTTGAAACATTTTTTTTTTATCTAAAATCGAATTAAAATTGTTACTTTAGGAATGGTGGGTCCTCCGTTTTCATGTGAACATTTTGCTACCAAATTTCATAATATTTGGATGAGTATTATTCAAGTTATTTGTTGGCAAATTTTAAACGATAAAATACATTCAGGAATGTGCTTATTATATATTTATAACAATTCCTCTTAAGCACTGAAGCAGATATTTTGATGTTTCAATATCTTATCACTCACTTAACAACTAGATATTAATTTTACTTTATAAAAAGATGTTGTTTGCTTGATGGAAGACTTTCAAAAAATCAAAATACCAAAAGTATTAATTAATATTTGATGAATAATATATATTGTATATTGAAATACGTATTAATAGCTGAAAATAAGCAAGTGTGACACCATTATT
Organism: Chrysopa pallens; assembly: GCA_020423425.1. NCBI lineage: Eukaryota > Metazoa > Arthropoda > Insecta > Neuroptera > Chrysopidae > Chrysopa > Chrysopa pallens. The sequence continues at coordinate 58,089,331 of CM035592.1, read as the reverse complement.
ACGTGTAGTTAGTTGAGTATTACGTAGAGTTATAAATAAAAATTAAAGTCAATTTATAATGAAGTGTATTAAATAAAATAAATGGTTGTTAAAATAAATTGAATAATTTTTTGGTAGATTTGGTGGATTTAGATTCGATTAAAATTTAACTAAAAGAAAACAATACGTGAACAATTAAAAATCAATCAATCGACCGATTAATTGCAAATATATTTATTTATAAGAAATCAATCAAAGACCCAATGTTTTTTTAAATTCTTCAAAAAAAAAAAAAAAAAAAACCAAAAAATATTTTGACATAGAGGCTTGTTACAATAACTCAAAAACAATAGTGACATATAAATCAATAATCAATTAATATAAATAAAATATTTTAAACCGCCCCATAGATTTGAACCACAGACCTTACAACTGACAACCCAACATACTAACCAATTGTGCCACATACGCTTTATAAAAAAATCCAAAAACATAAATCCTAACGTGTTTCAAAACCATGTTTTATAATTTTTTTTTTAAATTTAAAATTCAACTCGCCCAGCCCCCCATATTTTGACACATTGTTTCACTTACATATTTGATAACCTTTAACTGAAAAAAATATTCAAAATACAAACATACACGAAAAAAGCACAGTGTTATCTCTTTTTTCGTAGATAAAAAAAAGCTCTCCAAATACCTGCTTTAATTATTAAAATAATTCTCAGTTGATTCAATATACAACTATTATATTATACAACTATTTTAATAATAAAAAATGTTTGATTTTGAATCTAATCAATTGTTATTTATTAGGTAGATTTACTTTTAATTAAAGAAAAGTGTGGTCCTCCAAACATATTTGTCAGTCTTAAAAAGACTGATTTAGATATAAAAATTGCTAAAGATGTGTAAAGTCGTTATAACTTGTACTAATTGTACAATGCAACCAAATTTCAATTTTAAATTGTATTATCTATTATCTATTATTTCATTTATATAAAAATGAATTGTATGTGTATAATTAATATCAATACCTATAAATTGAATAAATCAAATATTTTATTGATGTTTAGATATTTAATACATTTTAAATTTGTTGTTAAATTTTTATTGTTAATTAAATGATGTGAAAATATTTATTTAGTATTTATTTAGTATTATTATTATTTTTATAAATGTATTAAAGAAATAAAAATAAAAATTTGTATGTAAAAATACAAAAAATAAATACAGATACACTCATACAACATCTATATACACAATCTACTCGTTAAAATGAATGTGATCCATTTAAAACTGGTCACAAACAATTCATTTTCTTAAGATTTATTACTGAATTCTCTTAAAATTTCTGTTGTGTGTGTCTGTATGTGTAATCTTAAATAATTGACATTTTTTTTTAAATGTAAGTAAACAAAAGAATAAGAATAAATGTAAGAAAAATAAAACATTTTAAAATTAATAAAACATCTGAGTCACTATTATTATAGAGCAGAAGGAATCGGCGCACGAGTACCAAAAACTATTCCACCTCAATTTTTTTATCCGATCCTCTTCAAATTGCCCTCCTAATGATATAAATGCATGTTGCCATGGCGCAACCCGGTGCCATATTGTTTAAACCGAAATTGTTTAAACAATTGCAAGGCATTGTTATTTTTCAACCGGACAAATTTTTTTTATATTCTTTATTGAAATACCAATAAAAAAGGTCCTATGACTTTTAACGATAAAGTTAATATTTTTAAAGATATGAATTTTTAAAGGTTCGAAAAATCTCAAATTTGGGTACTTTCAACCCATGAAAAATATATTTAAAAAAAAACATAATGTCTAAGTAATATTTTTTTTTTTAATTCTCTATACAATTGTTAATAATATTGTAAAAAGAGATTTTAAAAAATTTCATTGTTTATACCTTTTTTTAATTGTTAATAAGTATGCGTCGCTTACCTTTAAGTATCGCTGTCTCTCTCTGACTCATGGTTTTTTAAGTATCGCTGTCTCTTTCTGACTCATTGGTTTATAGTTAAAAATATTTATTAATATTTTTATTAGAGACCACTTTTTAGTCCTTAATAAATATTTCTTAGTATTTAAAAAGATTTATTAAGGACTAAAAAGTGGTCTCTAATAAAAATATTAATAAATATTTTTAAAAACCAATGAGTCAGAAAGAGACAGCGATACTTAAAAAACCATGAGTCAGAGAGAGACAGCGATACTTAAAGGTAAGCGACGCATACTTATTAACAATTAAAAAAAGGTATAAACAATGAAATTTTTTAAAATCTCTTTTTACAATATTATTAACAATTGTATAGAGAATTAAAAAAAAATATTACTTAGACATTATGTTTTTTTTAAATATATTTTTCATGGGTTGAAAGTACCCAAATTTGAGATTTTTCGAACCTTTAAAAATTCATATCTTTAAAAATATTAACTTTATCGTTAAAAGTCATAGGACCTTTTTTATTGGTATTTCAATAAAGAATATAAAAAAAATTTGTCCGGTTGAAAAATAACAATGCCTTGCAATTGTTTAAACAATTTCGGTTTAAACAATATGGCACCGGGTTGCGCCATGGCAACATGCATTTATATCATTAGGAGGGCAATTTGAAGAGGATCGGATAAAAAAATTGAGGTGGAATAGTTTTTGGTACTCGTGCGCCGATTCCTTCTGCTCTATTATCAAAAATATATTTTTTTAGTTATTTGTTTAAATAAAAATAAAATTAGATGTTTTTGTCTTACAAATATTTGTTAACGTGAACACAAATTTTTATTAATCGACTTCAAAAAAAAAAAAAGGTTATCCATTCGACCTGGATGCATGTAATATTATTGGAATTCCACAATATTTATATATTTTAGTTAAACGGCCTTTTTAAACAGGTGTGCTAAACGTCTTGTGTATACATGTTTGTATGTGTGTATGTACTTATGTATACTTGCCAACATATTTCTCAGAAATTAGAGATCAAATATGGTAATATAAAATTTCAGGACTATTTTTTGTAATTGGGTATCATTCAACTTAGGAAACTAAAATGCAAATTTCATCAAAATCGGGTTAGTAGTTTTAGTCAAGATGGATTTTATAGATGGGGCTTTATCTGTTAAATAAAAGGGTTGTTCCATTTAAATTCAATAAAAATTATATCCTTAAGGCACAGGAATAGAGAAAAAAAGAATGTTTGGCTTTTGTTTATCATTTATTTATTTTATTAGTTTTACAACACTATCAAAATCCAATTATTTATACATGTGCATGCATCATAGCTAAATTTGAACTAAAATACGTACTTAAACTTAGTCTTTATGTCTTAAATGCACAACCAAGATTTCAGCTATTTTTTTTCGGTTTTGAGTTATCTTAATGACGAACAGACAGACGGGTTGACATGCGAAATTGGAATAATTTGGTTAATTTTGAAACCACCTCCTATACCAAAATTTGGTTTGTAGCTTCAATATTTTCTAACTTTACAAACTTTAGACTAAAATTAAAATACTCGGGCATCTAATATATATGTTAAGTATAAAAATTAGTAAATACAAATCTTAAAATAAAAATGGACTAGAACATAATTTTACAATAAACTGTTCCAATTACCTTTCGAAGCGAACGTCAACGGATCCCTGTTTAGATAAGAATATGATGTTTAAAAATGCAATATGACTACGAAAGGTAATTTGTAACAAGAAAATTATTTATGAAACAATTTAATTTAATATTTAATCAATTTTTTAAAGTTGGTTCTATTTATTCAAAATCGTTACACCAAAGTAAAGCGATTGATAACAATGTGGTTTTGGAATCAAACAAAATTATTGTCCATTGATAACTGTTCTTTTTAACATAAAAAGTACATATTTTGTGACACACTTCTTTTAATAAAATTGTATACATTTTATAGGCATCACGTTTTTGAATAGAATTAGGTTGATCGAAACTATGACTTACTTTTGAGAAAAAACGCGTGATGGAAACTGCCTATTCCGCAGTTTTTCCATGGGTCTTTATGGAACAGAGTCACTTCATTATGATATTCGAAGTCAAATCGTCCAATATACTGAGCAACATTGGCTCGAAAATATTGATATCTTAAGAGCAACATGTGATGTAATTACTTATACCGATGTTGACCATTATAAAAATTATATGGGAGCTAATGGTAGTTACGGAACAGACTTTGAAATATCGATGTTTTCCAAAGCGTTCAAAACAAATGTTAATGTTTTTCTTCGAAAAACCGACCATTTAGTAGAACAAATACATTGTATTGGTGATAATGAAATTCAACAAAGTAATTGTATTCTTTTAGTATTCTCCGGATCTGATTCTCAAAATGGACATTTCGATGCTCTTATGATAAATGAAATCGAAATTAATGAAGCGGAAATTATCGAAAATAACGATAATGATAATTTTGATTATCAGCCGATAGAAGAAGAGGAGCAAGGGAGACAAAAGTGTCAATTGACCAAATAACAAAACATCAAAATAAAAGCGGCAAATTTGAAACCCTTTATAAGTATGAAGTGGGATCTTTACAACTTCAGACATCGAATATGGCGGATGATAATGGTGATTTGATCAATGATTTATTAAGAAAATTTATAAAGGAAGCTTTAATAAATCAGTTAAATATAACATGTTCTATTAGTTTTCGAAATGGCTTAAGAATTAATAATGCAAATGTAGTTGCTTATGGTAAATGCAATATTATTAGCCATGGTGCTCGTTTTAGATTTGACTGTACTTCATTGAGCAATTTTATCATGAAAATTACTGTTTCTTCCACTCATAAGGACTTGTCACATCACCATAGTTTTGGAAAAATAAAAATGGAACCAATAAGAGGAGAAAATAGAAAATTTTTAAAAAAATTACAAATATACTCGCCACGGTTAACACAACTTTCAAGTTTTGAAAATACTGATAGCGAATTATATAGTGATGGTCATTCGCAAAAATCTGTGAGATTAGGAACAATTCAAAAAATTGTGTCTGAAGGTCGATGTGAGAAAAGATTGGTGATTAAATCTCGAACGCTTCAAGATCTTCTCCAATCTTTTCTTGAGGATAGTAAGTTGCGGGATGGTTATATTAGACAGTTTTCAATGCCAAAAATCAATGCCAAATGATTTTTTATACAGAACGGCAATTGTCAATAATAGATGAATCGAAACCAATTATTCTTCATTTGGATGCAACTGGCGGCCATGTAAGAAAATTGGAGGATTATGAGTGTAAACATATTTTTTACTATGCCATAGTATATAAGGCATTAAAAACTGTCATTCCTATATGCGAGATGTTCATTTCTGAACACGATACCCCATCCATAGCACACTTTTTAAAAAAATATAGATGGTTTGTACATGAATACACCCGAAAATGGCCATATTTTCATGCAATTGTGGTTGATTGGGCTTGGGTGTTCATGAATGCTATATTATCAGAATGGAATGGTATGAATATTTTAGAATATTTGCAAACATGCCTTGTGTAGTTAGAGCAAGGCATAAAACCTAAAAATTTAACATTCTTGTTTAGTTGTTGTTGTTATACAATTCATCGATTTGCGAAGTCCATCAAACAAAAATTTCCAAATTTAATGGGAGTAAAACCTTTTTTGATCGGTTTTATGGCTCATTTAATAATGAGTAGAAGTTTTTGTGAAATTAATAATGTTTTTAAAGATTATTGTAAGGTTTTTCTAACAAAATTTCAACATAAGGCTGAAGAATATATATTAAATATACGGTGTGTTAATAATAGTGATAGCTGGTCAGAAATGTTCAAAGAAGGGGACGATTTGGATACACACAAATTCTACCACAGTGATGATCATAATGATGACGTGAGCTTTGTTTCAAGTAAATCAAACACTCCCACGTATGCTCAATCCCCTTTCTTCAAACATTTTTGGAATCAATATTTAATATATATTGAAGAATTTAAAAAAAGTGAGAGTGGCAATGTTAATATTACAAATAAATATTACAATCCAAAATTCATTGAATTTGTCATAGCTTCATATATGTCATACTGTCCTTTGTGGAGTTGCATGATAATAAATTTAATTAATCCAAATTTAAATCGATTATCAAATGCATCAGCGGAATCATATATGAAAGTATACAAACATACAGTATTAGGAAAAAGAACAAATGTATCACTTAGTGAAATATCCAGATTACTAAGAACCAACAATGAGCTTTTAGTGACCGAAGAAATTCTCCATAAAATTGAAAACAAAGCCAAATATCCAGAAGAGTCCAATGGAAAAAATGATACGGATGACGACGAACCAAACTCCCCATTCCGCAGAAATCGATGGTGGGCGCAAAAGAATTCATATTAAAGATCAAAAATATGACAAACCTCGTAATACACATATGAATTATAAATCATTAAATAAATTGAAACAAAAAATAAAATAAAAAATTGACAAAAAGATAAATTCATATTCAAAAATTACAGAAGATAAGATATTGGACAAACAAGAAGCCATAAAAATCCATACTATACCTGATGAATTGGACAGATGCCACCAACTACCGGTAAACATCGATTCTGTTACATCAACTAAAAAATTAAAAATATTGCCTAACGGATTGGTCGACAAAGTAGGTTACTATTATAATTCCGATTCAGCTGGAATAAATGTGGGCTTATACAAAGCGCAAAGCAATTTTTATTATGGCGGGCTTGAAATAAGAATTAATTGTCAGCATTTCCAGACTCTATTAAATAAATATCGATGGATAGATGGACAAATCATTGATGCTATCAATAGTATAAATGGAAAAAAAAGCAAAGATATCACTTATTTTTCAACAGATGTAAAAGGTTCAATTCTGGGAGATTTTTGGGATACACGCACTAATGTAAGGTCCAGTGTTTATCAAATAAATTCAGGTATACAAGAGTTATTATTAATGCCATACACGTATCACGGACATTGGCGATTGTTAATGGTTGACATTAAAAATAGAAAGTTAATTTTAATGAATCCCTATTTTATAAGAGAAGAAGAAGGTGAAAAACAGCGAATAAAATTAGCTTTCAAAAACTTTCTTGAAAAATGTTCTCCAGGTACACCTCTGAATAGCATAAAGAGAATTGTTTGGGCTTTCGAAGACGGTATTGAGGTCGTTACACAAGGAAAAAATGACGGTATAAATTGTGGTATTTATGTAATGTATTACATCAAATGTGTATCGGAAAAAATTGCTTACGATAAAAATTTTAATACCGATGAATTTCGGCTATGCACGGCAAAAATCATGTTAAAAGAATCAGAAAATATACAAAACCGATACATACAATGTTTTATAATAATTGACGCAAAACATGAAACAATTTGTTGTCATCTATGTAATCGGCAAATTCATACGACTTGTATTATAATGAATGAAGCCAGTACGGAAGACGAAGACAAATTGATAAAAAAGATTAAAAAAAGATCAAAATTAAACAAAAAAATCGATAAAATAATCGATTCATGCAGTGATAGCGAATCAAATATTGAATTAATAACAAAAAACAATACACGATTGCACTATTTTAATTGCCGATTATGTCGAAAATTCATTAAACAAACGACTTGATTAATAAAGCATTAGATGAGTTAATCAAGTCTGATCAAGTACATTTGTACACAGATGTCGTATGTACACATAGAAGATAGTATTATCGTTTAAATTTTATGTATGCGATTAGTTACCCCGACGTATTATCGCATTTTATAAGAGTGAATGAATTATATATATTGCTTGAAATGTTTAGTTTTTAAAGATTGTTTTTCCTTAATAAAAGAAATATGGCTATTACTCCATGTTAAGGAGGGGGGGGGTTAAATGAAATGAATTTAAAATTTATTTTAAGAAAATTTGTTTCAATATAAGCAAAATTTTCACAATATAAATAAAAAAATGAAATGTTTTTTTAATGTTAATAATAGATATAAAACAAGGTTTTTTTTCGAAAAATTTCGTCGGCAAAACATAGAATAGAAACGAAAGATAATTGTTTTTCATATGAATTTTTTACTTAATTCTTAATAAATAACAAATGTTAAAGGTATGTTTCGGATAATTTAAATCTCTGAAAAATTTCCTTTCTTAGAAGATCCAACATAAAGATTTTATTGAAAAATTGCGTAGGTCTAAGAGAATAGAAACGACAGTTAATTTCGTTTACATGCATTTTTTACTCCATTTTTACTATATGACAAATTTTCAAAGATTTTCTTGGGTATGTTCCTCCGGATAATATAAATAACTGAAAATTTTTTTTCTGACTAATAAACCCAAAAAACCCAATTCAATTATAAGACCTAAAAATCTTATTCAATTTTTTAAAACAATTTTTTGTCAATAACCTTAATAAATAACTAAGTTTAACCTACTAATTTTAACCCAGGGAAATCCCTGGGTGGGCAGCTGCCCACCCTGCCCATACGGCTCCTACGCCCCTGTTCACAATCAATTTTGATAACAATTTTCATTCAATTTGAGTATTCATTTTCTAATTTTGTCTTGGGCAGTGAATAAAGGATGTTTTTTTTAAATATATATTAAACTTTTCAATAGAGATAACTGTTATTTAACGAATGATATTCTTATAGTACATTGTCTGATTGTTGATGTATCGAGTTCAGAAATTTTTGTCCAAAAAAAATTTATAAAAGTTTGGCGAATAGGACGATTGCTGATTTTAAAAATAAATTTCAACAATGTGTACACGTTGTTACTGTATGAGTCTTTCTAGTGTAATTTGCCAATACTTACTAGACAAATATCAAAAGAAGAAGAAAATATATTGCTCCATGAGCTAGAGACGAAGATAAAAATTTGTTAACTTTCACCACAAGCCAGACTGTGTGCAAGCACTACATGGAAAATTTTGCGTAAATATCCATACGCGATTCAATGGGCTCAAGAACTAAAATCACTTGACCATAATAAACGTCGATTGCTGATTGGACCGTTTGCTGATAATAGCATCAATGCTCAAGAATATCAAATGGATTCATGGCATTCTCAAAAACGCTCCATATGGAGGCGTCATCGGTCTATATTGTAACTGTGAGTAATACTCGTTGTGCTCGTTATAGATCGATAATCATTGATGCTTTGATGTTTCAAAGATTGAATGATATCAACATGAATGTGTTTTGAATCCAACAACATCATTCTACCTCTCATACTGTTACTGCAACATTTATTTATTAAAGACATATTTGAACATAATTTCCAAAAGTGGTCTCCGAGAGATCATGTGCCATAACTCCACTTTGATAACAAAACAGAAACAATAGACGCATTGGAAGCTAACATACCTTACATTATTGTACTAAATGTACTAAATGATAAATATATATGTATGCTGATAAATATATATTATATGTAATATATGTACATACTTATATTTAAAATGGTGTCGTAACACTGTTTAATGTTACGACAAAAAATGGCCAATGTCCGTAAAAATGTTTTCACTTCAAAAATGCATTACAAAATCGTAGTACATAAATTAAAAATGTATTTTTGTGAAACGAAAATATGTTATTGTTAATAATGTATTATAATATTTAATTTAACAAAAATTTTATTTATACTATCCATTTTTTATCGGTAACAAATTTCAAGCTTACAATAACATACGTAGGTAGTATGAATGAATACATATAAAACTAAATTTACATAAAGAGTATGGAATAAAAATTTTTAATTTCTTTTGTTGTTTACATTAAATCCTTTTATATCTTTTTATTCTAGGAAACTTATGCAAAGAAATGCGTTGCAGTAGAAAAAGTTTTATCATCGTTATAATAAAAGCATAAATAAATAATGACATATGCTTGATATCTCATGGAATTATATTTTGTTTAATCTTTTCTGAAGCTATTTTTAAACAAATGTTTTTACCTATTATCAACTTATTCACATAGAATGATTATATTTCCATTTTATAATTAATTTTTGAAATTGAAAGCCAATAAGTAAGGTTAATTATTCAAAAAATATTCAAATCCTTCTATAATTGTCGCATTCAAATCTCAATTCAAAAAATTCCTTCAAAATACTCAATGAAAAAAACTCTTATTTCAGAATTTTTTTTAGCTACCGTACTCCACCTGTCTGGTAAGTCTGGTAATCTAAAAGGGTTATTCGGATACAATGTTTAGTACGGAAAATATAGTATTTAATTTGACGATTTCTGAAGCGAGTGTCCATGTTATTCGACTGGGTGATGCAAACACATAAATTTTTTATAAGCAAAATTGAAATCTATCAATCTTATTACGAAATTTCCTATTTTTGAATGACTGCCTTTCGATTTTTTCGGAACTTTACGTAGTTATAAAATGTAAATAGTTGTGCACTGTCAATAAAAATTGTGACTTTAATAATGCTATTTATTCATTTTATTTTAATTTTAATGACGATTGACACGAGAAAACACGACATAATTTTAAAACACGTCACTAAAATACATTAGTTAAATATGAATGAATGTAGGGTATTTATATAGTTTTTCCACAAGTGTACAAAATAAAATTTTTCAATTGTAACACATATTATGCACATATACAAATAAAAAAGAATTTATTTTCCTACGAAAACTTTTCATGGTAAAAATTTGTAATCGAATATAAGTTTTGAAAATCAATTTCTTATACGTTATTTTTAAAAATCATTGCAAATTCGTAAATCTGTATTTTTAATTCTGTAAATTTGTAATTTGGAAATCTGAATTTTTAATTTTTAGAAATAAAAGTAATGTTGTTTTCTCTAAATTAATAATTTTATTTACAACTTTTGATTTAATCAACGATTTGGATGTAATAATTTTTACACTTGTAATTTTAAAAAGAATTTTAAGTGAAAATCTAAGTTAAAAGTTACCATTATTTTATTATTTTTTTAATTATTGGTGTACCTTTCGATCTATCGAGCAATCTGTGGTTAATATATCTTCCCAATAAAACGAACTACAATCACCAAATTGTATATTTAAGTTTTAAATGATAAAATGAGAAGAAGATAAGCATTTCTTCAATATGACTCCTCTAAGAAGTTCACTTCATGCGATGAAAAACCGATTTTTCGAGAATTACCTAAAAATAACCATTTTCTTCAAACTTGGTGCAAGTGTTAAACTTATCAATATTTATACATTTAATTTCTTTTGTGGAAAAATTCAAGTAAGAAACTTCTAGGTAAATGGGGTCTAGTTTATTGATTTTTTCTATTTTTCTTGAAAAAAGCTAAAATGATTTTTTTTAAATTGGTGTATTTACAAGACTCGTCAATAAGAGTTTTACTTCTTGTTTTATTTGCTTACAAAAGAAAAAAATTAAATTATCCTGGTAAATGTATATAGTAGTAGTAATGAAGAAAGCTCTGGGATTCTTGGAAACAATTTCTTTCACGCGTTTGGCGGATTGGGGCTAGATGAAATACGATAGTGATGTAATTTATTGAAGAGAGCTTTACTTTGTGGAAATCCATAATAATGACTGAAGAAAACTTCAAGGATTTATATTTTGCATTATTCCACTATTTAATAAATCCTTGAAGTTTTATTCAGTCATTACGATAGTGATACTTTTTTTATTAGAAACAAACACATCGTGCTTTCCTTACACGTTATTTTTAAAAACATTTATTTAATTTTTTTATTTTTCGCATATAGCCTAGAGTTAATTAATATAATACTATCATGTATCTGGAGCATATGACTATTCAATTATTTATAAATAAGTTATGAATAAAAAAATTCTTAAGCCGCGTACATACGTGCATCATACGCGAGTAATATAACACCGTAACGCATAATATAACTTCGCGCCCCACAAGTTGTCTGTAAATTTGAATCACATCAAAGGTCTGCTTGGTGGGCTTTCAAATAGCGATGACTGAATAACGCTACATTTGCAAATAAAAGACGTAAACATAATTCAATTTTATTTTAATTGTATTTAAATATTTCGATATGCAGTGTAACGAACAAAATATAATGCGATTTATTGAAATGTATCAACATAAACAAATACTAAAAGTGAAGGTAATCTGCTGGTAAATAGATGGAACGCTATACAACACATAGCAACATCGTAACATCTGCTATACCTACGAAATATTGGTTTCGTAACATGTAACATGTAACACGTAACAGGGCAAATTTACGATACAGTATTACGTTATGAACGAATGTTGAACGTGTGAACGCTGCTTTACATCATTATGTATGTGTATACATTATGATGGATTATATTGCTACACGAAGAGTGGCTTAGCAAAATGAATTTTAATTTTAATTTAATTTTCTAATATTTTTATATTTTTTACAATACTATTCTTGGTTTAAAAAACAGTTTGCAAAAAATTTGTTTAGTCTGCTTATTTATTTTAATTTTATAATTTATTTATACAGGACATATATAATATGTTAGAGTGTATTAATATTAGTCTAAAGTTTGTAACCCAAGAACTAATATTGACCGCACAAACAAATTTTTATTAATATACATATACCCTAAGCAGCTAAGCACAATAAATAATAAAATAAACAAAATTTTGATATAGATGATCATCAAACAATCACGTAATTAGCCTATTAGTCTCTTTGATGATGTATTATAGACCAATAAGTAAGAATAAGTTCTTGAATGAGCAAAATCGATCAATTAAATTCATTGTGTCCCCAACATTTGATAAAAGATTAAAGAAATTAAAGAAAAATTCTAGAGCATAAAATAATAATAGAGCAGATTTTGTTTGAAATATTGTTGTTAATGTTTTGATTTGTCACAATTCGGCCTCAAATATTACTGGTTTTCAATGTACATTTTTACATTTTTCTGTTTATATTTGGGTTTATTGCATAGCTATTTGTAGCGGATCAAATACTGCCTAATATTTGACCGACAATGAGACCAAAGTTGTATAAAAGCATAAATTTCGCAAGGAACACAGTTCTTACCGGGTGTTCCCCGTGGCCTATTGCTTTTATTATTTAAAAACGTTGTACTTAAATTTTCTCTTCATCACTATGGTTTAATCACTTTTATAATATTACTCTATATTTTGTATATCAGGGAATATTTAAAAATTACTTTAAATGAAAGACTAACAGTACGAATTATTTCAAAAGAAACTCCTTTCAAGCCTCAACACTACAAATACGGTGAGATCATTGAATCCAAACAGTATTACGTTTTTAATCTATTAAACAAATTACTTATGTATCCTACATTATTTACGATTCTTTTGTGTGCAATTATCAAGTTTACAAATTGATATTTTTAAAATGTTTTGATTGTTTATAATGTGAATGTCAAATAACCACCAGAAATTCAATAAAAATAAAATAATGGTTCCGTTAATCAAATTTTGTTTATAACGAATTTGCTGAAAAACTAGTGTTGTCAAAAGAATTAAAATAAATGCTGAAAATATTTTTGGAGCTCTAATAATAAAGATATTGTTGATATTCTAAATTTTGAAATTTAAAAACGGTCTAAAAATTACAATTTCCTCATCAACTTCTATTATCCATTTCTATTGAGTGTGGCAGCGAATAAAATGGACAATTTAAAATTTACGTATATAATAGTCAATGGAAAAATGTTAAAATGGTGTTTTATTTCAAATTATCAAATTACAATAATCAAAAAACCATTTAAAATATACAGCATCTAGACTGGCAATGATACTCGAAGATTTCATTTTTTTAAGATTTAGTTTAAATCGTTTATTTTGCTACAAATAGTAGCTTAAATATAATTTTATAAAACAACTGAACACGATAGATAGATGACGAAATCACGATTTTAAAAATAAACGATTTAAACTAAATCTTAAATAAAAATTTCAGTTTAATATTTTTTTTTTCCAATTTTTACAAATTTTTTTTTTCAAAAGGTTTACAACTCAATTATATAAAGAATACGCAATAATTTATTTTTATTTTGTCCACTAAAAAACTTTCGTTACAACGTACCAAGTTTTATACAGTCGTTAATTGGCTGCTTGTATGATTTACGATAATCTACAATTATAGTAACTTTGTGTCGTGTTGGAAAGTACTTTTGTACCCTAAAGCACACCATAGTGACCACCAAAGTCAGTCTATCAAACATCGAATGGAAATACGTTGATGTATATTATATATTGTCCTTTGTCGGTCGACACATTGATTTGATGTATTTGATGTAATCGTCATTCCATTTTACCATACACCCACACTTTTTTTTAAATAAAAATAATTTCAAGGTACAAATATCATACACCCACATTTGTAATAATAATAATAATAATACTATAATAATATAATAATACATTTGAATTATTAGTTATATTACATTGTAAAGGCATACATATTGTAGAAAGTGTAGATCAAAACGAAAAATGTAAATTGTTTATATCTTCGAAATCTGATGATTGTACATTTTTTTTGCTTTGAATAAGAAATTATTTATACAATATTAAATTATGCAGGTGTTAATAAATTGTAATTGAGCTTTAATTGTATTTCAAACAAAAGTTGGCTTTCAGAAAAAAAAAACAATTTTTTATTTAACATTTATTATCGATTTGGATTATCCACTATAGTTGTATGGTTTTAGTTAGTCCATTGTTAATAAACAAAAGTTTTCACGTGAACATTTGTATTCCACAATTTGTTTTATATTTATATTTATATATTCATAGTTATATTTAATGGGAAGGAAGACCGACAAAAATTGACTATTTAAGTGATTCTACGTATGAATACCAGATATTTAATTATACCTATTTTGATAAAACTAAATTAAATAAGCCATATATTATATATATGTCGAATATAAACAAGGTTTAAAAAGAAACTAGTAATAAACTCATTATATTGATGTATAGTTTTCGTTCAAACATGCGAAAGACTGGTTTCGCTTTTACATATTATTCACTATTTTTTTTGTTTGCTATCTGCTGTACTATCTTACTAAATGGCCTTTGCTTTTAAACTATTCTCGTAAATTCTTTTAAAAATCCACATGCTTTGAAAATATACAATTAAGGTTCATAGCGTTCACATACACATTTCTTTTTTTTAATGTAATTTACTCTTCTATATTAATATTAAGTAAATCCGACGACGCTTCCCTGTTGCTTTGCCTGATATAGGAATAAAAATTTCTAGAGACTGAGATTTACAATGGAGATGTTTAAGCTAATATTTAATTATATTTATCTTAATATTACAAATGATCTCAAGTCTAAAACTTCGCTAGAGAGATAACCAAAATCTTTAACTTTGTGTCGGCTTACATCCTAGTTTCGGACTTCTGTCGCAGCACTCGCTTCGCTCGCATGGTAAAGGAGATTTGACAAAAGTCAAAATATGCCTACATTCGAATTTTTATTCGCGGTAGGAGTTGATACACCCATATTTTTAAAAATGGCAATAATACTTTCAAATTACACATAGTATGCATCTATAGGAAATGCATACATTGTATAAATAAATAAAGTTGTCAGTAATAAAAAGGAATCAATAATAGAAATAGAATTGAAAAAATATAAACTAACCAGTTAATCCTGACGCCCGTTAGACATCATGCCAATTATAAATACCTACCCCTCTAGTAAGCTATATTTGAATATAGCTTACTTATCTGTTTGAATAACAACTTTTTCCTCCTCGAAAATTATGGAATGTGAATGGTTTTGTCTCTCACGGAACCCATAAAATTTTCTATTGACAAACATTTTTTTTATTGTGAAGATAATTCAATTATTATACAAATTTAAGTAATAGATTGTCCGATACGGGAATTAACATGGGTGCATGACCATCTGATAATTCATAAAAACAAAAATTATTGGATTTTCGTACCGATAATCGACCATTGGACCGATAATAGACCAGCTTGTCAGCACAACCGAAACACTTCCGGCTGCGTCAAAAAGAATATCTCTCTTATCAGAATTTTTGAAACGAAATTTAACCGTAATAAAACCAAATTCAAACTTCTTATCAATGATGTAAAATATTTATGGGTACCGAGACTAAATAGTTGAAAAAACAAATGTTATTCTTGTTGTTGATACGTACTCCTAAAGAATCTATAAAAATGTAGATGGATATTGAAGAAGATATTTAAAATTAAATTGCATCCAAACCTTATTTATCTTGATTTGTTGTATTGAAAATCGTAATAATAAATAGTATAGTAAGTAGGGCTTCTGAATCAATGCTAGTCCATGTGATATTAGATATTTCATTACCTTATATTTGACAATAACATTATATCTGTTGATTAGTATGTAAGGTACAGAGAACCATTATTATCCTCTTTTTTGGCAAAAAAAAAAAAAATAATAAAAAATAGAAAATTGGTTTAAAAAATTGTACAATATTCATAAATTCTACTATATTATAAAAGCTTTAGTAATATCTCTTCCAGTAAATTTCAAATGTATTTCATATTTCCATTATCATCATAATTTTTATACCAGGAAAATAAAAACAAAACAACTTATTGTTAAGAACAGCAATTTTTTTAATCTTATAAAAAGTGTTTAGAAACTAATAGTAATTTTACAATTTTGTGTAGAGCTTTAATGATGAAAGCTGTCTTTAAAAATTACATTCATTATTCAGTTAGGTTAAACATATTATAAACGATTTTCGTTTATTTATAAGTGAAATTTAAAAAGCTATAGAGGGGTTTTTTTTGCTGTTACTTTCAAGCACGTTATTCGATTTTAATAAAATTTGTAGGCATATTTATTGAATTCAAGAAATTTGCTGAGCATGCCTGTCTTTTTCAGATTAAGAGTTATCAGGGGCTACGTAATTTAACTTTTTGGTTCACTCGCGTGTAGTATGTTGAAGTTTAAAATATAGAAATAGAAGTAGCTAACATTTAAACTTATTATATCAAATCCTTTTTCCATGCTTCGCTCTAGTGCAAAATTTATATCGTTGCTATTATATTAACGTCAAAGTGAAAGGATGTTCTTAAGTATACCGTATTATGGATAGAAAAGAATTATATGCTGTGAAACAACAGAACAGTAAAAAACTATAATCTGTACAGAGGAATTTATTTATTTTGTTATCGATTGAAATGATGCTAAATGAATATATAATTCTAAGAGTGTATATTGTCGGTGACGAGGTCTTGTCATGCTGTCGCTAATGCGTCCGCTAAAATTGTGCTCAACTTGCCTTAACTAGTTTCCCTTTCAATATATTTTTTTAATGTTTATTTTATTTTAAGGAATACGTTGAATCATCTCTTCATTTCACCACTACTATTTACATTGTATTGAAAAGAAGAAGTTAATAAAATAAAAATGCACGATGTTGGAAAAATAAATTAAAAAGAGAACATTAAATATTTACAAAAGTAAAAACTGTAACAACTACTTTGTGTTGTATGCATATGGGAGACAAATTTTATTAATCTTGTTTTATATAAATGTGGCACACTAATAGAATATATGGGATTATACAATATGGAAATTGGGTTATCACTAGGGCATTAAACTTTATGTGAATACAAAATGTGAAGTCAAACTTATAGTCTAAGAGCCAGATCCAAAAAAATGCTCTGATTTTACTAGCGATACTCATTTGACGGTTAGATATAAAAGTTGTGTACACATCAAAACGGTTATGATTACCGCGGTATTTAAATGAATTTACTAAAGCTGAAAATTGTTACACAACTTGTATATTTTATATAAATTACAGTTTAGTTAAATGTGAGAACGGAGCTGGTCATTCAGTTCTAATGTATACTTGTGGAATCAAATTGCACAAGTATATGTTCAATAAATAAATAAGATGTTATTAATTTATTAAATTTAAAGATTAACTTTAGAGTAACCAAATTGTATATTAACTTTAAATAAAATGGTCAGCCAACTATATTTTGAAACTCCCTAGGTCAGCCAAAAAATACTAAAAAATGCTGGTAAAAACATGCTGACGGAGAGGGGACACTTCCTCCAATATGAATGATTGACCATTTGATTTATGGTTATAATATACAATTGAGTACCTCTTAATAAGTTTTCTAATTAAATAAATGAATCGAATCTTATTTATTTATTGTACATTCATTAGAGCTGACTGGCTAGCTACGATCTCACGTTAACTGATATAATTGTTTTTTATATGCAATATTTTACATGCAAAACAATTCTCAGCTTAAGTAAATTCATTTAAATACCATGGCAATAATAATCGTTTTGATAGTTTATATGTGATACTTGTTCTATCTAACATACGCTTGACTGATCGAAGTTAGTGTGGGTACACGAACTGCTATACCGTATCCCTACATTTTCTTTAACTGCCTACCGTACTACTATATTTAATCGTCAAATGATCTGCTTTATAGTAAATTCAGATAATTTTTTTGAGCTTGCTCTCTGTCTATTATATAATAGGCTACAATTATATATTTGTATGAATTTACATAATGATTTGTTTTGAAACTTCTTTATTATATTTTATAAATAAACAACTTTGAAAGCACGAAAGTATTTTAAGCTATTGTGATACTTAAAGTAAATGAGGTATTAATTAGGATTTTTTCTTCATTTAAAGAACAACTACAAGGAAATAAAAAATCCATACATTTTTCAACTGTATCGTATTACATTTATATTTTCTATATTATGTCATAATTAGCATTCGTTTTACATATATATTTATTTATATAAAAAAAAAATACGGAAGATACAAATAGATTAGTTTTATTCGTTCCATTTTAGTTCAATAGAATACTTTAGCGAAAGTCAAATTTTATTTGTAACATTTTACTACATACACCGAGACAGATTCTTTATTTAATTTCATCTGTTTGTTGTATATCTTTCTCTAAGATAAATTTGGTCTATTTTCGGTAATTAAATAATTTGAAATTTTGCATACATATGTGAGTCCGTTAAATAAGTGGTATAATAACACAGAAATATTATGGTCCCGAAAGGTTGATGTATTGCAATACTTTGAAAAAACGTGTATGTATTAAATGAACTTATAAGTGTCTGTAGAAGTAAATTACGAGCTTGAGTTAAAGGCGGGTCACGTGTTTTAAGGATATGATAAAAATGATATTGATCTTGTTGTTAGACATATTATTTGCTCGCTTGCTATACTTGAATGATGTAAATAAAAACTTTTTAATGTTTTTGTTTCTCAACGCGTCCAATTCATGATATATACTTTTTACTTATGTATAAAAAAAATTTAAGAATCTTTTTATTTACTTTTTACCTTTTTTTTTAAACTTATTATATATTGTTTTCTTATACCTATACAATTGATTTTATCGATTTTAAAGATTTAAAGTTTTCGATGAATACAGTAAATAATTACGTACAATATATACTATTATTGAGACATTTTTGGAAAGAATTCCTGACAAATGTGTAGTCAGAACTACGATCAGAATGACTTATATCCTGCACGCCAAATGACAACTTTGAAAAAATAGAGCTTAATCATTTTCTATATTTGGATGTGTGGGTTTTTATGATTTTCCTTCTTTCTTAAGTTTGTAAAACTTTACTTCTTATTTCATTAGAAACATTTGGTCTTCATTGAATGTGTTCGAGCTTTGATCTTCGAATCTTAATTTCAGATATTTGATTATACGTTCGACGATAGAAATTCGTTAAATTTTATGTTTCACAATATTTTTCATTAAAACTTTTTCTTATCTATTTGACCTCCTCAAGTTAAATCCCTTTCTAATAGAAAGCTGATGAACGTGCAGGGCTAATACCAACTAGAATATGAAAATTGTACTTAGATTACTATGATTAATTAAAAAAAAAAAATTTTTACAATCTTACAAAAAGATCATTAATTTATTCGCTCACGAGCTCTAAGTCTTAATAAATCGTATAAATAGCTTTCATTAAACAAAATAATTTCCATTTTTGTCCATTCTATCTGTAGTACACGAATCTTTGAATACAAACTAATTACATACGTATATGACCTATTTATTTATGTACATATATTTTATTAGAATAAATATTTATGTACAGTCGTATCACGCTATCTAGAAATTAAGTGAGTGTCTATTGGTTTAATTAGTTGAGTTTTTCGCAAGACGGAAGACCACCGACCCTTATCTAAAATAAAACATAATGGCAAATTGCTTTTTATAAACAAATTCTCCATTTCGTAAAAATTACTTTATTACCAAATTGGAAAATTCAAAATGGTACAATCTTTCTTGATAAATGATTTTTTTATCAATAATAAATAATAAAACTTATTTAAAATTTATAATTGGGTGATTTAAATGGTGATAATTATAAATTTTTACATTAAATTCCGGATCAAATTCCAAAGTTGTATTGATTATTATTAGTAAAAATATTAAGTTTTCAATTTGAACCAACTTTTTTTTTTCAATTAAAATTTTTTAATATTAAAATTAACGAAAACCTCCGTTTATAAATGTTAAATTAGTTGTGCTGCGCAAGTCATAGTGTTAGAAAATTCTAAATTTTTGTATACTCATTAATGCTATATTGGCGTCGATTGAACGTTGAAATTCGAGTTATTTATAATCAAAACAGTCAGAAACTTTTGAAAGACGAATTGAATATTTATTAATTACCTATTTCTGAATTTAAAAAATTAATTATTCGCTCGTTTTGTTATTAAGATATAGCAACTGAAAGTTTAAAATTACGTGAAAAATTACAGTAGTCTATAAACAGTATGTGTGTATATGCATATATAATAGTGTAGTAGTATTTACTCCTGTACAGGCATTCGACAAACATGAGGGCTTATTTTTTATACAAGCTTATCTACACTTACCTCGCACATGATTCAAAATTTTTTTTTAAAGGTAAATAGGTTTTCCACATCATTTACCCTTCAGTTTCAATCAGTTCAGCGCGTCGTTGTACAGACGTGGCTTATGTTTACTTCAATGTTTCAAAAAACGTTAAAGAGGTTTAATTATGAATAATTATGGTCGAATTTAGATCCATATTTTGGATACTAGTAAGTTTAAAACAGTGATATTAATAATAAAAACTCCAAAAATAGTCTGTAAGGGTGGAAGCATTTATTGATAGATATATAGACGAATTTTCTCGAGGTCTGTCCATGATAAATAACTTCGTTTACGTATGTTTATACAAGGTATTCAAAAAATAAACTCGTGTCTAGGTAACTGACGAAATGTTAAATACAGAGGTTAACCAACTATCGTATACTACAATTTGTATATTTGTATATTTTTTCTTTCAAGCGTCAACATGGTAAAGAAACTGTTGTGATAAGTCTATTTTTATGAATTATAAATTTTAAAAAATCAGATTATAAATTTATTTTCCGTTACTTTTTCACAATTTTGTGTTTCACAATTACAGTTAAATTATTATCTAATTGGCACAATAAATTTTACGTAAAAATGAGACAATCACGTATTTTATATTACAGCAAATATTTGGGGGATTCTAGATGAATAATTGATATTAATACTCTTTAAGATATATATATTAGTATATATATATATATATATATATATATATATATATATATATATATATATATATATATATATATATATATATATATATATATATATATATATATATATATATATATATATATATATATATATATATATATATATATATATATATATATATATATATATATATATATATAATACATAGATATACGATATATATAACATAAATTATTACTTAAATATCAATATATTAATATTCAATATATATATATATATATATATATATATATATATATATATATATATATATATATATATATATATATATATATATATATATATATATATATATATATTTGAATATTAATATTTGATATTTAAGTTTAATAATTTATGTTATCGCAACATGTCGTATTCTATGCAATGTAATCTTTTTAAATTGATCGAATAACTTTTGTTATAATATTGCCCTAAGAAATTGGATGCAGTTGAAAGTAGTCGCTTTTTTACGATCACATTATGCCGGACTGTCTAAGATGCATTCATAAGTATAGTATAAACTGGTCAAGTAGACCCAACATAATAAAATTTTTAAATGTGTCCGAAAATAAGTTTTATCCCAGTAATAATAAACGGACTTAACAGGCAGTTAAAATTACAGGGATGACCAAATGGGATTTGCTATTTCGAAGGCAGAAATATTGCCGGGAATACTACCCTTTCAAATTTCTATGGAAGACTGCTAGGATTTCTCAGAAACTATATGTGTTCGCTATTAATTTTGATAATTTTAAACTAAATTTATTACAAATGATTTTTATATAACTTCCTAAGTTATATTAATTTTTCAGCAATTTTATGAAAAATGATGTTTTGTTTTATAGAACTAATTGTTTTTTGAAAATTTTATTAAAATAAGTCCTTAAGTCTTTGGAGTCTAATAATTTAACCCAGTAAATTCAGAGCTACCCAAGCTTAAAAATGTATTACCCCAATAGCAGGATAAAAATAAGACAGATTAAATACGTTTTTCTAAAAATAACACTTAATACTTAATATTTTATAAAAATATTTAAGTTTTAATGTCATCAGTATTGCCCTGACTAATCACTTTTTTAATAATAATATCGAAAATTATCATGCATAAAAATTAAAAGTAAAAAATAAAATGTCTCATTTTACAATACTTGACCCTAAATTGGAAATAATTGAAGAATAATTATATTTTTTATAGATATTAGATACTATAATCTTATTACACAATTCATCCTTTTTTTATTCTGTAATGGATTAAATTGTTTAAACCAATCCATATGTTACGTATGCAAAGCAAATATGGGCCACGTGCTTTTTTTGTTGCTATGGTTACGAAATGCTACTATACAAAACAAATGATATATAAATCAAATAATATATCTGCGATATCTGTGAAAGGTAAAAGTTTTAACATTTTTCAAAAATTATTCTCAAATTTAAATTTTAATTTCTAAATATTTATATTTGCAATTATAATTAATTACTTATGTAATTTCTTCGATTATTCTTAGAATTTTCAAACCAATACCTAATAACAATTGCATGTCTTTTTTTATTTTTATTCAATAATTTATGTCGAATATTTATTATACAATTTACATGCAAACAATTGAACAAATAATCATATTTTCTACAATATGAATATTTTATTGCACATTTAAGTTATTCGTGGTGCAAAAAACGTTTCAGTAGACTCAGCCACGTGTTATGGACGATATATGAATAGATAGAACTTTTTTTATATGTAGTAACTATTCATAATGAATACCATTGCAAATCCTTTTAAATATTTTATAATCGCATCACATCCATATAATATACATTATATTGATGTGGCGTGTATTTCATTAATTAAATCAACAATATAAGATTACAATGTATTACAAATACATTGTTTTTCATCATTAAATGTACTGTTAAATAATAATCAATTATAATACAAACACATATTAATATTACATATATGTAAAGTTCACCCTTCAGTTATACCTTCTTTTAAATTGAACTCCTCTAGATGTCCTTTCAAAATCGAGGATATTATTACAATATCACTTTATTTTTTAGGCTATTTATTAGGCTATTTATTAGGCTTATTTATTAGGCTAGACTAATAATCATTATTTCCATAGCCAAATAGTCTTAAAAAATTGAACCTATTCCATTTTTAACTTAGCCATCGTTAGAAATATTTCACAAATTTCTTTAGCACTTTTTCAAATTTTTTTTAAGATATCTTGTAAAAATCTAAGGAAAACGATAGTTGTTTGCTCCTTCTAATTCGATATTACCATAAAAAATATAGGATTTTGTTCTTGAAATAACCTTGAAACATTACTTGAACATTAATAGCAATAATAGAAATGACCCCTGGTGTTCCAAACATTTTTTGTTTAAGCAATTCTTATAATAGCGCTTACTATTGAAAATATTAAAGTGGGTCAATTAAAGTGACACACCTTGTGTCTGAATATGCATATAATTATCGCCATCAGACTCGTATGGATAACCTAATAGAATTTGATAGTAAACAGAATCATGCTTACATGCATACTTTCAGGAATTCGTTTGCTTTTGTTGTTCTGTTTGTGAGCGCCCCGAATATATGTAAAGATATGTATTATTGAATTCAAAAATATTTCGAGAAATTTTTAATTACAACTGATTTTAACAAACTTTAAAGATTATTTTAAAGCTCTTAAAGTCTCTAATATAAGCAAGTAAAATTCCAAAAATCCAATCATTTAATTGGTTCTTCAATATAATATCATCCATCATACAATTATTTTGAGTTATTTTAAATGGGAATCATTCGCCGAGTAAAGATAATTATTAGATATAATTTACTGTTTCCTACAAAATCTATGATATTATATTGTTTCTGATATAAAACTGAGCTAAAACAACAAATTTTCACAGAAAAGCCTTTGTATATATAAATAAATTCGCATAATCATGTAGATTCGTATCTTACTTTAATGAGTATATAGCTCATCTCAAAATTTGTATAATTATATTAATACATTAATAGAACACTTTAGTATATCTTACTGTAAGCAACGAAATAGAAAAAGATGTATTCTATCTTAAATAAAACCGACCGAAACAACGAGTGACTCAATTAACAACTAGAAAGGCCTGACCTTATACAATTATCACGAACCAAATTGGGATAATAGTATCGATAATTTGTGATAATCTGTTATAAATGAACACTCATTTGTGAACTATTAAAAGTAACTCGATTTACGTACGAAAACTCATCACAAAACTGTATAATATATATAAATGAACCATGATGGAAGAAAACACTTGAGGCGGCGCTCAATGTGACTGTATATTAACTTAAATTAGCGGTCTGTATGTTATTATTTTATGTGGTTGTTTTAATTACTTCTTACCCAGAAAAGAACGTAAATGACAAAGTTGTGTATGGGAATTCCTGACGAATGAATTTAGTTTGGATATGTTAAATATTAACCGATTTCAAAAAAAGGAGGAGGTTCTCAATTCGAAAACATTTTTTTTTTTTAATGTTTGTTACCTCTCTTTATTGGGTGAATCGATTTTCATGATTCTTTTTTTTTTTTGAAAGCTGCTGCTTCCCGTCATAGTTTTCTCAGATCTGATGTCCTTAAAAAGAGAAAAGGGGGAAAAACAACTTTGAATTATTAAATTTCAACCAAATGTAAAAAACTTTGCTATTTTTTCTGATCGATTCACATCGATTGCAATAAACGGCATCTTTCTAGAGTGCTTAAATAATGAGTGCGTGCATTTATGTACAAGCGGCAGAAGTTATACAACTTCGGCATCAATAAAAAACAATTTTTAATTGCATTTAAATTAATTACAATAAAAGGACTGGAGAAGGATAGTCAATACAGTCAATAAATCTCAGATTGAAAAATTAATAAATATATATTTTTTTACAATATGGGTAACATAAAGCATAGCAACAGCTTGAATCTGTGAATTTTGTTTGATATTGACCTCTGGAGAGGGTTTCGGGCGACATTTCAAATGCTACGTATCAAATTGTTAAATATATAATATATTGGAACCCTACAAGTCAAACTACTATTACAAATATACTTTTTGTTTTAAATTTCAATAAAATTTTTTTATAAGTGATGTTTGTGCTATAATTTTTGGACATATCGCCTAAAAAGTGATTTAAAGATCAACATTTATAACATAAATAATAAGCGATAGTATTTATACATTTATAGCATAAATAATAAGCGATAGTATAAATTTTAAGCGATATATCAAAACTAAACATCAAATCGTAAACTTAGTGTAATATTTGGTTTCCCTAAACCTTAATTATCTGAGCCAAGAAAACCTAAAAATATCAACAACAAAAATTTTTTAACATTTCTCAGAATTTCCAAAACCACGTAATGTAATAAAATTTCAGATTCATTCTAATACCTTGATGGGATTTTTGTACTACAAAATAGTTATCATAAGTATAAATTAGCTGATAGTACTACTACACTCTTTGGCTGTTAAAAACTAATACTAAATACTAAGTATTGGGGAGAATTTGATATTTAATTTAAAAAACCAATAAGTCTGATTATTTATCAGTTGATCATGTATAAATGAATACATTGATTACGTAATGATACTTATTCTAGTCTAAATGCCTAAAATATCTCAGATTCTAACGTTTCTGCCATTTATTAAAAATTCAATTAAAATGCACCTCAACAGAGTGTGTATCTTTTTCACCAATAACACAGATATTACAAAATACAGATCTAAAAAATTGCCGAAAACCGTATAGCTGCCTCTACTTGTACAGCTTTGTTCATAGTTTTTGAAAAAAATTGGCTTAAAAATAGTATACTAATACATAAAAGATGGAGGACATAGAAGATAGAGGAAGTGGTCTTATAGAAAACTTATTTTCTGCATCATAAAAATAAGACATGAATTCACGTATGAAGTGATGAGAATCACCTTAAAGTAAATAAGTAGAAAATTTCAAATAGTCTTCAAGAAAATTGGTATATCATGCGCTACCTATAAATAGATACTATTTAACAACTAGGTAAGTCCACTTACCTGAATTGAAAAAAGAAAGACAATCGTTTTATTAAAAATTATTTACAATATGAAAATTACAATGCAATTATTAGTTTGTTTAAATATCAAATGAAAATAAAATATGACTTACTGTAATGAAAAAAAAAAATTATATATACAATTGTATTATTTAACGATACCGTTCTCAAAGGCTCACTTGTATTTGAAATTTATTTTTTCTTTTATTAAATCATTTGATATACTTGTGTACAGGGACTTTGATAATTATCGTTATGCTTTTATACATGATTTCATGAACTGAAAGTTATTTACACATAAACATTTTAATTTGAACCTGATATTATTCGAAAATAAATTAGGTTTGAATATAACTTTTTCATTTATTATGGAAATGTCTAAAACGTTAGTATTAAATTTTCAAATATATTTATTATTAATAGGGGAGCTCTAATAAATGAAAAATATTCTTAAATAGTAATACTTATTGAATTAGGTATATTTTTTAAATAAAATTACTGAAAAGCATTAAAATACTTTTAATTTTTTCTTTAAAACACCATAAAACATGTGGGCCAATTTTTAAATTTATATAGCGTCAAAATTTTTATTTTCTCTTATGGTGTGGTATAGAATACCTGTGATTATAGTTCTGGCATGGTATTTTTATATGATAAAAAGTGCAGCACGGAACAGTAAATGTCCATGGATAATATAATCATACAGTTTTTCTATGAGTATGTGAGAAATTATGTTGTAATTACAATATTTATAATAATAATGTCAGTTATTAATAATAATCTTGCTTTGTTGACGTGGCATTGTCACTGTCAGAAGAAATAATATAAAAAATATATTGAGCCTATTCCTTTTTCAGTCTGCGTTGGATTTTTGAATATCTTCTTCATCGATATTTTATAGTTTGAAATATGTATGACCGTTGCAAAAACGTGAAACAGATAGTTATTCTTCTAAATAAATTCTGCAACTCGCAAGCAACAGGTTTTATTTTTTTATATTTTAAACCTCTTAACACAAATTGGTCACAATCTTTTGCTAATTTGGAATTTGGGATATACACCAAAATTTGACATAAAAAGTATAAAAATTTAATCTATTTATCGATCGAGTTTTTAATATATAGTATGAAATCCCTGGGATAAATCAATTCAAATCAAATTTTACTTTTCATTTTAGAAAAGACTTCTACTTGTTCGTAATATCAAACGTGTCAAGTTTTGATGAAAGCCAACATAATAATTTTAAAAACTAGTAAAAAATATTGTAAATATAATTCCTAAATAAATCAGGAACAGTTACATTTCTAGTGTCGATAAAATTTACAAGAAAGTTAGTAGAAAGTTTGAAACTACTAAAAAGTCAATATTCTTACTCTGTAAATAGTTTCTGCTTCATTTACAATCGATACTACCCGCCCTACCACGCTAGTGCTTCCTACATGCTATTATATTAAATGAATGTCATATACATACAAAACGATTAGATTAGAACAAATAAATATGTATAATATACATGTTACTGCAGGTAATGAGAATTTAATTAATTGATGTATTGATGTAATTCATTTTTATGTTTGCATATATTTTTGTACAATCAATTATACCTCCTACTATTATTTTTGATAATAATGATTAATAACGATATAATTTATATTGATAACGTCATTCCCAAAGGTTTTCTCTTCTTCTTTTCAATTCAGATCTATTGTTTTTTAATTTAATAAATACATGAATCATATTTTTGATGAAAATGAATGACAAAAAATAACACCAAAAATTAAATAACAAATTAATAAATAATTATTTTGTTATTTTATGTATTGTACTATTTGAAATATTTGAATGTAAGTTGATTTTTGGTATCGACAAATTATTATACTTTGTTATAAGGAAATTATTTGTATAATAGTTTTTTTTTTTTTATTTTTATTTTTTGTACATATTTTTATTTTGAATTTGTTTTAATATTTTATTTTTTATTATGTACTTTTCAAAGATAAAATAGTTTTAAGAGTTCCATAAAAACAACTAATTTTTTTTAAATCAAAGTTTTATATGCAAATCTTTGCGTAAGAAGTGGAAGGATAATTTCAATAACACAATCATCACATTTAGTCTTGAGAAAATCACGAACATTTGTTTTATTATCTCTAAATGATACACATATATACTAAACATTTGCAGTACGTTAATTTTATAAATTTTACGTATACAAATAAATTAAAGCAAAGTCCTTGGTTCAAATCTAAGCATACTTTCGATAAATTTTTTATAATAACGATTATTCTACCATCCCAGCTTTCATAATAATAGTACTTGCTTTCAATTTTGTATATTCTACTTTTCTTTTGATTCAAAAAAAATACTATACAAAAATGAAGCTTCATTAATAATGCTAATCTCTAAAATGCTACAATGTAATGTAAATTGTATTTTTTTCAATTTTGGCACATAAATAACTAAAAAAAAGTATCAAAATGATATTAATGTTTTTTTCAGTTTTTCTCGAAACATCATTTCTGAATATATATTAAAAATATGATTTTTACTTTAGAAATATTTTTGGTAGAAAACTATTTGGCACGTATTTTCACGTATCTTGTATCTTTCAATTCTATTGTTTGTAGTTTAGTGAAAAATAAATTCTAAAGTTTTGCAAAATGACCAAAGTTACGACTAATTCCACTTTAATCATTATCTATTTTTAAATAATACACTCATTTTGTAAACCAAATTGTGCAAACCCTGTATTCACAATTGTGTAAACCAAATATAAAAACATAACAATCATTCAAAAGGATAGCCGGCACCAGATTCTAATTATCAAATACCTCCCGAGTATCACTGAGGAAGTGATGCACTTGTATGAAGAACATAATTTTTTTTTAAGAACTGGGAATAAATCCGATTCAATTAAATATTTTTTTTACTCACTTCATAGCTTATTTAAAATGAACCCAACCAGATACCCTTTGATTTTCATCAAAAGATAGTTGGCTAAAAAAGCAAGTAAAGTATAGTATAGGCTTACTCAAGTAAACTATTTTTTTTTTTTTTTTTATATTTCTGGCTTTAGCTACTTTTAGCTCTATAGCCATTAACCAAAGGGGATTATTATTATTATTATCATTATTATTTTTATACAACAGTACATAGTACTGCTAGGTGATCACCCATCCAAATACAGATTAATGACTGCTGTTGCTTAACTTTATTGATTGGTCTAAGCCTGTCATTACGTTACGTCAGCCCGGGGTAAGTAAGCGATATGATAAAAAAAATGAGAAAACAATCTCTATTTAACCGATGTAAACAGAATGGATAATCTTTAGGACAATCTTAATTATATGTATCTGATAACAACAACAAAAACGGAATACTAAATTGACCTCGATTTTAATTTAAGCAAAAAAAGTATCATCTATCGTATTCGAACAATTAACTTAAACAGGCTGACACTTAATAACAAGGAAAGTGATCACTATAAATTCCGATTATGAATGCTGAGTCTGTGAATTGAAGTTTCCAGAAAATATTCTTCATATTTTCGTTGAATGCCCACAATAAGAAATTTGGCAAAAGTACATCGGTAATTTCAATGTGGAATATGACCAATTTTTGGGTTGCTAACTTCAATCGACAAGGCTGTTGTTTGCTTGTATAAATGAATTTGTAGGCTGCAATTTAATATTTATTAATCTAAGTTTAGTTTAATTACTGGTGTAACTAAATGAGTTCCATCAAATTCTGTTTCAAATAATGGTGTAATTGAATGATTTCAATAAATATTAACATATTTATTACTAGTGATTTTTGTTTTTTAATACGATTTTTATATATTTTTGTAGTATATCTGTAACCAACCAACCTCATTATGTTTTTAAAAGCAATAAATTATCTTTTTATCATAAAAATTTTAAATGATTCATTCTTTCGATCGCTAGATGAAAAATTAATTATCATAATCAACTCTCTGCATATTTAAAATCTAAATTCAGTCACCGAAATAAAAAAAAGTGATTTTAAAAAGTTTCCATTTTGTTGAAAAGTACTGGTAAATCGGTGATATTTATTGTCAACATGATTTCTTTGATTCGAGAAATGAAAATATTATATCAAAGAAAGTATTCACGCTTTTATTTTTCAATTACCATCCGACATATATTTTCCTTTTTGTATTTTTATTCTATAGATACTTTAAAAAATAAAGTGATTTATTTGATATTTTTGCTTGTTTCAGTGCAACCGCTAGCGATTTAATATCTCGACGTGGTGTATTTTCTAGAAGACACTATGGTTCTGTGGAACAGGTTAGTAAATATAATAAATATATGACTATTCTTTACAATTTTCTAATGTATTTTCTAATGTGATTAGATTATCGATAATATTATCAATATTGGATGAATTTAGTGAACATTAAATTCTCGTTATAAAATTTACTCTATATAAATCGAAGGGTAATGGATTTCACATGATTGAAAACGAAAATTTATTTTCAATGTTTATACAACTCTTTTTAGTAGTTCCTTAAGAATTTTTTACGAATTTAAATTATTTAAATTATTTATATGCTATCTTACTCTTGGACTATGTGTAATATTTATTAGTAAAATTTAATTTTATGTTTGTTGGAAAGTAAATATTTTAAATCATTTTATGTGCATTCCAAATTTTGTTGACAAAAAAAACTTAAGTGAAATGTATATGATAAACAGACATACCACATCATAATTATAAATTTCTTTACGCAATTTATAACATTCAAGTTGTTTGATTTTATTACAAACCATAGTTTAGACTGCGTTTGAAATGTGGGAGTTCACGTAAGGTACATGATGGTTCAGGTATATGATGGAACATGTTACTCGTACACTTTCTGAAAAATTAATTATTTGTTATTCTACATTAATCAAAATTGTACATTCATTAAAGCGATCTTTTAATCAAACCTGTAATATTGTTTTCCTTTAAGCAAATCTAATGCTAATGTCTTAAGAAAACTAAAGTTGTAGATGTTAGAAAACGTTGGTTAATACACCGGTCTATATGTATATAATTTACACAGCTACTTTATCTTAAAAATTTTGATATAACACTATAAAATCACGTATACTGCGATCTCACCCATCTTCTTCATATTAATAAAAGATTATTAAGAATTCATTATTTTTCATAAGGTTTAATATGTTTAAAACCATAACCAAGAAATTTGTAACTTTCTGACAAGCTTATTAAGGCACGATTCCTTTAGTTTAAACTCATTGACAAGTGATTCTAGTTTTCCAGTGATTTATTCTAATCACCAGTAATTGTACTTATTTATTTTTATTTATTTTTTTGACATCCTTGAAATTGAACCAAGAACTTTTCAATTACAAATTGGAAGTGACACCAAAACATCTGTGGTGTAATTTAATACCGCATGTTTGACTTGAAATCTCTGGTTCATTTTCCAGTAGATTTGTAATGTTTCCCCTTCAGTCTTTTTTACATTAGAATAAAAGACGTTTATCTATTAAGATGAAATTGTGATTTCAATTTTTGTAAAACTGAAATTATGTGAAAATACTAATAATAAGTTTAATATCACAGTCGCATTCAAAAATAAATCATAGACTTTTTAAATTTTATTAGCAACATAGAAAAAAGTATACAAAACCTGCTGTAATATTTGAAAATTTGGAGTGTAAAATAAAGAAGCCTGCAATAAGATTCTAACGCAGTATCATATATTATTATTATTATAACTTTAGTAGGGCTAGTTTCCACCAATATCAATCTAGAAAATTACCTTATACATAAATAAAACAGATACGTAATCGACATTTATTGACTATGAAAAAAAAAAAAAATAATAATACATATTTATTAAAAAGAATTTAGTAAATTACTATTTCTATGCAAAGTTTGGAAATTTTTTTCAAAATATGTTCGCTGCATTAGTACAAACAATGATAAAAAAAAATTTAACGAAAAGGGATACTCTGACTTAAGTGTAACCATATGACGTAATTTTTTTGTATTGAAAATTTGAATATGGTAGACTTGTTTAAAAAAAATCAAATTTTAATAGAATATTTATGCTAATTCATGTATTTGTTTCAAAAAGTTCAGTAGTATTAGCATTTAAACATTAAAGATATTATAAAAATTGTATACAACAAGCCCATTCG
The DNA here is from genome assembly GCA_020423425.1 of Chrysopa pallens. Lineage (NCBI taxonomy): Eukaryota > Metazoa > Arthropoda > Insecta > Neuroptera > Chrysopidae > Chrysopa > Chrysopa pallens. Next base: position 58,056,529 of record CM035592.1, on the reverse strand, counting down.
AAAAGTTGCATCTACATTAGATCAGATTTGATGTTATACTTTTCGATTAAATACCTCAAATTTAATAATGTAAACAGCTCCATAAATTCAATCATATAAATCGTATTTATATTTTAGTATTTACCTTATTAAGTATATCCATAAAAATTTTTATCTCACTTATATGACAAAAATTTCAAATACAAAATATAAAAATACTTAACACACTTTTTAATTATTTTTTTCTCGTGTACAAAATTTACATACTCGAATTTCTTTCTTTTTTTTTTTTGGAGTTAAAATATTCTTAGGAATTTTTCAAGTGTAAATAATATTACAACACTAAGGGGAATATTTCTACCTGTATCAACATCAAAAATTCTTTTTATAATTATACTAACCCTCATTCTTCTCAAATTTACGCACTTATCATTATTTTTAGTATTTTTTATTCTTGTGAGTTTTACATTAATATTTTTTAGTAGATAGAATAATGATATACATATTGCTTCCTATTAAGCTGTTCGTATTGTATTTTTAATGAGATATTTCAAATTTCTATCGATATATTTGTCCTCAAATGTTATTTTTGATAATCAAATTTTTGTGTGATTGAAATGTCTTATTATTTCCGAACTTGGAATTATTGTTTTTCTCGTTTAAAACAATTATTTTATTTTTGCTAAGATTTCAATTAATCAACCAATCATTTATTTCGTATACGTCGATCTAGCGGTTGGTGAAACTCAATCAGAACAACGAGTATAACTTCACAACGGGACATAGTGGTTGAAACTGATATATTTATCTCTTAAATGGCGATATCTCGTGAACCGATCATTCGATTTCAAATTTTAAGTCTGCGTGGGTAGTGTAGGTTAACGTTAGTAGTTATAACTTGTTAGTTACGGCTACAAACTGATTTTTTTTAATTTTTATTTTTTCAACAAATTAGGTCATATATAATGACTACATTGGGGATATTCTATACAACAACAGCCAGCACACAGCAATTCTATGCGGTCACCCATCCAAGTACTAACTGTGTATAATTGTGTAATATTTAGGTAATTCTATGTACACCTTTACAAAATTTTTGTTTGTGCGGTCAATATTTACTTGCGTTACAAACTTTAGACTAAAGTTCATATTATCTGACTTACTGTATATGTCGAGAATAAAAACATTAACTGATAATGGACAAAGAACTGGCTAGTGATCTACAAATTTATTTACTCGGTTTCTTGTATATCTGTCCGGGGAATTTTAAATTGATTTTAAACTTTTTTCCCGATAAATGATACTTGAAAGTTGAACCATAGCTCAGAAGGGGATTTGGACCATCGATGAAAATTTGAAAAAATAAGGAACACGGAAAGGGGGAAAGATAGATGAAGTAAACGAAAAAGACGATAAAATAAATAAAAAAGAGAATAAAATTGCAGAAATAAAAATGAAGAAGAAGGAAAACAATTTATATACGTTACACTATACGAAAAATTCCATTTACATTACTAAAGCAGAAAGTAATAATCAAATTTAAAAACGGAAAAACAGTGGCACTCCGGGAGTGCCGACGTAAGTGGAAATAATTACGTATGTTTTACAAAAATTACAAGCTACTACTTAAATTTTTTTTAAAATTTATTATGTTAGATGATTGTTTCATAGAAAATTAGTTAATGATACCTAATAGATAATCTGCAATTTTAAATATAACAAATAAATACAAGAAGATTTAAATAAATGCTGTAGGAAACAGAGGTCGGTGGAATTCAATTCAACTATGCTATTCATAGATTATGACTGATGCTGCTATAATTACTTAATATAACTTGTTTTTATAATTACTTAGACAAAAAAGTATAAAATAATTTCTCTAATTTCAAACAAAAAATATTGGAGGCTTGCAACAACAATACATAAATTAGTTGGGCTATTAATGTATCAAATATTTTGAAATTACATCAATTATTTTATACTTTTTATCTGTTATAAAAACCCTGGTACATTAAAAATTATTTTTATTATTTTATTTCAGTCATATAAAATTTTCTATAGCTAAAGAATCTTACGTGATATTTTTGTTATTTTTTTTTCTTTTAATATTCTGAATAATCGATTTCAACAAAATTCAGATCACTGGTGTAGAACTGCATTATGAAAAAAAAAAAAATAAATAAATAAAATAGAATGAATCGTTCACGATACCATACATCGGAATTTTTGTGATCGAATATATTAATTTAAACAGCTATATCTATAAGATATGAGGTATACAAAAATTTTCTACATTTTATGCTACCATTATTTTTTATTTAAGAATTTATTAATTTACTTTGATTTTTTATTTTTCTTTAATAACGATGTTTTAGAAAAATTGATTTTAACACAATTTGTACGTATAAAATTTATTCAAAACTGGATAATCAGTTCACGACATTTTGGCATTTAAGTTAAAATAAAAAGTAAGCTTCTGGCACTATATTTCCACAACGGTAATAGATAGGTGAAATATTTTTAAAATGGGACCATCAGAATCATCTTCACTATTGCTTACGTTTATAAATATTTGCTCAATATTATTGGAGTTATGCACGTTCATCGATATGAGTGTCACAGACCGGCATACACGAAACGCAAATGGTTCAGAAAGTTCCAAAAGGTCGAAAATTTTTGAAAACAGAGTTAAAATTCATTTTTATTAACAGGCTTACGATAGTTACCATATAAATAGATAAAACTCGTTAACGTAGTGGATACGTATCACAAATAATACTTTCATAAATATGAATACGGATTTGATTTGAAAGTATATAGTCGAGTATGGACTGAAATTAAATTTTGAAAAACAATTTTCAATAACATATTTTACAGAAAAATTATATAACATTTTTATTTAAATTATTCTAGATTATCCTAATTACATCAGCTTATGCGGAAACATTATAATGATACCATTATTATCAATTAATAAGCCTTTTATTGAAAATATCTACAATTTTTTTTTAAACAGTTCATTTTTTAAGTAAAATAACTAAAATGAAAAATTATAAAAATAATTTTAGTGAAAAAGTAAGTATCATACAATTATAATGGTATCTAAAGTACAGTTATAATGTAGTAAAAGATATAATGGGTTGATTTTGTAATTTCAATAGTAAGGGGCACGATCATGTTTCATCCATTACATATTGATACACCCGTAGACATATCTTGAAAAAATCCCTCCAGAAATGTCTATATGGGTTAATTACGCTAGTAGTAGGATAATCATTACTTTTTTTGTGAAAAGTCTATGTAGAGCGTGCTTATTCACCGAAAATAATTCTTGGAGACCGAAATAATTTCCTTTTGATGATCTTGATAAAAATGTGTTTATCAGTCACTTGAAACCTCTCATCAAATAGAAATTTAGAGTGGTATTTATAAATGGCATAATATGTTTGTAGGAAACAACATATTCTATTTACAGCTTTTTACAACCTGTTCCGGAATCTGGGTAATATTAAGTATTAAAGTTTTGAATTTTTTAGTATAAAATAGTTCAGTCTTTTTGTATCGAATCAAAGTACATTTTTTGGATATAATTATATATTTGAAAAATCTTTGGTAAACTGCTACTCAGGGCTACCAGGTCGTACAATTGGATACATAAATATGTATTCATGTTTAAAACAGTTTTTACACAAATTACATATTGATTTAATCGGTAAAATCGTTAAGATTAAAAAAAACCAAGCAGTTTTGTTGCTTTGTATAACGATTTGTCGAATGTTTGTTTTGCTATATTTCGTTATTTATAACCTACTTTTATTTCTTTATTTATTTTTTACATCAATTCATATTTATATATAATAATAATTTATATATTTTTATAACCTATATTTTTTATTTAATTAAAATTTTTTAATTAAAGGAAATAAATAAGTCATTGGTGTTTTAAAATATATATTTTCCTTTTGAAATAATTTATAACAAGACAATGAAATTGTTGTTACTGCAGTAGCAATTGCAGCATCTTTATGTTTAATTTTATTATGTTTTTATTATTTATAATATATAATTTAATATTTTCAACTTTTAAATATCCTAATTTGTGACTTAACAAAAATAACATTCAAAATCTAATTTTTAAAATAGTAACATTTGAAAATTGAACCAGCATTTTTATCAAATGTTTTTGGTTCAAATATTCAGCCCAACGTGAAGTTAAGCTTGCCACATACGATCAGTTAAAATTGTGCAATTCGAGTGCGAAGTTTTATCTTAAAAATATATCATTTTAAAAGGGGTTAGGTGTAGTCACGAGCGTGAATAAATTCCATTTTTTATAATTTTTTTTACTAGTAATTAAGTTTATTTCACATAAGTAAAAACATAGTATCATTTCATCATACTTAAACATTACTTAATTAAAATTTCAAAAAAAAAATATTTATTATTTTTTAGTTATGGCGGTCTAAGTTGAACAGGTTTTAATAATGAGTCCTTGCGGTGACCATCACAGCTCCTTGGAGATTCATCTAAAATCAATGAAACAAAAAAAATTACTTTTATGGATAGATAATCTTGTGCCTGAATTTTTTGTTTTCAAAATTAACAAAATGGCGACCTCAGGAAATTTTTTTTCTGATTTTCGGGAAAAAAAATCACAAAAACCAACAATTAATTGTTTATAAAAAATTGAAGTTTAAAAAAAAAAAAATCCTTCAGGTATCAGGCACTAGCTGTTTATGTTTTCTAAAAGCTGTATAAATTTCATTCAAATCTATCTAGCGGTTTTTAAGTTACAGTGGTCACAGTTCAAGAAACATAGTTTTGAGAAAAACGCATTTAAAGTTTTACAATCGATTGATGTACAGTAATAAGAATAATTTCAATACTTACACTGAGTCATCTATTCCTGGACCATATAACATTTCTTCAGCCGTTGTAGAACTTTCTTAAACATCAACAATCAAAAAACATCGAACCGGTCAGATATTCGTAACAATAGACCCCAAGAAACGTTTGCTTCCAGCTGCTGCTAGCTGCCTGTTCTCGGAAATACCAGACCGCTCGAGAGCCTTTTATTCTTCGCTGAATAACTCGAAAGATATTTGTCGGATTCACTTCACACTTTCAGAGAATATTTTTAAAATACTATACTTTAAGAAAATGCAAAAAAATAAAAATCGATTTTTTGAAAATTCTGACTACCCCTAACCCCTTAATGGTTAACATATAGACTGTCACTTAAAACTGAGTGATTTGACTGTACAATCAATTATTGGGTTAATGTATAATTGCAAACATAAAAAACGTATAAAACGTAGCTTATGGTAAAAAAACACGAATTGTCACATACAAATTTGTTAAATGAATTGAAAGTAACTCCAAAAGATTTTAAAAAGTGTATGCGGATAAATTAAGATACCTATTTGCACCTTTATTCACCAGTTACAGCACTAATACAAAAACAAAATAGTGTAACGAGGGATAGTATACCACCTCATGAAAGTTGACAGAGACCTTACGATTTTAAGCTTAAAGCTGTACAGATTGTCTACACTCACATCAATTTATCAACACAGTTCAATTGTCACATTTTTATCAATTGGTATTTTCAATTAATTTCCAATCAACTGCACGGTGCTAAAGACAACGTCGTATTTAACTACACACGTATTATTTATTTGTATAGACAAAACTGTTCAGTCGAATCGCACAGTTTTACCTAATTGTGTCGCAGGCTTTACCATGACCATGAACATTCATCGAATATTTGACCCAACATTGGAGGCCAACATTTGAATCAAACATTTGTCGCATCGTATTGCAGCGGCTTAAGTGTTAATTTAAAAATAAAAGAGTATTAATGAATAGACAATATTTGAAAAGAGTACCCCTCAGGAGATTACTGTAGTTGACATTTAAAAAAATTGTATGATCTGTACAAAACAAACAAATCATTTTATTTGAAGAAGAAACCCCATAGAAATGATTAAAGTAATATTTAACATTTTATAATAATGAAATTCTTTGTTCAATTATTCTATGAAATTGTAATAATTTTATAAATTGCCCACGTGTTATTATTGTTGTTAATAATATTTATACCTATCTATACTTTACTATATTTTCATATTTTGTTTACTTTAAACCAATTAAAATCATAAACAGAGACAAGTTCATGTCAAAAGCAGAATATGTAATTTCCTGTTTTATTTTTCTATTAGATTATTATTTCCGACACATTTTTCTTCATACCATTTCTGTGTAACTCTTTAGTTATTCAGTTTATTAAAAAAACAATATTTATTTATGGTTTATCTTTGTGGTTTTCCTTTTAAATTTTATATAGATAATTGCATACTTATTGAATTATCAAATTTTTATACATTTTTGAATATTTGAGGGAATATATTTCTTTTCTAAAATTTAAGATACTAGAAAATGTTGAACGCATTAAAAATATTTTTTGGGGATATTCATATAATCACTACATAGTTGTCCACCTTCGTCTGCCTCTCACCGTCATCAAAATCGCAAAGAGACAGCAAGCTAAAGTTGTTAAAGCTATTCGGCATTTTAAAAGGCAAAGAGCAAAAGCGGTATATTTATTCTGATGGATCCATAACCCATCTTTTAAAATTTAAAAGATAAGAAAAATGTTAAAATAAAAAACAAATTTCTTTCTTAAAAATAAATTTTAGTTGAAATATTTTTCAAAGTTTATATTCGCCACAGTTAAAGATCATTATCTGGTTTTTTAACCTCATTAAAAAATATATTATATAATATTATAAAACATAATATTCATATTTGTATAGATAGGGTATTTTAATAATATTAATCTAAAAATGCTTCAACGCACACTCTCATATATAGACCATTTGTGCACAAAGTGATTGTAGCAGATATCTGTGAACACGTTGCCGCATGTTCAAGTTGCTTCTAGATTAGACTAAATATTCATAAAAAATTAATGGTAGATTAAGATATGGAAGATACCTTACCTCTCATTGAGTACCTCCATCTAATCTTAGTAAGCTCTCTATATGTTACCACGCGTATACGGTACCTGTTCAGAATATAAAAACGAAAAAATCGACAGTTGGATTTAATCGAGTCAGATTAAAATATTGTGGATTGACTAAGTTTTGAAAAGTGAAAATTTTACTAATCTGATAATTTGAGCGTGACGAAAGACAGTGGGAGGGTCGCAAAAGACACGCCACCTGAGTGACACTCAAATCATTAGATTAGTAAAATGTACACTTTTCAGCACATAATGAACCCACTATATCTTAATCAGACAATTTCGATTCAGTCCAACGATCGATTATTTCAATTTAATATGATCGTCTTTTCTATACGCGTGGCACCCTATAGAAAGCTTAGATTTGACAACGGGTAAGGTACCTCCCATATCTTTATCTCAGCGTTCGAGTAATTAAAAAAATTACCAAGGCTTCCTTACCACATGCTTTGTTTACTGTTTTATTGAGATAGTAAGGCTCAAAGCTTCCGTTATTTATTTATTTCCAAATATTTAGTTTACCAATCTTGTTTGTATAAAAAAAATAAAAATATTCAAAAATATCTACTCGAAATATTCACGTCTTAAAAAAGTGAACAAGTTTAATACTTCTAAAATTTTTATCTCACTAGAAATTATCTCTTCACAAAATTTTATGTAAAACTCCTTTAAAGTCATGTTTTTACAAATTCCTTAACACTGTAAGGAATGTTTTTATATATGTGTAAGCGTATCTAAATATGTTTTTAAATAGTAACTATGATTATAAGCAATCTAAATTTATATAAACTTTGCAACTATTGCTTTTCAATTTGCCCACATGCAAGGTGTCTTAAAATAATTGTTTTTCATTTTTAATAATTTGATTTCATTGTTTGATCAAAAGATACTTTTCTTTATAAATACCCATCGCTTGTATTGTAGTTAATTTTAAAAGATCGTTTATCTAAAAAAAGCATATTTTTTCGTAATTATCCTGGTAAAATATTCTTTTAAGGTAGTTAGACCATTTCTATATTATCAGCATTTACTTATGTTTTTAATATAGACAAGTTTTGAGGTTGGAATATATACAATAAAAAATTTATCGATCTTAATTCGAAATAATTTTAAAGATGTGAAAACTGCTCTTATGCGACTCAAATTAAGGCAAAAAAGATCATAGCGTTTGTAAAAATTGAAAATTTTAATTTAAATATCCCGAAACGAAACCAACGTGGTGCTATTTTATTGTTTACTTAGTCTTAAAACATTTCTTCATACTCTTCTTTCTTTCTTTTGTCATATAATAGAAAAAAGTTTGGCGGACAGTAAGTTTGACATGCTTTGAATGGGCAGCGATTGTGGATATTGTGAACTGAGCTTGTATATTTGGTAATCTAAAAGACCAAAAACGGCTGCAAGTTTTGGGCCGTATAGTAAAAGTTATTCTCCGTGAAAATTCCGTTAAAAAATTAGGTAAATTCGTTTGAATAGATCGCTATTTACGGAGAACGTCCTTAAAAAATAAACCTTATTGAAAATTAATTAATTTTCTATTTTCCAATAATAAGAGTTTTGGGAAAAAGGAAATAGTAGAAGTAAGTATTTTTGTTTTAAATATATACGAAACTTTCATATAGTTTTATTAATGAATATATATTATCAAAAAGATATATATGCTAGCTGTATGCCATTTTGTAAAATGTAATGAAAATTATTTTGTAACAATATATACATCCTAATAAATATTTAAGCTGACATCCAGTTACATTTGTAATATAAACCAAAGGAAACCAAAATATTATATTTCATAATTAGTAATATAATTCAGTATTTATTAACGTAAAATTTGTAAAATAATAGATGTTATTAAATATGAACAAAATATCATATGCACCGTAATAAATTCATATGATTCCGGATACCAATTCATACCAGTTACTTAGAACTACATTTTTTTCAAACTCCTTATTTCAGCTCCCTATTTTTCAAACACCTACAGTAGACAATAGCTTGTACGTCATGCATGTTTAATTCAGGGTAGTTTCTTGCACTTCGACAGCAATAAATTCATACTTAATTCAGCATACTTGATTCTTTAAAATTTTTATAATTACAACCTAAAGCCTTGGTTACTTCCCTGCTCTCAAAAATTTTAAAACTTGTTTAAACTTGGACTTTCTAACAACAACCTACAGATTTTTGAATATACAATCCATCCATTAGTCGTAAGTATAATTGACGAATTGTAAGTATAACAACACAGTAATAAATTATTAAAATAGAAAGTTCCTTGTGTTATTTCTCGTTTTTTTTATCCAACGTTTTCAAGTCTTCAAAAATAAATTTTGAAACCTTGAGCTCAAAAATTTTTCTCCAAAAAATAAATGGAACTAAATGAAATGTTTAGTTCGAAAAAGCTTCATATGATAAAGGAGTTTCCTATAAGTATAATAGCTGTGAGGTGAGCGACAAAAAATCACAAACATTTTCTAAAGGCTGATTTTTTGATATTTTGACAAATTAATGATGTAGAGAAATACCCTGTTAGTCAGTTTAATTCATTAGCGTTAGACGGGGGAGGAATTGAAGTAGAAAAGCATTTACGTTTCAGCTACTTTCTAAAACTGAACAATGAATTGCGAGCAATATACTCAGAAAAACTAGTGTTCAAATTAATGAACTGTTGTGTCCTAATTAATGAAGTTATTATTTAATCCAAATTATATTTTTTTATTTTGTTCGCTGTTAAGGGTTTTCTTGGATAATTGTGGTTCTAATGAATTAATATTTATTTTACGATTGGTCGACTATTTTTTGAAATATTTCATGAAATACATTACATAAATTGGCATCTGAATCGGATCTCTGGCGATATCTCAAAAACAACAAATCCAATCGTTAAATAGATGTTATTTTCGAGAAAAAAAAAACTATATTTAAAAGGGTAGTTTAACCTTTAGATTTCAAAAATAATATCAATATAACGATTGAAAGAGATACTTTGTAGACATTATAAAATTTTAAAAAATGTTCAATCTCTTCCAAAAGCTCAAAATTTGCCGATATAATAACAAGCGTAGATAACGAACAACAGAGATAAATATTTAGATACTCGGCGTATGAAATTGTTTAGATAGTCGTCATACTAATACTTTGTAGTACTTGCAACGAGTTTTTTATAACATAGTAAAAATTTTGTTTTTGTTTTTTTTGCATACAATTAGAAATAATAAAGAAAATTAATAATTTTTTATTGCATAATGATAGCCCACCTCCCTTCTCTTTGGGCAAAATTTTTAAAAATACCAACAATATACTACAATATGCACGATTAGAAAATGCAATTTTTTGCAACCAATGTGAAGATATATAGGAAATTGTAATTTTTTTGAGCCTCTTTCCATTTTACAAAATCTTAGAAAGAAATGAAATGATCTGGGCAAATAGAAAAAATCTAGTAAGATCTATTTTCTATTTTTATTTGGGAGTCTTATTGGCTAACTACTCATAGCTACCAGTTACTATTTAATGACTTTTTTCGGTCACTGAGTGTAATACATTTCCAACATAAATTACAAAACTAATGAACATTTTCCATTATATCTCGCATTTTAAATTATTATATAAGGATATGATTACATATAATATGTATTTAATGAAAAACAAAAACAATAATAATAATAGTGTATTACGTATTATAACCATTAAAACTGAAGTGGTTATGCTTGTTTATTGAATATGGGTATCAGCATGAGATTTCAATGTTGAGCTAAAGTGTTAAATTGTCTATTGTAAGTCAATCATAAATACGTTAAGTGAACTGTAATAATATTACTATGTATAAGTATTTTTCAGTATACATAATATAAGTATTATCCATTTACAAATAGATTTTTATACATTGAAACTACAATAGAAGGTAGAAAAGAAAACAAAAAAGAAACATGGTTTATTAATTAAAGTTTAATAAAAGAACATTATATTTCCGTTAAAGGTTTATTCGAAAAGTTTATATAAGAAATATAGCTTATGTATAATACTAGTTTTACGCCCAATAGCTTGACCTGTATCTATTACTATGTACAATGTAACTATCAAATTTTCACTTAATTTTTTACGATACAGTGATCTAAAATTATGTAGATGAAAATACATTACCATCGATTTGATGCAATTCGTGAAAATATTTGAAATGAAATTCATTTTTAAGAAAATCGAAATTGTATTTTTGGTTAACCTCCGTCTTTGTTAATGTTGGAAATTTGGTTAACTCCACCAATCAAATTGCTATTTTGAATAATTTTCTCTAATACCTTCACAGTTTTTAGTCTTTAATTCAGAATAACAGTATGCTGAATTACTAAATTATTTTTTTAAGTTTTTCTAATAGTGTAGGGAGTCCTCCCAAAGACAAAATTTCTTATTTGTATTTATAATCAATACTCAGTCAATATTTTATTTTGAAGAGAATCTTAAATAGCAATTACCGACAGTGTTTCCGTCGTACTGATAGTGCCTTCACAGTCAATAATTATCAGCTATTTTATTGTATTTACCAATTCTTTCTTTTCAGAGAACATCAAAAGTTTGATGAAAAAATAATTTAAATCTGAAAATTGAAATAAATCAATTTTAAAAATATTCACAATTTCAAACAACTTTATGTTACAAAAAACATAAAGTTGTTTGAACAAAAAGTTTCTAATATAACATATAAAAAATTTCGAAAAAAGTAGAACTGACTTTTTAATTTAATTGAAATTTTTTACAATTAATTAGATAAATAATTTACTTGTAACCAATTACCTTTAAGTAGACACCAGTGAATCAATTTCTGCTAGCTTATGATTATAACCGATTTTGAAAGGTAATAATTATTGGTTACCAGTTTATAGAAGTATTGAATTTTAAATTATGTTTACTTTTTAGTTTAAGGTAGTTCTATTTTTTCGAACAATTTTTATATTTTAATTTAAGTAAAGTAAAACGTCCAGTCTAATCACGTAAATCTTGTTTTGGATCCGAATCTCTTAGCACTTACTGGAAGATTTACTTAATTAGACTAAAAGTTTTCAGGTAGCCAACATTAGAAATTAAATTTATTAATTAAATTGTTGAAGTCCATTATAGTTTTTATTTATTATTTTGCAGTACCAACCACTAATATTTGTTTATTAAATTTATTGTCGCCTAAACAAGCCAAAACGATCGTCAACAATATTTTATAAATTTTAATAAATCATTTATTAAAACATTTAGTGGTTGTTATTGCAAATTAATAAATAACAACTAAAATTAACTTTCACTTTTAAGTTTATTCTTTCCTGTTTATTTTTTACTTTTGGGTATTGTATATAATCACCAAAAATTTGGATGATATATTATATCACTATCTTGGGTGATATACTATAACTAAGCTTTAAAACTGGATCATGATTTTCTTCAAATTTTGATTTGGGAGTTAATTATCCAGTCAAAAAAAACATTCAAACAGATTAATAATTGGCAAAGTTTTAAAGTATTAAATTTTTATTTAAAAAATTAACTTTTACTTTTAAGTTCCATTTTTCCTTTTTGTTTTTTGCTTTTGTATATTGTTTAAAACCATAAAAAATTTTTTTTTATATACAGACAATCATTAAACATTTATTTGGGCCTTTCTACTGTTTTAGATTAGAAATTCTTATTCGAATATTTTAGAACAATCTAGAAGTATATTCTTTTAAAAGTATCTGTTTATAAGTGATGATATTCGGGGTGACGAAAAAAATATGATACCAACAACTGGCATGTTAATGCTTTGTACTTACACCTGTAGCAATTTATAGTTTTCACTCTCTTTACAAAAAAATGTAAAAAGAAATATTACATACAAACGTCTAGTATAGTTACGTGACTAGATTTAAAATATCGAATACAATATAAAGAAAACATATAGTTACCAAGTATAATAATAACATAACATTTTGTATAGAAAAATATTTTTTATATTTTATATTTTAATAATAAGCAAGCAAACATTTTATAATAACTAACTGTATTGATTGTTTAAGTATCTGATATTACGTCTATCACAAGCATTAATAAAATACCATTACGACTACTTAGTCTATGATGGGCAGATAAACGGGTAGCTAAACGAAATTTGACTAATTGGGTGATTCCATATGAACATTTTCTTAGCGCCTTCAATATTTGCTAGAATTGAAAACTTTCGAGTAAAACTAATATTCTCAGGGTTCAGTATTCGCTAGCGTTACAAACTTTAAGCTAAAATTACTCCTCGTATATCTCATACATTCCGAGTAAAAATAAATACATGCTTCGTTTAAAAAAGATACTTTTATACAAATTCCACTTATTTTAGGTGTCTATTTTGGCTTGTAGCTTATGAGACACAACTGGTGAACGTGAAATACAATACATGCTCATGCAATTTTTACAAATTGATCTGTGCATACAAAATTGAACTAATTAAATGAGCTGGTTAGTTTCGTTTACACGTTCGAGTAATTTATGCAGCTTTGTGCAAGTTGCGTTAGCATTTAAACCCACCCTTAGACGTAAGATTAGAGCGATTCCTTAATATTCGTATCAACAGCATGTTGGTGCTTATGTATTAAAATATCTATTATTTATCTACATTTTAAATTAGCGGACGTCTAATGTAAATTAAATTATAAACATTTAACAAAAATAAATTTCAAAAGTAGTAAAGTTTCTATGCCCTAACCTTTTATAACCTCTGCTGTCTAATAAGCAGTAATGTTACAGTAGAGCAGGATCCCAAAGCCACCAGAGCTTACTTATTTACTCAGTAATGCCGATTTGCTCCTTATGCAGACGGTTAATTTACTGGAATAGGATGCTAAATCTGGGTAAGAACACAACTCGCTTTTCTCTGGAATGATTTTTAATGAGCCAACGAATATTTAAAAAGTGCTTAATCCATACCTCAGAATGAGTGAAAACCTTTGTCAGGTGGTTTAAAGCTATCGAAAAACAAGAAAGTCCTGTATATATTCAAAATCTTGATTTTTATACATGATGCTATTCCAATAGCGTTTATAAGCAGCCAGGCAAATCATATGGACCAAACAGTCTCTCAGACAGATGTTAAGCTATATTATAAAATTATGTAATTTTCGCACTGAAATTTGTACTCATGACGCCACTTGATATGTGTCTTGATGAATGAATAGTGAGTTGTGTTTTTATCTTCCTTTAGAACCCTTATGCAACGGTAAATTGGCCTTCGACAAAATACTGCAAATATGCATACAGTAGAAGTACACAATAGTACCACCTTGTCCCAAACATTTTATTTCTGCGGAAATAAGTAAGTAATTTCGTCTCTGGGATCTTTGATTATATTACAGCTTCTATTCAGCTCCTATTTCGAACTTCTGACTTTCATCTTCGAAGAATAGATTAAAATGAGGCCTGTTTTGAAGAATAATCGAAATAAATTTTATATTGGATTAAAAATTGTACAATTATTCTTTTTCCTTTGTTTTAGCTGCCTCAACCAGAAATCGATGGACAAGAACAAGGACGAAGATTTCGTATTGAAAATGGTGATTCAATTGGCGAGAAAGATGAGGTTAGTACTATTTATTTAGTTTTAAAATTATACATATACATTTGACTTATATTTTAAGTAGGCGAAGCAAACTCTCTAAATGTTTGTACTGATATTTTTCCTGATCTTGAAATTTATTTATATTTATTTTCGTAACGGCAATATGTCTTCAAAAATACTATAGGTCTTTTCAATGTGCTTTTCTTGCAAAAAAAAGTTTTTCGATAAGAATTAATTTACTTGAAACCAAATGAAATAACAAGATGTATAGAATTCTTATTCAACTAAAAATAACATATAACAGTATTAATTGTTAGATTTTTTTTCAATTTTATGAATAATTCGAATCATGGTTAATGTTATTGGAGCCATCAAATCAGGGATCGATAAACGCCACGGCACGATCGCTTAACCTACCATGTACAACTTTACATCGATGTTTGAAGAAAAATTGAGTGAAAGATAAAACGTATGATGGCAGACTGTTGTTCATTTTCTAAAAAATTTTTAGTAAAGCTCACAAGCGCTAGTTTGTCAGTATCAATTTTGTCAAAGTAACGAATGTTTAGCTGTTAGATTATTTAAAAATAAACATTTCACTTGTTCTGAAAATAACTATAAAAAATGATTTTATTATTATTAATGAGAACTCTAGGATTTTTCAAATAAATTTCGATTTTTTGCCCCAATTTCGTGGATAAAATTTGAAATGATTTCAACATTTAAAGAAACATTTCAAGTAACTCTTGCGTATTTAGTTGATACTAAATATTCAATATTTCACTTCAAAGGAGAAACCAGGATCAATACCTTAACAAAATTCGATAATTATATGTAAATCGATTAAAGAGTTTTCAGTTGTTCAAGATTATTTTCCACCTTATTTCTTGAAAAACAACATTTTTACATGCTAATGAAGATACAAGCCAGTGACATCATGCATAGCATATCACCGTTTTTATTTATTCAAGAGTCTTAAACGTGCAATTTGAACGAGTTGTTTATTTGTAAAGATTTTTTAAAAATAATTTTAGTCCCGTAAGTAAATACTTTTTATAGCTGAAATTTAAGTAACTGGCGGATTGTTTCCTTTATTTATTACGGATTTTACAAAACATTTATTGTTTAAAATAATGGCACTGATAACTCATCTGCATTCTTGTATTACGTGATATACCTTTAATTTATTAATTTATTATATTAAAATTTCAAACAGTTTAATATCTAAATGTAAATATGATACTATTTAATCGATTTAAAACGAGTTCGTACACTTTTTGTTATAGAAATAGTAGTTGCGAATTAAAAGTGTGTTTCGAAGAAATTATCTTATGCAGTTTTTGTTTACCTATTCTGTTTTCTTTTAATTCGAAATATTGTAAACCTTTCACAATTTAGATATAGAGTACTCTCACTGGATATACAAGTCCCCTGAATCAAAAAAGAGGGTTTCAGAAATTGTACTGTGCGTGTGGTGTGTCTGCGTTCAACTGTGTGTGTATGACAATGGCATCATATCGAATGCTTTATATTAAATTTACCCAACTTGTTATTCTGCCTTTAGTTATGCCACGAAAATTTGGATAAAATCGAACTAGCTTATGCCCCATCTTATTTTAATGATAATACCTGGATGACCGAGCTTTGCTCGGTATTTTTTTTTAAAATTTTTTATAAATTGTGTTTTTTGGAAATTAGATTACGTCGAGGCGGAAGACGAGTCCAGCACGCTAACACTTAGCCACTCCAATGACTTTAAATATTAAACAAATATATCATTACATTATAAAAAATTATACAATTATAATAACAAAATATTATTTGAAAAATATTATTCACTTTATTGTGTTGTTTTGTTGGGTTGGGTTGGGTTTAAAATGTAAAAAAAATTAATTTTACTCGTCGGTCGAGCCGGGATTCGAACGCGAGATCTCTGTATCCAATGACTAAATAACTATAAATATTAAACAAATATATCATTACATTATAAAAAATTATCAATAAAACACGAATAAAATGACATTTTCTAAAAATGGTTCCTAGCTAGATCGATTTATCGCCCCCGAAACTCCCTATATAAGGAATTTCATGAAAATCGTTGGAGCCGATTCCGAGATTCCAATTATATATATACAAGAATTGTTCATTTAAATTTATAAGATTCGGTTTTTTAAGGTTTTTTCTCAAAAGTAGCACCAACAATTTCATCAAACTGTTCATGAATCATTATAAACTTTTCAACTTTTACATGAAACATGTTTTTGTGATTAAAGTACAAAATTTCAATTAAACATATTTCGTTTCAAAAAATAATACTCTAGATACTAAGTATATGATAAATAGTTAAAGAAAGTCCCGTGAATCGAGAAAGTTTACAAAAATGATTGCTGCTAGTTTTGACGCGGGACCTTTGGCGACGTTGTTTTCCCATATAAATTATTTTTAATCAAAATCAATATTTTCAAAGTATAATAACGCATATTCTCAACAACTTTCTATTTCTAAACATAGAAAAATATGCAAATTAGACTAAATAATGGTAATATCAATTTATGAAAGGAATGCCGGTAACATTTATGAAAGTTATGAGATGACCGGTATTTGGTGTAGCACTCGGTATTAGGTGCGGGAAGTCTGTGACACGAAATTTAAATATAAATACGCGGTATTTGGTGTGGGGCATCCAGTATCACATCCGATATTACGATATTCTCTAGTTTAAACGAGACAAACGAATAGCAATTCATTATTTATATTTTTTAATTAATGTTCCTCTAAAACCTTATCTCGTTTAAACAATATAAAAACACATATCTCTACAGCAATTGAATATGCCGTTTCGAAAAATACTTTCAAATTTTTTATAATATCAGTAGATTGGAGATACAAGATGAATATTTTAGTATCCTGGTATCTGGTCCTCATAATAAATAAATATATTTTAATAAAAATTCATATAATCTTTGCTATAATAAAAACTCACATTTTCTTATACACTTTGTGCCTATGTATGACAAATATTTAACATAATACGATAAAATATAAACTCAGCAATTCATTTGTAACTTTTTATTAATTATCGTCGTCATTTGCATTTCATATAATACTTGAGATTTATAAAGTTTGAATATCGCATTCTTGTAATATAAAACCTATTAATTATCATTGAGCTTTCATACCATATGTATACAAAGTGCTTAAAAATTGAAACAAGTAAAAACTAAATAAATTATAATTGCAATTTTATTATTATTATTATTTTTTTTAATATATCCTAGTCGAGAAGTAAAATATCTGCAAACATCAGAAAACTATGGGAGATAGCTGAGAAATACATTTTTTTTAAACAAAAACCCAAATTTTACAATTTAACTAACCAAACAGACTTTAATAACTCTTCTTCATTAAATTTAACATTATTAATATCAAAAATATATTTATCAACTCCACCCACAGTTTCTTCATTCAAAAGAATCTTACCTACTTTCCCTAAAAATTTCCAAAATAAAAGAATAATTATTCATTACTTGATAATTTGTTTATTCATTACTTGAGTTTGTAAGTCAAAGGTTTACTCGTAATTAAAATTAAAAAAAAAAAAAAAATTGAGTGAAAATAAGATTACGTTAAGAGTTTAAAAAATACGCTCCACTGAAAGACAACGAGCTTTTGCGATTAACGCTTAGTAGTATAAATTACGCCACAATAAGATGTACTCGTATAAAAGAGCTCTCGTATATAAGCTTAAAATTTTTATTTTACTAAAGAACCAGTCTGATGATGACACAAAAATCGAAACGTATTTTAATGTGAAGTTATTTAAATAAATTGAATATGCAAAAAATAAAAAAATGAATTTTTGAATAATTAAATTCCACAAAATAAAGCTCAACACCAATAATTACTAAAAAATTAAATAATAAGGTTGTTACCAAAACTTATTTGACATAATCCATAATTGATGGACTTTTTTCCTTTCAGATGTTTGGATCACCAAGTACACCCATTTTAGAAAATCCAGAATATCAAACACGATGGTATTTTAAATACTTTTTAGGAAAACGTAAGTAATACATTTTATATACGCTCTGTTAATATATTTCAAAGTATTATGGTTCCATTCCTTATCTTATTCCACGAAGTATGACTAGAAAAACTACTATGAATCGATAAAATTCAAATATTTATTATACAACAATTGAAGATAACAACTAACAAAGTAAAATGATTTAATATCATTGTTAGAACTATTTTTAATTAGCATTGTTAAAATACTCTAAATACCCAATCTATACAGTTACAAATACTTTTATAATAATAATATGTATTGTAATTAAATGTGTTAATTATTTAAATATGAACTAAAATTATGAAAAATCCAAACATTTTGCGAATGTTTCAAACGAAAATTGTGTGTGTTAACAAAAAAATAATTTGTTTTTAAATTTTTCTTCTATCTTGTATGGTATAAGAGTTGCGTCATGGAAATTGGACGTCATGGATCTATTTTCCTCATAAAAGAATTTAAGCTCACTTATATAGAATGACGGATCTGCTCCAGCCTGGGGCTTCAATATTTTCAAGCGTTACATACTTTAAACATAGATTAATATACTCTGTCATATTGTATATAAATATCAAGTGCTTATAGCACACAAAAAACATATTTATCCGAACAGTCAGGAGTTCGAGATCAAAAATATGTACTTTGTCTAATGCATGAAAATAGTGTTTTTGTTCCATCTTTTCAAGACTTGACTGTATTGATAGAAATTTTAAAAAGGTTTTTGTTCGAAAAAACTTCACTGAAAAAGTGCCATGCTGAAATCTCTCCGTACCCAATCAAGAAAAATTTAAGCAAGTTTAATGCAGATAATCGAGCTCTACAGAAGGCGGCACAATCAGTATTGCGGGCGTACGGTCATGCATGTGTTTTAACAACTGTAAGTGGTCCTGCATAACACTACATACTTAAGTCGGAGTTGTTGACTGTCATTGTTCGCATTATTTTTATTACATTAATGTCGAATATCTAAAAATAAATTTAAAAATTTAATTAAACTTTCAATTTGTGAATAAAAAGTTGTAAAATTAGCAAGATCAGCAATACACAAAAATTCAATTAACAATTTCACATTTTTAATCTAAACTTTTTTCTTCACAATAATTGATAAATTTTTGTTGAGCTATTTGTGTGTGTCTGTATGTTTGTATGCTATTTACATACTAAAGTTTTCATACAATAGTTATTCAATATTAAAGTTAAAGCTAAACATTAAGTCTAATGTAAATTTATGTCTTTTTATTTTATATACAAAACGACTTCATTCATTTTATATTCTATACACACTCGAGTCTAAACAAATTGACAAAATGTAAAATGATTTGGGAATAAAATTTGTATAGTTTTTATTATTCTGTAGTGAATTTAATTCTTTTAAAAGGTCATGTTTACTTCTAGACCGTATGTACATGCATGTTATTTTCTAGATTTGAGATAAGCGATGACCAACCTTGAAATGTTTGTCTACTCGAAATATGTGCATCAAATTATTCGTTCATATATCAAAGATCTCGAATATCATCTTTGATTCAGAAATAGAAATTTTTCTGAAATAAGTTAAACGAATTGCAAGTAAAATTCCACGCTTAAAATTACAATGGCACTATTTTAGGTGTGTATTTTCTATTACAAATTACCTTCATGCAAATATAGGTATATTAAATTAGGCTGAATTCAGTCTATGGTTTATCATAATGGTACTCAAAACAAAAATTTCAATTTTACAAGGGATTATATTCGCTTAAGCAGGAATAAACATTACGTCACACTCATACATTAACAACAGACTTCCACTCTCTAGGGAGTTGTAAATCGTATTGTATTGTGATTGATATGTGCGCAGCATGAATTCCACACAAAAAAGCACGGGAGTTACTTTAAAGATAATTTGCAAGTTTGAAGCGGTAGTACAGCATTGGTGTTAATTTTTAATACAAAATTTAATTTTGTATTAAGAGTGTAGCGATGAAATTGCCAAAAAATATTGCGCACTTCTATGACTTGCAATTGTCGTCTCCTTGACAAATCCTTTGATGATATTTTTATCGCTTTAAACATACAATTTTTCGTGATTCGATCAGATGAAACAAAAATTTAAATCGTTTATGGACTAAAATGATTTCGTCAAACAAAAATTTTTAGCCTCTACGACTCGATAAGATAAATTTTTCACCATTGAGATTGTTGTTCCAACAATAATCATTATAAAATTTACACAAGAAAGAAGTGTGACAATGTAACGAATAATATGAATAATAAAATATATTTATTTCATTCCAAAATATTGAAAAAATATCTTTAAAAATTTCTTAATTTTCAAACAATTCTTTTTTTTGTTTATCAAAGTTTATTTGCTTTCTTTCATTCATATTATGGATCAAATTAGTTCATTTTTTGTTTTCACAAACGTACCAAATACATGCTCTGTCCACAACATGTAGTTAGTAATTCTTATTAAAATGAATGTTTTTTCGGTGACGTTAATGGTTACTTTTATTCACAGTTTCGATAAAATTGCTATTACCTGTCGATACATAAATACATAAACAAAGATTTACAACCAATAAATTTGTTTATTTGAATTTTGTTATGCAATATTTTATTAGAACATTTTAATTTCGTGTTACCGCATTTAGAAGACAAAATTTATGGATACTGGATACACCATTTAAAAGAATTTTGCCATAATGCAATATATGCGTTGAAATGTTTAGAAAATACATTTTTTGAAAATGTCTACAATATTAAGAAGTTATATATATTTATGTTCCTTAAATTTAAAATCCATGTCAATAATAATAACAATTTTAGTGAACTGAACTCGTAAAAATTTAATAAGATTTTAATGCCCTGACTTTTGTGTTGTCTTTTTTAGTTTAATCCATTTACTTAAAGGAATGTTTATTGAAGCTTTTTTTCAGTTAGAATCCATTCAATTTCTTATGTGAACTCCTATATGAAATTTGTGAAGGATATTACTGCAAGTAGCCATAGTTTCAAGTGGCCAGAATATTTTCAATATTTAATTCATTAATAATATTTTTTAACATAGACAGATCCATCCCATTCATGCAAAAGCAACTTGAAAAAAAGCCAATTAATTTAAGTTAAAACCTTAACTCTCTGAGAAATAAATCTTTGATGATGTGCATGCACCAGATATATCCTCGAGTATCCGTAAGAAAAATGATCCTGTTTCTATTTCAGTGGATATTAAACGTATCTTTTGTATTATTATGATTTATTAGATGCATGAATTTATAAGTTAAGGTACCAAAAAATTACTGTTAAATTCCATTAAAATAGTTTTTATTTCTTAAAAATGACATATTTTCCAAAAATTCAATATTTAAACCCTTATCGTAGTGAGCTAAGTATTAATACTGATAGCTACGTCATAATAAGATACTAATTAGATAAGATTCTTATACCCTATTTAAATTCCAATTGATTTTTAAAATCAAATAATGATGCTAAGTGGTATAACAAATCATAATCAAATTTCATTCAGTAAACAATCATATTTCAACTAATTAGTCCTGCTGATGACAATTCAAAACATTATACCTATTGATTGAGTTGAAGTTAAGATCCGTATCTGCATTCATATTCGCAGATCTGGACATTATCCATATCCACGGATCTCCATTTGTAGCGATTAGGCACATCCCTGGTGTACACCATTAATAAATTCAAATTAAAAGCAAAGTAATAATGGCAAAGCATTTGTTTATAAATTCAACTGAATAATGAATAAATAACAAAGATAGTGATTGGTTTACATATCAAAATGCAACAAAAGCTTCATTTATGGCTGCTTTGTAATAATTTAATTTATCTAATATACACAAAGGTAAATCAGTTCATCTCCATAGGTGGGTATTGACATATAATAATTCTATAGGGCTTAACGTATTTGTAATTAATTTTACCTTACCTAACATTGACTGTAGGCGTATGCTTGTACTTCTGAAGTTATTTAGTTATTATGTAAACCATTGAACTCAATATAAATAAATATTTATGGGAGTATTGTGTACTTTTAGTCTATTATAAATAATTTTCGGGTCAGTCAATTGTTACTTTAACGTAAATCTGATATTCTAAATAAAAACAACTACAATAATATGTAACTCCAAGAACAATTTATTATGGTTTTTGATGTAGCCAAAATTGTTTAAAAAAGGTCTAAGTTATTCATTGTAGCATTATTTTTTTCTTTTATGCTATATGTAAAAAAAATGCATAATTAACTGTATATATATAGCAAAATAATGATAGTAAAAACACTAAAAAATTTTAGTCAAAAAATCGAATATTTTGCAATGAAAAAAAAAATATATAGGTTACGAAAATGCAAACCTTGAGAACATTCCATGTAATAGTCCTGATTTAACATCCTAATGTATTTTCAGTTTTTACTTGAAATTGTATAATATTATATTTGATTAATAATATATTTAAAAATTTGTCTTTTTCAGTACATCAAAACTACGTAGGAATGGATGGTGATAAAGTGCCGTTTTTCTTAAGTGTTGTCATGACTGAATCAAACAACCAATGTGTGCCTCTATATCGAGCAATCCTCTTCAAAAGAGCGGTAAAAAACAATCAATTGTTTTATTTTTAATTCCTGAAAGACACAAGTCTTTCTCTGTTTCATAATCTTATTAGTATTTTACAAATTTCCAAAACTGTTTAGCTTTTATGAATTTACCCACCACTAAAGGCTATACATCAGTTCAATTTATGTTAACCTTTGAATTAAAGTTACCAAAATAAAACGAATATATATATATATATATATATATATATATATATATATATATATATATATATATATATATATATATATATATATATATATATATATATATATATATATATATATATATATATATATATATATATATATATATATATATATATATATATATATTTATAATAAATAAATTATCTGACTCCCTTACAGTAGAAAATCAATTCTTTATTCTCAACAACAGTATAAAATGTATTTATTTTAATCCAAACCTAATTAAAACCCATATAAAATCTATATACCTATGTTTAATAAAGATTTTTTTCCATTAATTACAGGGTGCTCAAAAAATATCTTTACCTTATGTACAGAACAAAACATTAACAGTAAAACAAATACTAGCAAATTTTCCAAATATGGATAAATTGGAAAAAGGGCCTAAGGAAATTTTTTCACCGGACTTACAAAAAGACTTGTTATTATTGGAAGAACAGGAAGGCTCAGTTAATTTTAAATTTGGTGTTGTTTACATGAAACAAGGACAAACTACAGATGATGAAATGTTAAGTAATGGTGAGCTAATAAAATTTTTATAATTCTCAAATAATTGATGGTAGGGGATTATTGCTCTTCGACTTAGTTTCCACTTTCATTTTGGTATCAAACCATTAATTTCAAAAAAGTTCAAATAATTTTATTCGGGCGAAAAGTGAGAAAAATCTAAAACAAAAACAAAAACAAAAAATTACATTTGAAGGGAGTTTATATATACTAACTATTAACAGTAAAGTATTTGCAACAAATTATAAAGTTTTTATTATTAAAAATATAATACTTAGATATCAAATATTTTCTATTTCTATACGCTATGTATAATGAAAATGGAAGGGATAATTTAATTGACCACCCTTAAATGTAAATACAAAATAAATTTTAATTTGTTAATAAATTGTGACATCCACAGACTTTTATAACAACTATTTAATAAGGAAGTATGGCATTTGTATAGCATCTATATAATGATCTGATACTGAATTTCATATACAATAATTAATAAGTACATTATTATTATTGTTAGTATTTTATTGGCGAGAAGTATAATTTGTCACAGTTAATAAGTTAATTTAAAAATTCATTCAGTTTATAAGAAAATTTTTCAAGTATCAGTTATCTAAGCATTATTTTAAATTTTCCGAAGTAAAATATATTTCTTGTTTTCAGCAACTTGTTGCTTAGCTTCGACGCGTTATACATTAGATCACATTCAAACAGGATGGTTAATTTGTGCCTAAGAGTTCTATTTTCGGAGGCATGTCGCTTATTAAATCATGTTTAAAGTTATTCATATTCATTTTATTCAAATTTAGTATTTTGTATATCAAACATATAAATTCCTGCCAAGGTCAACAACCGGAACTCTTTAAAAATTCCTCTACATGATGACGTTTGCTATGACTATACAATTTTGTAAAACAATAATCAGTGCTACTTGTGTTCAGTTTCCCCTACAAAGAAAATTGCATATTTAAGCTTGCTATAAACGTAAACAAAATAGAGGTTTATCATAAATTTTCTATCGAATACCTTAAATTTCAAAATAAATAGTTTATACGGTTTAGTTTTTTATCTAAGCTGGCGCAGTGTTCTTTATAATTATGGATTTAATCTGTAATTATCCCTATGAATTTTGTATATGGAACGTTTTCTATTTTATAGTCCGAAAATATAATGTTTTTATATTTTGCTAAGTTGGTCTTCGACTTTATAAAACTTGTTTTTTTCGATATATAACAGTAGTTTATTTGCTATGAACCATGTTAGTAATTTCTCAAGCATTTCTTTAGTCTCAGCTATTGCATCATAAGTATGTTGACTTTTGTTGAAGACGTACTTAAGATATAAGAGTGGACCAAGTACACTACCTTGTGGGACGCCAACTTCAACAATCCTGTGGGATGACTTTAGACTTTTGTAGTTGTTGCTAATTGAAACATATGGTGATCTGTTTTCTAATTGCGTTTTACGAACCCAATGAGTATTTCCCTTTTTCACCATATCCTTCAAATTTGCTTCGTAATATGCCATGTTCAACACAGTAACATGCCTTGCTTAAGCCATAGTAAACACCCATCACCGTTAGATCATTATAAATAGAATTTATCAAAATTGAGTAGGATACAGTTAACGTAGTGCTTGCCGATTTAGATTTTGTAAAGCAGATTATGTTTATTGGAGAATGTACAAGACGTTTTGATATCAACAGTTCCACTAACTTTAACAATGAAGTGTTAATGATTTGGCTCTTAAATTGAAGGCCTCGAGTTTATCGCCTTTACTTTAAATACAGGTTTTATCACTGTTAATTGAACTTTTTGGAACAGGTACCTTCCAAGTAAATTTAGTTTATAAATTTCCTAAAGGTACAAATATTTTGTAGTTTGTTTATTTCATAATATAGTTTGATAATTCGTTATTATCAGACGCATATGTGTTTTATTACGAATTAATTATTTCAATCAATTTCTTTTTGTTGGTAGGATAGATTACAAATGAGTAAGTTAACTGAAAACAGTATTGGGTCTATCTTCGGAAGAATATTTTTGAAAATTTACAAGGTTGCTGTACCGAAAATAGCATTTAAATCAGTTGTGATTACTTTGAGTACATTCAAACCTAAAGTGAAAGCACTGTTGCTTAGCAACGAGTAGTGGCCAATATTCCAACGCATGAGGAAGAGAGAAAGAAAGATATACGAAGGTAGAAAGTAGAAGAGAGAAAGAAAGTGCATTATTAACCTTCCTTAAAGACAAATTTGGATTTTGTCGTAGAAAAAAACAACTTTAAAATTGTTCCATCTGACTAAAACATTTCATTATACATTTCTCCTTTTTGTTTGCACTTATTTTAAGGGAACAATTTCGAGTTTCACAACTTCAAAGTTTTGGTATAAAATTTTTCCTTTTAAGTAATTATCAACTTCTTCTTCCTTGGCTTGTGGACAAACTATTTCCCACCAAGTTCGTAGCGGATGCAACGATTTAATTATTTGGAAATAACTTCTGTTCAGTTTTCTACGTCATTTTTTGGTGTAAATTGATCATTATTTTTACCCATCGTCGATGTACCTTGCTTTACCATTTGTGAATAGGTTTTATGTTCACCAATGTGATTTTTTCCATTTTGTGAATTTTTGTTTGAAACACTATTTTTGTTTTGGTCTTTGCATTTTTATTTTCGCCATCTCCCGAATTTTGACTTGCATCATAGTCATCGTGTGATTGATTCTGCACTTATATGTTCTTTGAGATTTTTTTAAAGTCAATTTACTTCTGCGAATAAGTTGACGTTAATTGTTTTCAACTCTTGTATTTCTTTCACTTATTCTTGTACTCGATTTTCTACTTGATTTCAATTAATTCACTAAAAAAATTGTACATATTCTTGATTCATTTTCTAAATTATTTGTTAAAGTTAATTTCCATCAACTCTCAAACAGCTTAATTCTCCAGCAGGTGCCATGATTGCTATCCAAGAGTATTCAAACCTAAATGTAAATGACATTTGTGACAACGGTATACAACACTATATACAACGATACATTTTACCTCGGGATCTGTTTCTTAGTTGTTTGCATACAATTTCTTGCCATAACATTAACAATTGAGAATGTAAAAAAGGTGAAGTAAAAAAATAACAGTTAAAGCGACTTTAAATAAAATATTAAAAAAATAGATAAATAAATGGACATTAATAATTCATTTATTACCCATTGGTAGTAGTTCGGTAATTATCGGTAATTATAATTACCGATGGGCATATAAATGATAGTTAGTTTCAACAAAGTTACACGTTATAAAAGTTAATTCACATAATCAATAGTTAATTGGTATTTAAATAGTTTAAAACTATTTTTATACTATGATCTGTATTACCGATATTTAAAGTCACATTTCGTATTAATGTCATTAAAAAACTAGAATATTTTTTCCTTAAACAATTTCCTTGTCCTTGAAAAATATATATGTTCAGGGCCGATAAAGTATGTTAAGAAATACTTGGCATTTACGAATATCAAAACATGCAACGTAATAATTAATTTTTAACTGCTGTTTAATTATAATCAAGAAATTTTATTATTTCAAGTATAAAAAATGACTAAATGCACTACTGAGTGTGGTTTAAACCTACAACATTAAGTAAGCATCCAGGCTAGTGCTCGATACAAGTTTTACGATTAATGGATGTATTCTTCTCTGAATTGCTCACATCTCTAGTAATAGTTCAATTGAGCATGCAAGTTGCTATTACAGTGTGCTCAATGTACCTGTGTGCATAATAAATTTCTGCAGCAGAATCGACCTCACAATTTTCGTACATTTCATCGAACGATGCAGCCAACAGACCAACCGCGATCGGTATTCTATAGAAATATCCAATTATAAATATGCAAACATCACACATTCATATTGATGAATTTGATTCAAACATATTATACAGAAATATAATATGTAATAAATATAGGATATGTAGCGCATTTGAAATTTTTTTTTTCATTCCAATTATTTCACCTAATTAGACGATATAACAATTTTTTTGCAGATAAAAACTATGTGTTATAATTTTAACACACGTATATATTTTTAAACAAAATTCATTTGACAATCAATCTTCTTTCTTTTTCCGGTAAACAGAAACAGGAAGCCATTATTTTGATGACTTCCTAGCATTACTTGGTGATAAAATACGCCTGAAAGGATGGGATAAATACCGTGGTGGCTTAGATGTAAAAGGTAAGAAGCAATGAATTAATTTTTTTTTTTTTTAGAAAATAGAATACAATTCAAGTATAATAAATACTACGTATTATATTATTTATCTACAATTTATATACAATTATTGTTTAAACGAGTTTAACTTTCTTATCTTACTTATTTAACTATGCAATTTTTTCACGGTAATTGACCATAGTAAGCATAGTTCAGGAAGCCATTATTTTGATGACTTCCTATCATTACTTGGTGATAATTCTTTAATACCTCTAAAATATTGCAGACAAAGAGGCATCAAAAAAGTATTGTTGCTTTTTCAAAACCAAAAATGGACAAAAATTACGATTATTTTAATTTCCAGACCATGGACCGGTAAAATTTCTTATTACTGTTTTGTTATATGCTAACTATTTTTTCGAATTTTACAAGTCTAAGACATAGTGGTGTGACGCAATCTGACTCGTCACGTATAGTTGCTCAAATTCGCACATCGCATATTTAAACGTATTCAAGTCTAGTGCGTGATGTGGTGTCGTTCGAAAAAGCGTATGTTCATAAAAAAATGGTGGAAACAATGAAAAAAAATTTTTAGTCTTTATTCTTTTTTGTGTCATAATATTACAAAGTAATTTTTACAGTTTTTCGTCTATACATGCAATCTGGATATACAGTTATGTTCATAAATCTTAGCTACGTTTAATTCTACTTAACATACCTCTATTAAATAGCTTGCAGACATATATTGATTTCGTGCATCATTAAAGTACTTGTTGCATTTTTCAAGAACCAAAAATGGACAAAAATGTCGAGCGCGTCTTATTCAAGAGCGAATTGCATACGAAGTTTTAATAATGTAATATGTTCGCATGCTACATGTAGTACTATTGATATTACTAAATATTGAACAAAGACATGCAAGTCAAAACCGTCAATCATATTGCAAAATCCATTAATTTCGATTAAATGTACTTGTTTGACTTCTAGTTCCAGTTTGTTACTTATACGCATCAGATATAATATGAGAGATCAAATTTTTAATACGGTATAGTGGCAATATAGTGTTTTATAGATTAAAACATTACTAATTGTTACTTTTATTATCTGTATTTAACCTTCATATAAAAATTAATCACATTAAAGCTTTAAAAATTTCGCTCCTTACTTAAAATACTTGGATAATGTATACTTTAGCTAGATAAAGTGTGATCTTATTATTTAATTGATTCTTTTTCTAAAAATGAACATAGAAGTCTGTTTAACACAACCGTGAAGTAAGAAAACGACTTGAGTTAAACTCAAAATTTTAATATTAAAAAATTTTTTGAAAACTGTACATGATTATATCACAAAGCAACGAATTCCAAATAGCCCAAAAAATTACCACCAAAAAATGTTCCACAACCATTTCTTTCGGAAATTAAATTCGAACATACCAAACGATTATACTAAATTTTTATCCAATTATTCCACATAAAAATTCCAATTTTCTGGCTCTTTCGAATAAATTAGAAAGTCGATATAGAAAATTTCTACATAAAGTTCACTATAGTAGAGACTTTTCAACTATAGTGAATTTTAACAGTACGTTGAATTTTTGATTACCATTAAACATTTTTGTTTGGCCAATTACACCCATATATATATATATATATATATATATATATATATATATATATATATATATATATATATATATATATATATATATATATATATATATATATATACGAGATTTGCATTACAATAAAATTTATATTGGATGTCCTTTTACCTTTAATCACAATTTCACGAATAATATCATATTTTTTGTCTTATAATTTTCTTAATATTTTGTTTATATTTGGTACAATTAAATTTGTGGTTGTTCCAGTATTTGTTTTGGTTGTAATGACAGCTTCATTATTGTTGTACAATATAGTTTTATAAGATCTTAATCAGATCTTTTTTAAGAAATGAACAGAAATAGAAAATTATATTTTATTAATGTGTGATCTTCCTTCATTGCCCTAAAAATTATATTAGATCACATCCTTCTTTTGGTAAAGTATGCCTGGACCAAGCCCTCTTTCAGTATATTCTCTTTATTGTTTCTCTTTAGGGAATATCATTATAAGATTTATGCTTTTTTGATATGAAGCTTTGAAAACATTACAAATTTTTTTTGTAGGTTTTCTTTTCTCTAGCGATTACAATACCTATCTTTTTCATTCACTCGCGATAATGAAGATGTCGTTTTAATACACAATACAAATCGTGTTTTTTTTTTATAAACAGTATAATAATTTTCAATATATATATATTAACTTCATTTTCGTTTGTCGGTCAGTATATAGTCGATCAGTGGGTGTGTTGTATGTCTTATATACCTAAATTCCAAAAAAATACGGACTTATTAAATTTAAGGTAAGAGGTGAACACTTTCATACTACTTTCATATACGAATTGGAATTACATTTTAATTATATGTTGGGAATATTAATTATTCCCAAGTCATCTGTATAATATTAAAAATTTACAAGTATGATATCAATTAATAAATACTTTGCGAATGAATGATATCAAGTACTCTATCAGATTTATGTGACACAAATTTAAATAAATGAAATCAGTACTTGTTAAATTATTTTATTATGAGATTTAGTATGATAAATAAATAAATACCTTTGCTAATGAACAATATCACAACGTATTAAAGTTTGAATGGGAATGATAATCAATTGTTGGTACCTATGTATCTTGATTCATCAGATTCATTCGACCGATAAATTGAATCTCTTTAATTATATTAATAAAGCTTTGTATATATATATATATACATATATATATATATATATATATATATACATATATATATATATATATATATATATATATATATATATATATATATATATTTGTATTTGTTTTTTCTTTAATTTAACACACAATAGAGTCAGTTAGCACTGTAGGCCTACGCAAAACAATTATTTTTCCAATTTTAATTATATGAATACGTTTATGAGATAAATTTAAAAAAATATCTTTAAAACTAAAATATGACCAGTTGAGATAATAATTTTAGATAATTTTAGCAAAAAATTGATTTCTTGGCGTCGACTTACAAAAAAATGTATATAAAATTTATTGTAAAAATTGGATTTGTCTCTAAAATATCTATACGCGAATTTATAAAAAAAAATATTTACGTAAGGGTTGACCATTCTTTTTATGGTTAAGTAAAATCCAAGTCTCAATTCATTTGAATTTTGTATAAATATTTATAAGTCGAATAACAGTAGTATAATTTAAATGTTCAATCATATATTTCGATAAATATGATTTTAGTTTAAAGATTGAAAATTTAAATAAAAAATTTTTTGATTATGGTAAGAAATAAAAATCCTTGTCTCAACATAGGTATCGTATAAGTTTGAGGCGCTCAATCTTAACTTTTTATGAGAATCCTTGCTTTAGCCATATATGAGTAGCTTAAGGGAAAAATATTATATATTTTTTCATAAGGTAAAATCAAGTGTTAATCTTTACAGTCGTCCATCGTTCTTATAGAAATTTCAGCTGAGGTATACGTTTTACCCTACAATACAATATCATAAAACATAGTAATTTGATAGAAAATGTGGGGCGATTTCATAGGTGTCGGGAGTCGAGCCCGTTGGTCTTCTGAAATTCGGTTTGATATACAATCAATTACCCCTTTACAGACTTGTTAATCCATTGTGATTTTTATATGTAGAATCTATTCGCTTTCAATTTAAATAATTATGATAATATTTATCTATTATACTAGCATAGCCTTATTTATTGTATAATCATAATTTATTGCAAGCTTTTACTTAGGGTCACCTATCCCGGTGACAAAAAACAAATACTACACGTTTAATTTGGATCACGTTCCGATTTCTGATTGAGCTGAAATTGAGGATACTTATCTAAATCGAATGACAATAGAATTTAGATTGATATAATATAACATTAAAATATGACTATAGCGTTGTAAAACTCAACTATTTTATTACATTGCGCCTCCGCCATATTTTGATAGCTAATACCATCTTATTTTTAATATAAAACTTCAATAAAAAAATTAAATAAACATTTAATAATATAGTTCTTTAGGGCTTTCTACCATAAAAAGATTACATTTAAAAAGAATATTTGTTTACTATGAAACATATTAATTATTTTCTGAAAATGAAACAATTTGTTTGTGTTCATCATAAAACATGTATATCCTAGGACACATAGTAACATATTTAAAATTGTGAAAGAAACTTTATTATGTAGATAAAAATCCACAAAATGAGAAACGAATGATGTGAATATTTTATTCATTAATGTTTGTTACAGGTGATATGACAGGACGATATTCAATATATACAATATATGAAGGACATGAAATTATGTTTCATGTATCAACATTACTCCCTTATTCAAGGGATAACAAACAACAAGTAGAGCGGAAGCGACATATTGGAAACGACATTGTGAATATCGTATTCATAGATCCACCATCATATGTTTCAAGTACTCAATGTGAAAATGTTGATAGTAAAAATCAAACCATCAATAATACGCCCACTGAAGATATGTCTGGTGCAGGATTAAAACTAATACGAGACTACAATAATTCTGTCAATAATTTTAATCCAGCATGTATAAAATCACAATTTACACGTATCCTTTATAAAAGAATACTGTTACTTGAATATATTGTGACAAAGTACATTAGCCTTACTATGTGAAAACTTAAGGCGGTTTATCATTAGTTGTTGTCCTGGCATAAAGGAGTGTGATTCTAAACAACTGCTAACTTAAATTTCAATTTAAGTCCAAAGTTTTTGTTTTGCAACCGTCACCAAATTAACAGCGACGAAAATCTCCTCGGAGAATCATTACGACTAGCTAATTCATAATGACGATGACTACTTTGTAGTCGAAATACGTATTTATAAAATACAAAACATTTTGATCTTGTAGATTAGCTCAACAAATCGAAATTTATTCGAAAATCCTAGAGTTCTCTTCAATAATATTCAATTGTTGACAAAAAAAACATGTAACATACATTGTATTTTTTCAATTTCCCAGCACTAAGAAAATACTTATACAAATGTTATATTGACATGTAAATCTAGTGCTTGAAGAAATTTCTTAGTAAAAAATCAAAAGTCGATTTCATATTTAGAAATATTATTTTTAACATAAACTCTTCGACAAGCACAAAGTTTTCATGTCAGTTTTGTGTATACTAAATTTCATACCATTTGGAAATGTATTTTTAAATTATCTGTATTGGAAAATTGTATGCATCTAACTGCTTTTGATAAACCATCGTAATACAAGGTGGAGAAAAAGTAATTCTACCAAAATATTAGAAATAAGATTACAGTTTTATTGAAACTTTATTGAATGATAAGACATTTGAAAATTAAAGAAATATTAAAACTAAGCTTTAAGTTTTACAAATTTTTCATTTTCTCTTCCGTATTAACCTTTTGCGAACAATTACGATTATTTGCAAAATAATTAGTCAAATCTGTTTACTTGCTATCAAGTTTTGAAATCTTATATAGAAAATATACTTAACTTATAGAAAATAAGTTTTTGCTAAATTTCCAGACAATTTCTTCAATTTTTCTTACCTTCTCCAAACTATTTAAGGAAAATTAATAAAATAGGTTCAGCTTTTCTCAAGATTCCAATCTCATCCACTATTTGAATTCAACCCCTATTTTAATGTTAACAACTATACTTTAAATTTTCAGGCATATTTTCATTTTAGTTTTCATTTTAGTCTTCAGGCATATTTTAGTTTTCAGGATTGTTGTACTGGAAATGAAAATATTGTACAAGATTAAGGTGCCAATATAATAACCTAAAACACAAATAATATCCCTTCAGAGTTGATCGTTTAAGTAGTTTAGAATTGTTGCGCACAAAACATCCAGCTGAAAACAAGCGATTCCTTCTCCTAGTTGGATTTAAACATTTATAATGTCTGTGGTTTGTTATGGTACACAAACAACGTCATAGAAAGAATTCCAGGTGCCATAAGTGATCTGGCAAATTCTCTAGTTAATACTATGCATAACAAATTTATCCTGGGATAAAGCCAGATAACCAGAATTTCCCAAGATTTGCCATTTTGATAGTTTGCTATGCATAACAAACCAAAAAAATTACAAATCAGCCAAATTGTATTATTTTAAGAATTTGTTTCTGGTAAAAAAAGTATTATTCACAGAGTATGTGTAATGTCAAGATAAATATTAAGCAACTCTTTACCTTTTACAAATAAACTTTATCTTCACGTATATTTTTCTTAATAATTATAAATTACAGATGTTTTTGCTATAGTTACATTAAATGAACAAGGTCAGTACAAATTGGCAATATTCTCTGATGAAAGTGTACCATTATTTGGACCAACATTACCATGCCCACCATCATTTCGCGATCCACATTTATTTCGAGAATTTCTGCTTGTTAAATTAATCAATGGTGAGAAAGCTACATTCAATACTCCAACATTTTCAAGGAAACGCGAACGAACATTAGATATGCTTATTAAAGATTTATATAGTGAGCATGTTAGCGATACACGTATGGTAAGTAGTTTACGCATATTTAATGTATAGGAGTATTTGTAGTAACAAGCATAGATTTAGATGTATGATGTGTAAGAGGAAGAAAGCTTAGTATTCGCGAAAGTTATAAATTTAAAAATCGCTCGTTTAATTTAATAACTTTTTTTTTTTTATATGCTAACTTAAAAATGGCATGCTTTTTTAAGAAAATTTACAAGTCTTAATTCGATTAACTTACATAAGATTAGTCAACGCACGCCATCAGTCAGTCCTATAAGAAATTAATATAAAAAATTCTTATCATCGAATGTATTCGGATATGCACAAGAATTATAACGAACCAATACTAAATATTTATCAATGAGCTTAATTTTCTTGTGAGAAATTCTTATAAGAAATTCAAAAGATACTTCAGGCAGCATCGTATATATAGGCACACTATATGATTTTCTGATCAGAATTTCTAAAGAATCTGCAGAATTCTAACCGCTTTTTAGTATTATTCTATTACAAAAAAAATCGGTCAAGTGCGAATCGCGCACGATCATATTTCCTATATATTCATATTACCTATATAACATATGAAGAAAACAAATAACAGAATTACTCCACACTTGGTGGAATCAATATTTGATCTATTTTTAATCATTAACACGCATAAAAACACTATAAATATGCAATCCATACAATTATAAATACATATATGAATATGTTTATGTTTAATTATGTATATGTTTATAAGATAAATTTGAGCAAACAGAAAAACATCTTTTTTTTTTATAAAAATAAACCCTTTTTTTATTTTTATGTTTCTTCAATCTATAATCGACCCAATATACCATTGATGCTCATTCACTAACTTTTTAGGTCTACAAATAATTTCAGCTCGTTATCCTTTTTCGTTTTGTATTGCTTTTTCAGACCAAATTTCATAACATTTTTATGCTTATTTTTTTAAGTTATTTATGCTCGAAAATTGAAAAAAAGTATCAATATTACATTAGAGATTGTCTTTATTATAGAGATCTTAATTTCTGTTTTACTTTTTCTTAATGTATTATTGTTAAAAGCTTCAATTGTTTGTTTTAGACCATGTTAAATAGACGTGCATTTTCTGACGTATTAGCCGATGCACCACGTAATACTAAATTAAAAGAAGATGCAAGACAAATTGAATTTGTTCGTATTGGGCAAGCGCTGAAACTGGAAGCAATTGTACGAGGTGATGCTCCAACAAGTTTAGCAACTGCTGGTGGGTCTAGTGCAATATTTAAACGAGCACCATGGGAAGCAAACTGTTTTTATCCTGTGTTTCCAAATCATCCAATTGTCAGTGGGGATAGTTGGAGTGATAATAAGCTCGTTGTATCAACGGAAGAGGGTGTTTATCTCGTTGAAGGTGATTATGAATCTTAAAAATGGCTTTCAAAATGTGTCTTTCCTCCCCGCTTTGTTTCCACTGAGTACTTTTGAATAATCAAATCATGTAAGACTTTTTCCTTGTTTTTTTTTTTTTAAACCATAATTTTAAGCTAAAATTTTGATTTCTATAAACTGATAAAATTATGGACGGTATCAATGGAACTTATTGACACTATTTTAAAGTGAGACATTTATTATGAACGCAGTTTTAACGAACAAATTACTCAAAAAGTAATTATCAAACTGTAACCAGATTTATCTCGCTAAATCTTAGCACCATTTACGTTTTTTGTAAAAATTTTGTATAACAAATCCTGTAATCATTCGATAATTACGTAGTCGAAAAATTATGTTGTCTCCGATAGGACTTCGAACGTGATGTTTAGTAGACTGTTAAAGATAATTCGAGACGAGACCGAGACGAAATCAATAATTGATGCGGGAGATTTAATCTCGTATCGTGTACCTAGTTTAAGAAAACATTAAATTATTTCATAATTTTAATTTTTTTCTGAGACAATACGAGACTAGATCTTGACGATACGACGATACGAAATCAATTAAGACAAGACCGAGATTTGTGTGCAGCTTAGGCTCCGTATGCAGTAGGCTCCGAATAAAATTTTGTTTTTAAAGATACCTTGAGCTGAAAATTTCAAAATTATTATCCATTTAACGATTAGTGGCGAGATATCAGCCAAAATCAGGAGAGCATTACGGACAAATTTCTAAACGATATATAAAAAAACTTGTTGAATCGTAAAATGAGTGTTATTTCTGGTTTTTCTAGAGCTTAATTTATTTAGTAAACCTAAAAACAGTCATCTTAAAACACATAAAGTGGAAAAATTGCAAAAAGGATTCTCAAAAATTTAAACAAATTTTCTTTTAGTAGATAGATTTTCTTATAGATTATCAAAAACTGCAAAGCTGTATTAGGTTGTAGAGCTTAATTTGCATAACATTAGATGATAAATGAAAATGCTGTAATAATTTTTTTCTTATTATACTTGTCTCATTTTAGAGCTTTCTTTGAAAGGTACTAAAATTCCTCCACCGACAATCAAATGAGACGTTTACCATATTCAAACATAATGGTTGTGTGGCATGCAAAAAATATTTTTATATATTTAATAATATTTGATCTCGATTTTATTTGAATTCTAATTTAGATGGTAATTCACATCGTTTGATATTTGATCGTACAATGGTTGCACGACAAATAAATGTCGTTGAAGCACATGGTGTATTGTTGTTGCGTATTGGTGGACCATCCTCTAGAGACTCCAAGCATATAATATATGTATTTAGATTAAGTGAATTGGAAATACCATGTTCATTACAAAGTAGCAGCGGTGGTAGTTCACACAATCAAACGCCAGAAGGCGGAACACCACCAACATCTATAGCATCATTACCGCAATCTCAACCACCAGCACCAAAATCAAGATGGCATTGTAAAGATAGGCGATTGGAAAGAACACGTGGGTGTCATTTATACGCAATATCAAGACCAGGTAAATGTATTTCTTTTGTGTCCTTTTTTTTAGTAGTTTTTTTTAAATTCCTTTCTTATGCAAATAATCGGGTGGAATTCATTCTTTCATTTTACACTTACTCCTAGAAGGGCTATAATTTGGAATAAGATGAGAATGCATTATTATAAAATAATACAAGGTAATTCAAACGTAATAATACAAGAATTTTAACTAGTTTAAATTCGTTTCAACTCTTTTTGCTTAAAAGGTTTCTTAAAGAAAACATAAATTTTTTTACTTAATGCCAGAAATATATCATTAGTTACATGACCATCTTCAAATTAATAGTTACTTTTTCAATCTTGGCACTCAAGATTCGTCACGTTTGTGACTTGTTTTGATAATTACAATACGCCAGAGAATGAAATCTGACATTAACATATTATAATAAAACATCAATTTTTTCCGGTACAAATACCAAATCAGATCACTGTGATGTCGCTTCTATATTTCTCTTATCACCAATCTAGAGCTAAATATTTTCAAAATAAAAGTCCAAAACACCAAAACTCAATGCAAGAGTTAATATCATCGACTAAGATTTTTAGATTTTTAATAAAATGAAAATTAATTGAAATAATAAAAATAATTGTCCAAGAGAAATATTATGGAAGCCTTGGAAAATTGAATTATCTTTTTGAC
Organism: Chrysopa pallens; assembly: GCA_020423425.1. NCBI lineage: Eukaryota > Metazoa > Arthropoda > Insecta > Neuroptera > Chrysopidae > Chrysopa > Chrysopa pallens. The sequence continues at coordinate 58,018,179 of CM035592.1, read as the reverse complement.
GAAAAAGAGTATAGCTTTTGTAAGAGAAAAAATTGTTGCACTTACCATTTTGATAGATATTTATAAATGTCTTGATTTGATTATGGCTAGCTACCACATCATACTTAAACCGAATATAAAATCTTTCCATTAATGGATTTTATAATCTGATTTTTCATTTCATTTCTAATCAGGTGGTTCACATTTACGAATGTGTGTAGCTATTGGTAGAAAGCTTGTAATAATGCAATGGAGACATTCGGCAGCATGGACTGCTTGGTGTCCGGCCAGTGATACTGATACAATTGAAGGATTTACATTCATTAAGGTAAGTAACAAGTTAAAAGTGTATTTATGATTTTAGGAATCATTTTCAAACAATTAAAATTGAACTTATAACAATTCATTTACAATTTTTACTTTCACACACCCAAAGTTGATGTTAAAAATAGATTTTGATTAATAAATTTCTATTACAGATTATGTTTTAAATGAAAACTTTTTATGCTACTTATTAACGTTCAATTTTAACAGAGATTTTATTTAATTTTATTTATTTATTTATTTATTTATTTTTTTTTATTTTTAGGGACTACTAGACTGATTCTAAAAAATGTTATTTTATATTAGACTATGCATAGACTTTAGGACGTTCCCAAATGTGATTCGTGCTCAACAGATTGAGATAACTATTCAAATGTAAATTATGATGACTTAAATTAAAATCGAATGAAATTAACTGAGCTGCATCCATAACTTTTCCAAGCACAGAAATACAAAAATTATTTCATTGCGCCGTTTTTCGTATTCGTAATCTTTTATTTGTCAGGTCCCGAGAATTAGATCGAAAGAAACTACTTTTTTTCATTAAAAAAAAATAATAACCGCTTATTTTTTTATTTATAATATATAATTGTAAAACCTTTGATTAAGGATTTTTAATATTTGAAGACAATCGTAAGAATATTGGTTTGCTATCTAAAAAAACGTTAGCTTCAAATTCGACCAAAATTTTCACATGTAAATTTTTCAAAAATGTATTTAAATATTCTAAACGATTCAAAATTTATAAAAATTTTTTTTTGGGAACTTCCTTAAATACTTCGTAATCTTTTATTTGTCAGGTCCCGAGAATTAGATCAAAAGAAACTACTTTTTTTCATTAAAAAAAAATAATTACCGCTTATTTTTTTATTTATAATATATAATTGTAAGACCTTTGATTAAGGATTTTTAATCTTTGAAGACAATCGTAAGAAAATTGGTTTGCTATCTTAAAAAAACATTAGCTTCAAATTCAACCAAAATTTTCACATGTAAATTTTTCAAAAATGTATTTAAATATTCTAAACGATTCAAAATTAAAAAAATATTTTTTTGGGAACTTCCTTAAATACTTGTAATACTAAAATCATTCTTTTTAGACTTAATTTAAAATAATTAATTTAGTGGAGCGCCGTAAGGTTTATACCTCGGAATCCAGGGCCAGTAAATAAATCTTTTTATAAACTATGGCAATGTGTTTTTAATAGCATATAGAAAAATGTTAAAAAAAATATTTTGTCCGATCTTAATTTTTTAATAATTATTATAAATAATTATTATTTTTTTGGAGTTTTCCTTAAGTTATATTAGTGTAAAATTAGATTTTAAAAAGAAGAACTATTACAAACTTCATGTTGGGTCTCAAGGGACTGCAGGTATAACGATGAAGGGTGGGGAGGGGAATAGAGGGGGCAACAGCAGCTGTTGGGTGTTGTTAACGCGGGCCCTAGCAGAATAGTACACGTGACAACTTACTAGGCTTCATATGTAGTTGTTGTAAAAAAAAAAAATTTCCAATCCTTACATCTGAAATTTTAATTAATTGTGATATAAAGGTTAGTTATTGATATTAGTAATATTTGTTGTTACAGCCTCGTATCAAAATGGGTGAACCATGCAATAGTGATAATATAAATAATGATTGCCTCATTTGTGACAAAATTGGATGTAGCTCTGAATTAAGCTCTGAGCTAAGAGATATTATAAAAGTCACTAGAGGAATACCAACACTGAAAGCTGCTTCTGTGGAAAGAGGGGATGGACTTTCTCAGTATTTAAATACTTGCGAATTTGTTTACGTGCATTCAGTATGCAGACAAAAATATATCAATAAAGGATGTATTAATGCTTATTTAAAAAAAAAGAACACCACATCAACATGTTCTCCACCTAAAAAAAAACTGCGAACGGCTACTTCTATTGATTTTGATTGGAGAAATAAGTGCTTTTTATGTGAAAAAGAAGCGGATGAAATGAAGGAAAGAAGAAAGTCCAAATCGGTAAGACAGCAAATCAGCTACGTAACTACTTCTGAGTTCAAGCAAACTATTTTAAATTTGGTAAGCGAAGAGAAAAGCGAATATTGTCGCAATATCCATAAAAAAATTGTAGGTGTGTTAGATCTAGTAGCTCAGGACGCTAAGTATCACGCGGATTGTTATATGCGTTTGAAAACTACCGTAAAACAGACCCAGAGAGATAAAAAAATTCATCCAGTCACAATACAAGTAGATGCAGCAATGGAGCAGATTTTCAAATATATTGAAGAAAATGATGACTGCCAGTTTTCACTGGCAGAATTAAAAAGTATTGTGACAATTGATCATATTCCTGATGATAAAACGATAAAAAAGAGGTTAATGAACCATTATGAGGATAATATTGTATTCTCCAGTAAATTTGGATCTAATACAATCATATGTTTTAAAAAACAACAATATGAAATATTGTCCGATAACTGGTACAGTCAGAGGTCAAAAGATGATGAAGAAGAAGAATATCGTATTTTGAAGGCTGCTGGTGAAATTTTACGACGACACATTCGGACGCAGGTTTATGATAATAAAATGTATCCGGCTAGTGATAAAATGTTTAACCATGTTCATGAGACAATACCAAAATCTCTGTCATTTTTGTTATCAGAAATAATTTTAAATGACAAAAGAGGTAAACCAGAGTTTATAAATCATTATCAAACGAAATGCGCCTCAATAGCTCATGCGATAATATCTGCAGTAAGGCCTCGTTCATTTATATCACCACTGCATGTGGCTTTAGCTGTTACTCTTCATAGAAAATTTGGCTCCAAAAAAATAATAGAAATATGTAACGCTTTAAAAACTACTACTAAAAAACTACTTGACTTATGAATTAGCTCCTTATCCTCTTGCTCTCTTTGAAGATGGTGAAATACGAAAAACAACAAAATCTACATTTTATGACATATTCCCAGAAGTGTCAGTGGATGTGAACGATGTACGAAAATTTTCCTACGTCATTGATGGAGGGATGTTATTACATCGTTGCAAGTGGCAATTAGATGAAAATTTCGGTACAATTTGTCAACATTATGTCAGATATCTACATAATAATTATGGACACAACATTTATGTCGTATTTGATGGTTACAAGAAGAGCTGCACAAAATCAATGGAACGAACGCGTCGCTGTAAAAAAAACGCATGTAATGACATAATATTTGATAAAACCATGCCACTAAAAGTAGCGCAGGAAAAATTTTTATCGAATGCCAAAAATAAGAGTAGGCTTATAGATATGCTACGAGAAACACTCACAGAAAATAAAATATTTTCTTGCCAAGCAGAAGCTGATGCCGACAGACTAATAATTGAAACTGCTGTTAATCTGCAATCTGAAAACATTGCTGTAGTGTCCGAGGATGTAGATGTTTTAGTTTTATTGACTGCGCTCTCACCACCAGACCGAGAAATTTATTTTAGAAAACCATCCAAAGGCAAAATACTGCAAAGAGCGTACTCTTCTAAGAGTTTAGAAAAAATATTACCAAAGTGTAAAGAGCATATTCTGTTCTTACATGCATTCACTGGATGTGACACGACGTCAGCTTTTTTTAAACGTGGCAAAAACGTGTTTGCAAAAAATTTCGAAAAACGAACGGACTTGCAAAATGCTGCGACAGTTTTTAAAAATGAATGCAAAGACATCAATGAAATTTTTAAAGCTGGTGTTACATGCACTCTTGCTTTATATAATGCCCCCCAAAAAATAAAAGATCTTAATGCATTGAGATATAACTCTTTTTTGAAAGCAACTGCCAAAAATACCTGCGTTAAACTGCCGTCTTTACCACCTACTGCAGATGCCGCTTTTGAACACTTCAAAAGAGTATATTTACAAGTTCAAACATGGTTCGGAAAAGAAATATCACCAGAAGAATGGGGTTGGAAAGATGAACGCGGAATATTGATACCGCTAACAATGACGCAGCGACCAGCTCCAGAATCTTTACTAAAAATTATTTTTTGCGCATGCAAAACAGGATGTGGAGCATCTTGTGGGTGCAGGAAAAGTGGATTAAACTGCACTGCAGCTTGCTCAGAATGCAATGGTGATAGCTGTACTAATCCTTTACCTACAATCTACATCAACGAAATCGACGACGACGACGACAATAATGAACAATAATGTATATAGTTAAGGTTAAATTTTCTTTTGTAAATAATTTTTTTACGAAAATCTAATAAATTAACATTGAATTTACTCTGCAAACATAATTTATTACATATAAAATTAATATCTTTACTGTAAACATTTTTTCCCCCTTGCGCCTTTCATTTTTCAGTAAATTGTTTATAAAAATTGTTGTAATCGAGATCGGCCAATTTTTTTTTTTTAACTTTTTTATTTGCGGTTTTAATAATGCAGTCAAACACTTGTTATACAGATTCATTGACTGGCCCTGGGTTCCGAGATTTTACCATTTTTATGTCTTACGGCGCTCCACTAAACTTGATGTAATAAACAAGACGCCATTAAACGTAATAAACAATAGTGTTTTATAATAATACTTTTTAAGAAACTTGGATTAAAGAATTCTGGATATTTGAAAAGCCTCTACTACTGATATTGTTGTTTATCTTTTCAATTGAGAATTTTTAACTGAAACACCTGCCTAGATAGAACAAAAATTTACCATTTCGTTTACTTCTTCTGCACGAACTAAGCAGGGCTCTCCGTATATATGAGAATTTTGTAATTTTCAACTTTGCTACTTAGGAAAATGTCTCAATAAAGAGCGGCTTTGAAATATATAAAATCCTAGATACCTTTAGATTTCTTTTATATACATTATACTGTATTCATTTTAGCTTTTTACTGTCACACCAATATCTGATTCCAAATTTTTTCTTAAAAAACTGTTTTTTTGTGTAGGAAATCACACTCCCAGAACCGGCAACGATGTTAACGTTACTAGATGGTGCAAGTTCTGGAGTACATTCTCCAGGTCAAAACGATCTTATATGTGTTGGTTACAAACATCATTGGGAAATTGTTAGTGATCGAACAAATCAAATTCAACGTTTATATACTGTAGATGGTACGAAAGTAAATCTAGTCGCTGCATTAGATTTATATGAAGATCAAGAAATTGAACTACTTTTATGCTACAATCGTAAGTATAATTACTTTATCTTAAACATGTTCTATAGTCCGTATGAAGTGAAATGAACCAAAATCAGTATAGAGTTATCAAGAGTAATTGGCAGAAAAAATAACACCTCTTTAATAAAGACACTATTTCATCATTCAAATGTTATGAAATTTGATTTAAACAATCATGGCATGAAAGCGGAGAGCATATCAAAGAGTTTTTCCCGGGAAAAAATTTTAGAAAATGACAAAAAATTTTATTTTACATTTAGGAATGTTTTTTCATGAAAAAAATGCCCTCTATATTCATTTCAAGATTTTATAAACTAAATTTCTTACCATTTAGATAGTTATTTGTGCGAGTAAAATGAGAAGTCATTTTTTGTGTCTGTTCCATTTGACTCCAGTTGAGCTAAGAGATGTAACAATATTGTAATTAATATGTTTGATACTTTTTCTTAACGAAATGAGCTCACGACATCCGCCTTTCATTTTCAGTAGGGTAAGTCAGAGGGAGATGGCCATAGATTTTAGAAGACTATAAAATTCAAACTCGTTGAGTTTTTTCAAAATATTTATTTTAAACCAATCTTTAATCGTTTAACTATAAAATAACACATTAAATAATAAGAAAAGTCTAAGATGAACAAAATATATTTAAAAAAACACTTTTCTATATCTTACGACTGACCATCTCTCCTGAAGTGTCAATAGAGATAGTCATGTAAGTTTTATAAGCCTTAGTATCTTTTCTTTATATATTGTTTGTTTTTTCTTGGTATTTCATGGGAAATGTGTGTTTGAGAACTCATAGTAATACTTGTATACTCTGTTCTTGTATAGGTTATTAGATATTACACAGCCGTTGTCTCGGATTAAAATGAAACTGTTACTGTGCTTTGATATACAGTTCGATTAGGTGTTATTTTTATCGGGCTCTCTTAGAAAAGCATACTCTGTTGTGGTCATCTTTACTAGACTAATGTTGGCATCCCTACTTAATCAACCAGGGGAAATGGCCACACGGATATAAAAATGAATAACTACAAATTGGTGACAATTTTGAGACTAAAATGCCACACATCTATAATACCAATCAGGGTACAACAAAAGTACGAAATTTTTATTTAAATGCGAAACTAGATATGTGCACATAAAAAACTTTTTCTTATGGAAAATCCATTTACCGGTGTTAACTTTATTTTTGATTTTATTTCATTATCACTTTTCACGTGCTGCTAGTAGTCTACGTTGATAGAAGTGAACTAAGCGTAAGATATTACAATCTACCAATTGGTTCCGAAAATAACTGGACTGGCCATCTCTCCCGTATCACCATCTACCCCGGATTTCTCGATATCTACCAGAAGATATGAGCCTTTTTGAATAAATGACCATTTATGGTTAAAAAATAACATATTAGAAATTAAATATTGGCAATAAAATAATATTAGATGCACGAAAGACCTCTCTGGGTTCATAAATTCAGAAAAAGTTATGAGTCGAATTTCCAGGTGCGTTTTTTATCCAAATTGTTTAAGCAATTGATAGATTAATTAGTTAATTTAAGTAATATGAATTGTATTGACATCAATGTTTGATTAATTTATTAAATTTATTAAGCCACAAAATTATAATTTTTATTATACGACATTTAATTCTTGTACTTTCCATGAACTATTGATTTTGAATGTCTCTTCATGTTATTTTTATTCTATCATCTGTTCTTGGGGTAAAATACCTGTTGTTCCCAATTCATATTGTTCGATAATATTTCCTATTTTCTTTCATACATGTCACAGCTAGATGCTTACACAAGAATGCAACTTTTTCAGAAATATAATTTTAAAAATTTATGTTTGCAGATACGTGTCATTTTCAGAAATTAGTTGATGATGGTACAAGCACAACAGATTTTGATTTTCATTGGAATAGTGTGCCTACAAATATTGGTAAGTTGATTTTCATTCAAAATGAATCCGTATATATTGCTAAATTTTATTTAATCCGCGACAAGTTATTTTATCGAATTTATTATTTAGACTTCACATATCAAATATGAAGTCTATTTACTAATATAAAAAGAGAGTTTTTAAGTAAGTCTATATACTCTGAAGTATAGGCATATAAGGCGAGGATTGGACAATTATTACGCTATTTTTGTTACCATTTCACTCGTAAATATCAATTTAAATGTCATTTTGAATAACAAAAGTCTTACGTTTTTAACAATTTTGATTTTGAAATGACATTGTAAAAACCATTTAATTATTTTCATTTACTAATAGTTTTTGAGACATCATCTGAAATAATCGGTATATCGCTCTGAATATAGAATTTTAGGCGATATATCAAAACTACGTCGTCAATCGCTAAATGAACCCAATTTTTCTAAAGTTATTCCTACTGAAAATTGAAAAAAAAAAACACAAAAATCGGGTTCTTTCGGCGATAGGAGGCTTCTGAAATATCGTTTAAAATTCAATGATGTACATTACGATAACTTGGAACCATTTAAGATATCTCGCAAATTACTTATTCTATGGTCAAGTAAATAGTATTTCTGGTTTTAAAGAGCGCTTTACGATAATTAATAAAAAAATACCTGCATTTTGTAATTTTTTTTTGTTTTGTATTGAGGGTTTATATAACATTAAAAAAATCAATGATATTGTTATACGATTATAATAAATGTAAAGGGAGTCCTTTTAAATGTTTATACAGCATATTTTTAAACTAGTAGTTATTACTCGATATCAGCGTATTCTATTGGCATAAAAGTATATCATTAATTAACTGAGTTTTTCTGAAACACTATGTTTGGTGTCTCAGAAAACTGATTGTCTTATCCTCTTATCCTCAGAACTTCAAATATTTCATTTTCTATTTTTAGTATGCGCCTTTCCATATGTCATCGCATTTACATCAGATACGATGGAAATTCGATTAATTGTGAACGGAAATTTAGTACACTCAATGACAATGCCACGTTTAAATTTAATCACAGCCAAAAATGATATTTATTTCGCAACAACATCGCCAGAATTTTTCCCCAACAAAAACGAACGGCTACCTGTACAAATTGAACAAAGAGAAAATACCTTAACCACTACTGATCCAGCAGCAAATAATGCAAATTCAACACAATCCCCACCTTCAAGTCCACATTGTAAGTAGTTTTCAAGTTTGCATTAAAAAAATTTTTAACTTTTAATAAATACCTGTTTTTATTTTTATGCGCAGCATCACCAGACAACAAACCTTTACGTATATATCAAATACCAATACATTCGCTTAGTGGTCATATTGGTGGACCACCAGTACGGCGATTTGCAACACCAAGAGCAGCAGCTGCAAGTACAGTAACTACACAAAATACAATTCCACAACAGTCCAGTGTAGAAGGTTCTAGTAATTCTGCATCACAATTAACACCACCAACAAGGCAAGTATCACGAAGTGCTACCAGCTCTCCAATCCCACCGACGAAAGGTGCATTATTATCCAGTAAAGGATTTTCAACTGCACCAAAATGATGATGGACAAATTTATACACAGGCACCCTTACTTATTTATTAAAGGAAGGCTGTAAAATCATAATCATTTATATATTAAAAATAACATTTATCATTCGCCGTTTATTATTTTGTCAGTTAGGCACTAATATCAGTCAAAAAATTGCCTGAATGTTATGACCTATATATTTATATAATTTGGATATTTATTGTAAACAGTGAGAATTTTATATAAAAAGCAAAACTTACTTTTGTAAATAGAAAAAAAATCTTAGTAATAAGACATCAGTTTTAATTCAAGAACAAATTTAAAATTGTACAAAAATTTTTCTTCAATTCAATGTATTTAATATAATTTTCATATTGTGTTTTAGTATATAGACTGTTTACGGAACTGAAATATTGTAAAACATTGCAATTTTTACACTTGTGAATGAAATTGAAAAATACTCTAATTAAAATATGTAACGCACATATTAAAATAATTATATACATGAAATTATCATATAAAATATCAATTCATATTTTGAAAAAGTTTAAGAATAGAACTCATTCGATTACCTAAAATAAATAATACATAAAAACAACTAATGTAATATTCATTTAATTTTTTGTTCAATTTGTGCACACAAATAGCTAAAATATAAATATCCAAATGCTAAGACATTTGGTATGCATAATCTTGGCATGAAAACAGATGGCTTCTTGAAGGTTTTTTTCGTGAAAAACACTTTTTACGGGAGAAAGTCATTGACACACCCGCCGTTTTCATATCAAGACTATGCATTAAAAAAATACAATTTATATTAGAGATTGTCTTTATTTTAAAAATTTATTTTTTGTGTCAATTGCCCTTAAAATACTGACTCGGAATCTCGGAATCTAGGATCTTTAGTGGCGCAAGAAGACGGCTTTTATTAAATAAAGAACAGTTATAAAATAAAAAAAATAAAAAGAATTAAAGATACATAGATTTCCTATTTGTTCTGCCGATCTCAATTCAATAGATAAAATTTCCAAAACTGCATGTCTCTGCTGACGCTTTGTACTTCGTAAATAAGTTCTTATAAGTTTTGATTTGGCGTGTAAAAATCACCAACTAATTTTTTCGATGGCTGATTATCGAGATATCGCTTGACATTTGTCGGCAATATTGTCCTCCGGATCGGATTTCCGACGATATCTCAAAAATTACACATCCCAAGGCCACACGCTGGTACTTAAAAGTTCAATATATTTTTATTTTACATATTTACAATAAAGATTTTCAGTATTCAAAAAATGATTCGATACCACTCATTGATTTTCAAAGCTAAAAACAAATTTATATAAAAATTTACACAGAACATAGGTACTTTCAAGTCTGAATTGTATTCAAACATTGATTATTTTCGTAATATAAATAAATTTATAAACAATATTTCTATATATATAAGAAAAATTATATTGGTTTTTTGTTTTTACATATAAACTTTATTACTAGCTAAAATAAGTATTTATTATTGTTAAAAATCTATTTTATCTAAAATCTTAAAATTTATGTATCCACTAATGTATAATAATTAATATTAATTCATAATGTATCTAAGTATTATAGTATTCGTAACGACCATTAAAAAAGTAAGAATGCTTTAAATTTGTAGATAATATAAAATAATGTTTATGAATAATAGTATATATGGTTGTTTAGTATTGATATCAAAAGTTATAAAATATGTTTTAAAATAATTTATTCGATAAAAGCTTGCTTTCAATAATTTATTTGATTACAATAACTCTACGCTAAATATATTAGGATTCTCAGTGAAAAGTTTTGATGTAATTTGAATTTTGCGATCAAAAGATTTAGCCGGAACTTTGTTTTCTTTGTTTTGTACTATATCTAAGAAGACAATCGTTTTTAAAACAACTTCATTCTATAATATATTAAAATAGTCAAACTTTCCTAAATTTCTCATCTATATTGTATTTTTGGAAGACTAACCGTTACGCCGCTAGATATATTTAAAAAAATTTTAGTTCAAAAGGTGTCCAGAAAACAAAGTTCCGGACAAAACTTTTGCCCGCAAATTTTAAATTCGCATTCAGTGACCCAAAAATATATGGAGGGTGAGTAAATTTCCTTTGAGCTTCAATTATTTTTCTAATATATCCAGTCTACTCCCTGCTCATGAAATATTTAAAATCTGTTTAAAACACGGAGTATACACAATAAAGAAACAAAACATAATATTAAAAACTTTCAGAAAGTTAGTCACCACTGAGATCGGATATACCCATGATTTTAAAATACGCCCCATTTTTTTATGTGTAAGATAAAATCATCAAATTTTAATGGTTTTGGAACTAATTTCCTTAAATAATCATTTTTATTGAATTTGTAGATAAACTTTTGTTTATTGATTATTGATTATTATATTTATGGTCTAAGAAATACAAAAATTATATTTATTCAACAATTAGACGAGAAGTTTCGAGATATTATCTAAAATATTTCCAACAATCTCTATTTCGAATTTTAAACAATATTTCACAAAATAAGATTCTAATCGCGAAAGAAAGCAGAATTTCTATTTTTTGGCAAGCCTTTGCATTTAAAATAATTTTGAAACAAAATGCGTGAAAATCGGGTGTATTACACGATAGATGATGTTCTTTCTGAAATTTCGCTTAAATTCCTTATACAGAGACATCTACAGTGTAGGAGATATGATAGCTCAAAAATTGGTAACTTGCCTAATCTTGAAATAATTGGAATTTTTACATTTTTATTACCGTATTGACTATACATAATCAAATAAAGGATATAATATTTGTTTAAGATTATCTGAATCTTATTTTCGTGTAACGACCGATAACATCCTGAAGATATCAAAAGTATTAAAAACTTGATTAAGTTATAACCATTTCAAACCATATTTTAATATTTTATCCCCCAAATAGTCTTCGATACAATTTCTGATGAAGGTATTTTTTTGTTTTTTATCTTTCAAATTTTTAATGGTAGAAAAAGATTTCTAAATATCAGAAAAATATATTTCTACTTTTCTACTTTATTATTCTATGAATTTCAAAATACTACTATGAATTATCTTATTATTTTATTTTATATATTTATGCTGTAGAAGTTTTGAAGAAGTTTACCTATAAAACATTCAAAACCAGAAAAAATCAAAACAAAAGAATGGGAATTATAATGACAGTAGTAGAATTGTTTGAAAACACAAATATTTAAAAGCATTAAACGTAAAATGATTTAAAAGTTAAATTATTGTAAAGTAAATTATTTTGTAGTTTTCGTAGTTTTTATATTTTTGTATAGAAGGTTTTTGTAAGGTAGGCAGACCTGTTTTGAAGAAAAATTCTTCAAAATTTTAATTGTTGAGAAGTAGAAATATTTTATAGTAGAATAAATTCAAATTTGAAAATTTGGTTAATTTTTATCAGTTTGAAATAAGCCTGCCACTTACTTATTTCCGAAAAAACTTTCCTTGCAGAAACTTTTTTATTTACATAATTTCAAGATTTCTATCATTTACGTAGTTTTTAGTATTTTTGTAGATTTTACAAATTTTGATTTTCAGTCCATTTATCCATTTATTACCTTTATCCGACATAACGGCAGACCGATGCCCTTAAGTATTACGTATTTAAAGCTTTTATTTTCTGCATAGACTTCTACTACACCTTGGTTTTTTTATAATTTATATCTCAATCTATTATATATATATTATTGAAAAATGAATGTCTCAATCTAAAGTTTATTACTGTTATGAATTACTTTATAGTTTTATTGGACTTTTCAATTAAATTGTTAAACTAGTCAAAAAATAAAATAAAATAATTAAATAAAATAAATAAATAAAATAAAATAAATAAATAAAATAATACAAAATAATAAAACACTACTTATTATATAAATATGTAAAATATACGCAAAAACCTTTTTCTGTGATATTATTACTTATAAATTTCTATACTTAAATCTAATAAGAGTTTATTAAAAAAGTATTATATTAAGTATAACTGTTTTGGATACTATTGTATTAATTATAACTCATTTATTTTGGAACTTAATGGAAGCAATTTACAGGCGAAAAACTAAACCTTATTCTCAAATTAACATAGTTACAATGATTACAAAATTAGGAACAGAGGTAGAAACAAATGTATTTATACAAACGTATTTTTCTTTCAAATATCAAGATAAATTAAATATGAGAATAAAGTAAATTAAAATATGATTGAATCGTAGTTGTAATTCTCACACCTTCGTTGTGGTATCACAGACGATGATTTTTAGTATTAGTTATTGACATGTATATTTTTTGTGTACATTACACAAACTTCTTTTAGAATCAGTGAGTCCCTTTCAGTCTATTTTCTTTAAGACAAAGTTCAAGCATTTTTATGGTAAAATTTGTTTGTTTGGCATCTAACTGTGACAAAGTTAATAGGTGGCGCATTTTTGAGAGATACGTTTTTGAGCGCTGATTGAAATGACCCCTTTTCAGTTTTTCGAAAATAACTTGGAAATGAAGAAAAATTCGAGATTCTTACAACATTATAATTGTTTGTGGAAAATTTAATTGTTCATGGGAATACTATTTTAAAAAAATTTGCATTTTTTGTACTCGAAATGTAATCCAAAAACTAACCTTTAAAATTTTGGAACATGCTAACGTTTTTTTAATTTTTTACAATAATTTGTTCATATCTTTATTGCAGTATCTATATACGGAAATTTTCAAATGGTACTTTGATTTAAATCTCCGTACGATAAACGATTGCAGATATATTGAGAATTTTAGTTGACCATTTGTAGTGTTTCTACCGTATTTACTCTTAAACGTTTATCGTAACTACCTTTTATTTTCATTTGCAGAAAATATATTTGTTAAATTTTCAATATATGAAATATAAAATTACATATCCCGAGCTGTTATTTCAATAATTTAGTCTATAAATTATTTAAACCTGTAATTCCTAGCTTGGAGCTCTTTTTGTTTAATTATAGTATCTTACCCACTTCCTTAAAATTGCTTGCAATAAAAACTACATTAATTTTACGTGAAAAAATTAGATTATATTAGTTTATAAATACTAACTGCCTGTACAGTGTAATTTTTGAATATATATATTAACATAGTTTTATATATTTATAATCGAAGACTTGTCGAACCGATCTATTTGTTTCATTTATAAATACTAGTGAAATATTTCTCCTTTTCCATTATCAGTACTTAGCTTAATTTGATGCGTCGAAATCCAGTTTAAACGTGAACCAAAAAGACGAGAGGCTTCCGTATTATACACCGTATATTTGTATAGCTCAGTGTTTAATATGACTTTCGGTACATTTTGAGCGACTCTCAAAGTTTTAAAAAACTATTATTTCCAGAATTCAGTTAACAGAAACGAAGATGATGCCATAAATTATAAAACTTGGTTTTATTTCGATAATTTTTATTTTTTTTTTATTGAAACATTATGCTTTATAAACATGTAACACATGAGGAAAAACATAATTATGGTGTCAACTTACATGGCGCTTTAAGCAGACCAAATAGATTTCACTTTAATCGCCAAGTATTAATTGCCAACCAAGTATTCAATTTCAAACAGAATTTTGTGATCGGTATATAAAATAAAAATCAATTAGATAGTAATTTGCTCTTCGAATATTACTTATGTAAATAGAATTTTTTATAAAAATAATTACTAACGAAGTAGTTATGAAAACATTTTTTTTTTGTGGTAACATATATCTTCAGTGAAAATTTAAAGTTTGTTATGAGCCTACAAATTTTAAATTAAAACTACATACAGTACCGAAACTTATTATAGTAAATTTACGCTAGGCTAAATACTTTTTACAAGTAGACATATAAATTATCGTACCAAAAAATTCATATTTTAAATAATTGTAAGATTAAAAATTTCATATTTATTAAGTGTAATTTTTCTATTATATATTCAAAAATAATGTAATATTATACATATATAGTATATAGATATATTTGTAGATAATTGTACAAAATTTTAAAATGAAAAAATACCTCATGTGTAGTGTAATGTACCGTCATTTAACAAGAAGATTTAAAAATTTGCAATCAAAATTTTATTGGTTTCACAGTCATCTGTTATATAAATAGAATCGTTTGCCCTAATCGATCCCACAACAAAAACCACTAAGTCTAGATAGCTGAAAATTGGAATTTTGGTTTATTTTATTATGTAAGTATCCACTTAGCAAGGAATATCGGAAATTTAAACTTTATTGGAAACAGGAGGTGGAACTTTGAATCAGTCTTTGTTCTTTCAAATTTGACACATACACATTAAAATTAAAACTACTGAATTTAAGTAAATAGTTAAGTAAACGTAATTCTGGTTAATGAATACATTTTCTAGGGAGAGAGAGGATGTTTGTATAGTCAATATTTGTATGATAATATCATTTTTAACAAGAATTTCAAATATGAGCTATTATATGGTTAAATATTTATCACATTGTTTGTTTAAATCTATTTTTGCTTGAAGCTTATATTATATATAATCATGTGCAAGATAGGGTCGTTGGTATGCCACAAACGACATATCCTATATTTGCTAACTATAATTATACGATATGCCCTTGATACGCAAATTAGTACGAAAATTTAACTTAAACATAAATTCTAAATAAGTACTCTCGATTGGTAAACCTTTTTGAACAATTTGAAACACGCATATCGAATATTGATGTAAAAAATTATGCCATTGTTCAGACTTGTAATTTTAGATGGCCATGTTCAATTTCATTCTAAGTTTACAAGATCATTGACTTCCCTTCTAGGATCTGCATTTACATTCATTACGGTTTTCGCAGCATTAAGCACCGTAGCTAAAATGTAATGACAGAAGGAAATGAATCATTATACAGCGATAGAAAGTTGAAACCGGGGTCATAATATTAACATCGTGAATTTAAAACAATAATTCACAAGTAAGTGCAATTGGCTGCACATAGGCTTGGCAATCGAAAGATCCCATGTTTGACTTCCTGTAGCTTTATTATAATGTTTTCACTGAGGCGAACATATAATTTTTTATTTATTTTTTGAAAGTTATGAACCATTCGTTTGTATTCATATTAACCAGTAATATATAATTAATAAGCAAATGGTACCAGTAATATATAATTAATAAACAAAATTCCCAAACTAGAAAAACTTTTTGATCTGTGTATTTTTTATTATCATGAATATTTTTCTCTCTCTATCTGCGTTAAAATTAATTTTCTTTCCCTGTAGATTGAAACTGAATTGTCTTTATTTTAACATTTCAAATGTAAAGTTTTATTAATATAAAATATGGCAAACGTTTATAATTTGTTTTTAAGACCCCGTTCATATATTAAAGTTTATTTTATAGCAATTAAAATCTTGTTAGATGACGCCTCTTCAAAGTGATCTTAGTATTTCATTTTTTGTGTTTCATATTTATTAATAAAATATATCTCTGTAAAAATAGAAATTAAAATTTACATTTATTGTTAATAGATATAATATATTGTTAATATTATGAAAAAAAATTTATTTATTAATAGAAAAATATTATTATATACATAAAAATAAAATTATAATCTATACAGTATTTTTTATATTAAAATATAAAAATTATAATTAAATATTAATTAAAAATGATAAATATTGTTAAACTAATGATTAAAATTCTATTATTATCATTAAAAATACATATATTATATCAAAATATTTATTCATATTAAATGTTAAATAATTATGTACCAAAAATTGCATATGCACTTGAGTCCAAATAAATATAAAATGAGAAATTATAATGTGTTAATTTTAAACCCCCTTTCAAAAAATTAAATTATGGAGCAGTCTCCTTAATAAAATATAATGAGAATACCGATTTCTTTATTTTAGCTTACTCAAAATTAACGTATCCAAATTGGAAATATACCGATGCACCATATGCATTCAATGTTTTATGCAAGTAAGTATCTATATTTAGATATTACACGCGGTATCGTTTAAGTTAAGAAACAACAACAACAAAAAATAAATAAAAAAATAAAAAACAATTACAAAATATAGTGTTTAGATGTACACGTTGTGTTGTATATTCAAAAATTAAATATTTTCTTAAGGGGTTAGGTGTAGTTAGAAGCGTGAATAAATGCCATTTTTTAATAATTTTTTTTTACTAGTAATTAAGTTTATTTCACATAAGTAAAAACATAGTATCATTTCATACTTTAACATTACTTCACTAAAATTTCAAAAAAAATATTAATTATTTTACAAGTTATGGCGGTCTAAGATGAACAGGTTTTAATAATGGGTCCTTGCGGTGACTATCACAGCTTCTTTGAGATTCATCTAAAATCAATGAAACAAAAAAAAATTACTTTTAAGAATAGATAATCTAGTGCCTGATCGAAGCTTTTTTTTTCAAAATTTACAAAATGGCGGCCTCAGGAAATTTTTTTTCTGATTTTCGGGAAAATACCAACAATTAATTGTTTATAAAAAATCGAAGTTTAAAAAAAAAAAATCCTTCGATTATGCACTAGCATTTTATGTTTTCTAAAAGCTGTATAAGTTTCATTCAAATCTATCTAGCGGTTTTTGAGTTACAGTGGTCACCAGTTCAAAAAACAGAGTTTTGAGAAAAACGCAGTTAAAGTTTTACAGTCGATTTATGTACAGTAATACGAATAATTACAATACTTACACTGAGTCATCTATTCCTGGACCATATAACAGTTCTTCGGCTGTTGTAGAACTTTCTAAAACATCAAAAAACATCGAACCGGTCAGATATTCGTAACAATAGAACCCAAGAAACGTTTACTTGCAGCTGCCGCTAGCTACCTGTTCTCGGCTCAAGAGCCTTTTTATTCTTCGCTGAATAACTCGAAAGATATTTGTCGGATTCACTTCAAACTACCAGAGAATATTTTTTAAGATACTATACTTTAAGAAAATGCAAAATTTTTTTTCAAAAAAGATTTTTTGAAAATTTTGACTACCCTAACCGCTTTAAGACTATTTTTCAATATCTTGTACCATTTACCCGTTTAAAAACTTACTGTTATTTAAAAGCCAATGTTACTTGCAGATGATAAATCTTTCTATAGGTGAAAGAATTTTTAAAATCGGTTTAGAAGTAACAAGTTTCTCAATAACAAATAAATATTAATATAATGCTTACCATGTGTATGTAAAATAAAATTTATTTCATAAAGTAAAAAAAGTTTTAACGGATTTGATCCGGCTTCTAAGCAAGGGACCTCAGATTTTTGATTAAATAAGTATTGCATGCTTAATAAATTTTCTTAAATATTAAGTAATATTCTTAAATGTAATTTGTATTTTTTAAAAAGTAATGTTCATTTAGCATACAAGATTTATGACGGATACAACAACAATAAAAAGAAAAAAACATATACGTGACTCAAATTTAAATTAATAAGAGATAAATAAATCAGGAATTGATGATCTGTATTTAGTTTGTAGATATATATTTTATGATGTGATTATGAAAATTAGTGTACAAAAAATTGTCTTTAGTGAAGCTATATTTTCACAATTTTAATATATCCAAGGATGGTTCAGTAATACATGCAAGATATACAAAGACAAAAATATAATTTATATCAAACACGCATACAAATATAGGGTACCTGAGACAAATATAACCCACCTAACTTAAATGTGCTATAAATATTATAGTTAAAATCAAGCTTCTTATAAAGTTTAATAATTTATTTATCATAAAAATCTAAA
Source organism: Chrysopa pallens (assembly GCA_020423425.1). Classification (NCBI taxonomy): domain Eukaryota; kingdom Metazoa; phylum Arthropoda; class Insecta; order Neuroptera; family Chrysopidae; genus Chrysopa; species Chrysopa pallens. Next base: position 57,999,428 of record CM035592.1, on the reverse strand, counting down.
AAATACAACAAAAGACAATAATTTTAAAAATATTTTACTTTAAAAAAAACTCTATCTTTGGGCTTAAATTACACTACCGTAGTCTATATTACAAGAAGGTCCCTCCCCCCTATGTATACTTGTAGTTTATCTTAAAATATCATTAACATGATTCCAGAATTTATTCTTGCAATTAGAAAAAACAATATAGAACTTTCATTATACGTTTTGTTTAATAATTACAAAATATTAAATGCAAATTAACTCATTTATTGTACTTTATGTCCAATATATAACAAGAATTTGTATCTTAACAATTAAACATTAAAATTTAAGGTTTTATTTCATCAAAAGTTATAAAGCGATTACTGTAAATTCATTGACAAATCGTTCGTTACTCATCAGAAGTCCTTAGGTTATACCGACTAAACGCATCTATGCGTAAGGAAATTATACTCAAAAAAATATTTAAGCCAGAAATTTTGAATGTGAGGCTTATTTTCTCCTGTGTCTTATTTTTCCTAGGTACCTAACTGAAAATCTGAAATTAAAACTGTAACAATAAGGTCTAGGAAGCTTGATATATTAAAAATTTGGAATATATGTAAATTTTGGGATTAATGAAATCGTTCCAATAATAAAAACTTCTCCTTTAAACTAGGGATCCAAAATCCATCAGCTGTGCTAAAAGAATGTTTAATTGCGGTAGGAATAAAAGACCTAAGAGAGGTGTCGCATTTGAATGTCACATTTTCTCAAGTATTCAAAATTTAATTTAAATCTGCTCAAAATTAGGTGCTATTTAAGTGATTATTAGGTACTGCGACATTAAATTAAGTGTTCAAATTTTTAATTAAGAAAATTGAGTCATTATGATGTACTGCTGCCGTGATATCACGCTTGCAGGGCTCTGACAAAAAACCACTTTTTATAATATATATGTCTTCGATAAAGCTATCCAAGTAACCAAAAAAATCCGTCTGAAACATAAAACACTGAAGAAAAGCAAGCATGTTGCTCGAATTTATGATAATTTTGATAAAATTGATACATTGAACATATTATAAACGCACCTAATTTTATACTTATATTATATTTTTATAGTTTTTATTTTACAATTGCTCTGCCAGCGTGATATCACGGCAGCAGTGCATCTTAAGGGTTCAATTTTCAAATAAAAATTTGAGCATCTTATTAAATTTTGCGGCACCTAAAAAGCAACTAAAAAGCACCTAATTTTGAGCATATTCAATTAACCTTTTTTCGCCTTGTTTCATGTCAATGAATCAGTCCATTAATTTCTATTGCAATTTTGATTATATTGATGTGTTCAATGCACACAATAAAATCACCTAATTCTGGTACTTATATTACATTATTAAAGTTATTTTTTCGCATGGCTCTGCCAGCGTGATTTTACAGTAGCAGTTCATAATTATTAGTTTTCTTAATTAAAAATTTGAGCACCAAATTTAATTTTGCAGAATCTAAAAGGTACCTAAAAGGCACCTAATTTTGAGCACATTCAAAATAAATTTGGAATAATTTACTCTTAGCTTGACTTTCATCGTTTTTCTTTACAATGACATTTTTCTTTAAAAGTGTCAATTTATTACTATAGTATTTCGGAATGAAATGGATCCGATTTTCAGAAAAAAACTGTCACAAACCAAATATTTTAATTTATGTTGAATTTTAATTTATTAAGTATGCAAAATATTTTGCTTTTTTCACTTTTTTCGCGGCAATATTATGCTATTTTGTAAACACATTTAACTTTAACAATTTTTATACATAATTTGTATACATTTTTTCTTTTTTCTTATATTATATCTTTTTTTAAAATAGCACGCGCTATATTCATGGCTTATTGTATGTATAATACATGAATCGACCAAATAATAATTACACATTGAGTCGAATATAGAGCCAGTCCTGTCCTTATTACTTATAAAATAATACAAAAACCACGCAGCAAGCAGTATTCTCAAAAAATAGTAACTTTTGATGCGGAACATCATGGACATTATAGATAATTTTATTTTTAATTAAAAAAGAATTAAACCAATTAGTATACTATGTGTTTCGGATTCGATTGGTTGAATTTTTACTGTTTTTTTTTTACTGTAATTTTATGTAATTATTTTTTAAGAAATTGTTTCATATTTTTATTTCATTAAAAAATATATAACCAATTTTAACAGTTGCAAATAGATAATTTACTTCTTTTAACGAGAAAATATTTTAATATTATAATTCGTACGGTATAAGTCTTTTGGTACGGTTAAAAGCGATAAAAATTTTATTGGTAATAAGCTTAGCAAACATCTAGAACCGTATTTCTTTATAAAAGCTCACTGGATCTTATTTAAGAGCTCCTGATTAAATACTATAATTAAATACTGAATACTATCATGTATATAGTATAAAAGCTTTTTGTCATACTCATTATTATTCTTAACAGTTTTATTAACCGTCTTGTACAGTAGTCCTACCTATTTAACAAATGTAGAAATAGGAGTAGTAGGAGTGGGGTATGAAAAAAATATTTTTATTTTAGATATTGAGTATGCCATTTTATTGTAGTTTCATATATTTAAATTTATCTAAACATGCTGAAATTGGAATGTCTGATTTTCAGGCGGGAGTAGAGAAGTTCTAGAAAGTGAGAGATTTTCGAATAAAATATGTTTAAAGTAATAAATAAAGGTTGTCATTTTTGAAATGGTAAGAACGGGCTGCCCAGAGTGCCCCATGCACATTAGGTCAGCGGTTGAAAAACATCAAGCGCTTCGAATAATTGGACAGAAATTGATAAATTTTTATAGACTATAAAATATAAAAAAATAATATGAGCGATCGAATTTGTGAAGTTACATTAGATTTTATGTGTAGGAAAAGGTAAATGGAATTTTGAAAATCCAATTAAACCGTCGATAGGCTACGAAATGGTTGCAAAAGATCAACCAGTTTGAATTGCTCATCAATCGAAAAACTTTTATCAGCTATAAAATACTAAACATTAATAATAAGAATATCGCATCTTTGAAGTATTAGAATGTGTATGAATTTTTTCCTGCGCATATATTCTATTGTTATTTCTTTTTTTTATAGGCAATAAAAAATTCAATTGCAGACCAATTATTCGAAGTGGTTGCATTTTTCGACCTTTCAGAAGGTGTTTGATTTTTAAAATTCTATTATTTTCTATTTAATTCTATTGTTTTCCTTATACATGCATGCAAAAGTTACTTGACAGATGTTATAGTTTTTTTAATTTTTAAAATTAAGTCGATAGAAGTTATCTAACGCTGTACAATTAACGAGGCTGGTAGAATTTTATTTAGCAGTTCGTAACATTTCTAATGTTATAATAAGTTTTACAAAATTTTATATATGGAGTGCCAAAATGGGTGTGCAAAACTTGCAAAACTTCCAAGGTCGTATAAAATTATTTGTGCACCTGACCAATTAATGGGAATACCTTGCCTTTTTGAACATTGTCTGACTTTTTTAAATGGTATAATTAGTTTTCCAGACATTTATATATGGGGTGCCTTTATAACTTGATTATAACCTATAAAGTTTAGAAAACTGTCCAAATAATGAGACTATCGGACCTATTTTGCCCATTTTCTAAGCAATCGATTGGTATACTCCTTAGAATTTCATAAATGATATGCTAAAATTGTTCAATAACGTTGAGAAATATTAAATAACTTAATAAAAAAGGTCTAAAAAAATTTGCTGGCTATTAAAGGTCTATAAAAAATTTTATTGGCTAACCAAATAATGGAAATGATGACACCTTTTGATTTTTTTCTGACCTTTCAAATGATATTATTTTTCGAAATTTTATAAATGGGGTGCTAAGATCCTGGATCTAAAATAAAAATATTCTATGATAAAAAACAAATTTTAATGAAACAAAATTATTTTTATTCCTAAATATTATTGGGAATATTTAAATTTAATCATTAAAAGTAAACAAAAAATAATATGTAATTATAATAGTTAACTAGGAATGGTTGCGAGATATTCGAATTTTGGACACCAGCGAAACTAGAAAAATCATAATTTCTTTGGTCAAATTGACCAAATGATATGTTATACACGTACATACTAACTTACCTATTAGGTAAATATACTTTTATATTTGCCACAGCATATAGTTACAAACATCAAAAGAATCCTAGACAAACAAAATATTTCTTAATAATAAAAGGAGGAAGATTTAATGAATTTATAATATTTAGATTTTCAATAGTAGGTAGTTGAATACTTTGTAGATATTAAAAGGCATTTTCTTACTCAAAGAAGGTTTTCTAAAGGTAATACATAAATAACTAACTTGATTCAAGGTAGTATAAAATCTTTTTTTTAAATAAGTTTTTAAAAAGCCGTGGTGTATTTGGTCTATAGAATCGAGATCAATTTCTTTCTCATTAGGCCCCAAACCGAAATATTGAATACAAGTATTTTAAAGCATACTTTAATACAAACAACGGTTCAAGTACAATTTATGAATATCCTTTACAAATATTGCTCATATTTTGGATTGGAATTTATTCAATCAGAAATCTGTTATCGCTCGAAAACAAAGAATTTTTCGAAACAAAAAACATACGAAGAGTTTGTTTTCATCCATTTTACATAAAACGTTTCCAAGCCGCATAGTTCGGGCAAATGGGCTGAGGGTCGAACAAAATTCGATCTAAATTGGGCCTGACTACATCTGGATACTTAGTATTTATGATATTATACTTAGATAATTCCATTGACAGAAAACGGAGTTTGATTTTTGCTTACTTGAGTTTCTCCAAATCCTGCTCCATTACATAGAATGGTTATTTAGCTTGTAAAATAATAAAATATAACAAAATTGCATCAGTTCCAGGAATGTATTTAAAATTAAAATAAAATTACTAAACTAAAAAATATTTCATTTGCATTTTTACATTACATTATTACCCGGTCGCTGCAGCATAATTATAAAGCATAGTATAAGTAAGATATAATTTCTGCATTTCATTTATATCATTTATATGAATTATTCGAATTCTTTCTAATAAGAATTCTACCCTATAACGATATATTTACATAATTCTAATAAAAACGATATGTGAACATCGGTGACATGAATTTTGTGAAGTTTCTTTAATTTAAAATGTTAAATGAACAGAATTATATATTAATATGAGTAAACTATATAAGTATTGGCTTTTCTCTGAATTTTTTATTTTCTCTGAAGATATACTCTGAATTTTTTGTTACGCTATAGTTAATGAGCATTATAAAAGTGGAGTGTCGGGTCGTAGAAAACCGCAAATATGGATACGAATACGGATCATAAGTGTTCCGGTTTTCGAATAAGGATATGGCGCTATGCTTTTTAACTGGATCAATCGGTTGACAGTGCATTTAACCTGAAACTAATTGATGCTTTGTTTTTGCTGAAGATTATAAGTAATTCTTTTCATCTTAAAGTATATTAATAGTAATAACAATAAGTGTGTATTGTTTAAATTGGATTCCTACAAATTTTGAAATACATTAACAAAGCAAAATTTTCGTTTTAAAATTAACAACACTATAATAAGTGTATCCAATTTAGCTATTCTTAGTAGGCGGTTAAATATTGCTAGACGATTCTAGAAAAATATACTTTCACTCAAAAGGAAATAAATACAGTTAATAAAATAACGAACGGTAAATTTTCCAAACTTTTACAAGCAAATATGAATGAAAATTTTGCAGCTATGATCGCGAGTCTTCACAAGTACGAGGTTGTTGGCTGGACAATTATCTTTTGATATTTTTTATCGAAATGAACACAATATCTTTCTATTAAATTAAAAACAAAATGAAAGAAAATATTTACATTTATTATCTATATTTAATAAAATTATTGTTAGATACAGTACAATAAAGAGAAGTATTAAATTTTTTATCCATTCGAGGATTATTGTTAGCTCAGACTTCCGAGAATACTTTGTGTTATTTAAAAAATAATAAACCATTATAAAGAGATTATATAATAATTATAATGACCTTGATATTAAGCTGCATAAACAACTGTTTTTTTAAAAATGTTTTAACAAGGTTAATTGCAACAAAGCTTATAACTGTGATACAACACGGATTAAGAAAAATATTACTAATTAATTTTAATATCCTTTAATTAAAAATATCAAATGAATAAATATATAATGGACAGACAGATAGTCAATGAAAAGATAAACAAAAAAAATAATTGAAATGTTCCCTAGGGTAATGGTGATGACAAGCGACGAGGCAATATGACCACATTCTTAATGATACAATTCGTTAAAATTAAGCAACTGTGATTGAGATCAGAAACTTATAATGCACTTATTAGGTGAATTTATTTTAGATGTATAGTTCTCTTAACGGTTTTGTCCGTCGGATTGATATCAAAATCGATTGTTTGGATCATTTTGCTTTATAAATAATCAATTATTAATTTTAACTTCGACATATGTAAAGAGGCCACTATAAAAAAAGACATCTGACTGGTTAAAGGAATTACTTTATCAGAAAATATAAAAGAATATTACTATTTATAAAGTTGAAAAAGGTTTTATAATGCCAATATATATAATATCATTTCATGGTTTGAATTACCTAACTATTAAAAAAATTTTCAGGAAATTTTGTTCCAATGCTTGTATGCTCAAATAGAATCGACAATATATATATATATATATATATATATATATATATATATATATATATATATATATATATATATATAAATATATATATATATATATATATATATATATATATAACCTGTTGGTAGAACATGTGGAAGTTCCAGATTTAATATATATCCTTTATTTACTGTACAGCAATTAATGCATCATTGCTTTACATCATTTACAATCAATACATTTAATTATGCAGAAATACTAAGTTTTATTCAAGACTTGGCTCCAGTTACCATCACATTATTGTATCTCAAATAAATGTATCGGGTAGAGAATCACATGTAAGTTAATTTGCCGTTTCATAACTACAGTGTGGAATAATAAACTTCTAATAACAGGATTCTTTTCACCATTTTGGCTTAATTGGATACCGACATCGACAAAACGTTTGAATTGCCGTACTCTAATCTGTTAATCTATTGGATGTTGGATATAAAACAAGTTTTTTTTTCAAAAGAATTTTTAAGTGTACAAACCACTCCATATCTTTTGCCAAATAAGTTATCTGACATTTTCCTACAGGAAACTTTAACAAGAACACCAACATGAATTTATAACATCCGTCAAAAATTTAATTTCCGTATACCTACTAGGTGACTTTATCTGATATGCCATACTTGATGAGTTTGGACATACTTGAAAATTAAATAAAATAAAATCAATAATTTAATACTTTCTAACAGTTAATATTAGAAGTAGGAAATTTATATTAAAAACTATTGATAATAATTAATGGGTTTTAAAGGTAAAAAATTTTTCGTCACTTACCTATAAGCTTTTAAAAAATGAATTTTAAAAATTGTCTCTTTTTGAATACTGCTTTCAAAGAGCCCAGTCTGAAATCACTGTCTTATAAATTTATAATACTACCTATGGACACTTGCAGAAAATGTTACTACTACGCCTGCCTCAAAGCGCGTGACTATTGTATTTTTTTACGTATCATGAATTTCGTGGAAAATTTCAGACTGAACGAAAGGGCACGCTGGCTAGCTTTCTTGTAGCGCCTTTACTTTACGAATAGGGGACTGAAGTTATTTCTTTTAATTGTTTACAATAAGCAAGATTTGGACGTTTAAAAATCCTAATTAAACAAAGAAAGTCATACTGTCTAGGACATCATCATTCATTATTTTCATCGAAATAGCGTGTTAATAATTGTTTTCAAGAAAGAATTGGTAAGTAATCTTTGAGAGTTTATAAACTTTATTTTTTAATCACTTATAATTAAGTTTTTAATTTTGTTATGTTATTGCGTCTAAGGAGACATTTTTGTGTGAAATTTGGCAAATTCAGAATGTGACATACCTTATTCTACAGATCGGTACGAACGCCCGAGAATGTACCTGCGACTTTCTTGCTAGAGGATTAATGCGAGTTTTTTTAACCACTGATGTGTGTTATTCCCTACCTCATAGATGGACTATTGGATTTATAAAAAAAACACAAATTTTAAGCTTCAATCCTATATAGACATCTTCGAACTCGAATTCTGGCTGTTGACTATTTCAACTGAAATTAATATTAGGTAATCTTACTAAAAATTGTGAATTGAAGTTGAAAACTGTCTTATAAACGAAATAACATCTTCAATCAACAGAATATCATCAGTTTTATTTCATTACAGATTGTGAAAAAATTTGTCAAATATCGTGAAATTTCAGACGTTTTTCTAAATGTGTTCTTTCTTGTATGGTTCTATTCTTTTTGCGTACATTACTATGTTACTTACTATGATGAAAAACGACATAAAAGTAAATTTATGGACATAAATATAACAATTTTAAATTTTATTGATGTTTGCATGTACAAGTCTATTTTTCTAATCAATCTTAAATTATGTAATGACCCAAAGGAATTGATAATTATAAAAATTGATTTGAGTATTATTATATTAGATTTCAATAAATAAAACTTAATAGCAATGGCTACAAAACTCAAACTGGCATCTTAGCCAAGATATACCAATGTCCACATATTTATTTTACTTAAATTCCTTTTTAAATTTACTTAAAAAACTACAAAAAAACCTAAACTAGAGCAACTGTATATATACTATCAGAAAATGACCAAGAATTAAGATAAAGTGACTTTGTTTTATTTCGTCCAGATAATAAGAGTTTAATATCTAGTGGTTGAAGTACTCTATTTGGTATTAAAATAACACACCAATCATCATTATTACAAGTTGAATTTAATCACATTGAACATATTGGGTCTGTGTTAGATAAAAATAAGAAGAAAGTATTATTAGGAATTGTTTACATTCCTCCTAAGCCATTTGTTAAAACTTACAGTTACCAACCATCGTTCTGCAATATAATAAATTTATTTTACTCAAAATTTTAGTAACATCCTTGTTACAGTTGGGGATTATAACCTATCATCAATAAATTCTTCTTCAAGTGATAATTGTTGTCACACGCAAAATGAACAATTTATCATAACTTTTTTTTAACATCAATGGGTCTTCATCAAGTTAATCAGATTTTTAACCACTGTAATGAACTTCTCGATTTATTCTTCTCCTCATCAAGTGGAGAAGACTCCACTTTCAACACTTCAATTCGGTTTTTTTGGAGATTTATAAGAAAGATCAAGTAATTGATACATCCAACTGACCCGGAGGAAATACATCTGTTATTGTTGAAAAGCTGCAGTGTCAATATGAATTACCCCTTAACTGTATTATTTAACAAATCCTTGTCTTCTTGTATCTTTTCTTACGGTCTCAAATTAAGTCATATTTTACCAGTGTATAAAAGGTAGATAAGTTCAATATATTCAACTACTCTAATTTCAATTCAATCATCAATTGCAAGACTATTTGAATCTCTAATCCTAGATATATAATAGATGTATAAAAAAATATAATTATAGATCAGCAGCTTGGCTTCACCAATGGAAGATCTATCTACTTTATCCAATCTCTTAGTTTTTCAGCACTATTTGAGTCCTTTGATGAATATTATTACGTTGATGTAAACACATATATTTAATGCTTTTAACATAGTGAACCACATCTTACGACCAAAAAAAGTTAAATAAGTACGGTGTTCATGGAGATTTCTTGAATTAGTTTTATTCTTATCTTAATAACCGGAGGCAATGTGTAAGACTGAAATCAGTTATATAATCTGTTATATAATAAGCAATATATCCCGTCATATTGGTGGAATTTTGATAAAAGGTGTACAACATTTAAATATAATAAGATATACTCGACCCACGCAGAATGTATGAAATCCATATTCACTTCATTATCTTAATATTCGAAAATCCCGTGTCACATCATGTGTATTTTTCTCTTTAGAAGTTTTTGTCTCCGTTTCATATCAAAATTGTGCATACCAAATTTTATAACATTTAGATAATTATTTTTTGGAATATTTGTGGGAGAAAATTGAAAAAAAAGAATATATTTACATCAAATGTTGCCTTTTGTTACAGTGGTAATTCATCTCAATTTCTGTATTAACTACTAAGCAAATTTTTTTTTTAAGTTTGATTTTTTCTCAAAAGATATGATAGTTTTAATGCTAGGATAGGATTATAGCTTTTATGTTTTGTTATCTAGCTAGGTTAAAGACGCTTTCAAGAGATGTTGCCAAATTTTCACACTGTCTGAAATTAAATAAAATTAATTAAAACAAGTGAAGATAACAACTAACAGAGTTAATTGTTTAACAACTAACAGAATTAATTGTTAAGAAAAAAAATTTCCAACAAAAGTTTTGCTTCATAATCATTTTTTGTATTTGAAATTTAATAGTATAAAAGTTCGGTCAATCATCCATTGGACTCAATGGACCGATTTCGGTCATTCACAAACTTAAACTCACTTTTATGCTAAGAATACGTCACCAAAACTTCAGCTCGCTATCTCTTTTTTTGAGTTATTATTTTGAGTGAGTGAACTAATCATATGTCTCTATGAACACCTATACCAAAATTTTGTTTGTGGGGTCAATATTACATAGCAATACAAATTTAAGGCTAAAAGTAATATACTCTGACATATTATGTATACAAACATGGGTGAAATGGAAAAAAACTTGCCCTTGTGGCGATTTTTGACGTGATAAAATGAAATGTTAAATTTTTTTACTCTTTTATACCAAATTTTTCTATACAAGCTAGGAAAATTCGGTTGTTCGCAATCGAACAAATTGATTGATTGATGAAATGTGAAAATTGGCACAGTAAGACGTGGCTGGGTGTGCTAGTATCATTATGTAATTGAAACCAATACGTTATGTCAAAAGAATAATACTTATTTACATTTTCAATGGAAGATACCTACCATCACACTCCAATATTAATTTGTATGAGAGAATTCACTACGATATGCGGGAACTGGGTAACCTAAACAATATATTTGCACATTATATTTGGTTAAAGTGGTAATAATTCATAGGTTAATGCCGCACAACATGCAAAATTTTCAATTCCCATATTTTATTGTTGCTGTATAGTTATAATTTATAAACTACATTTATTGTTATAGCTATACAGTTTATGTTTGAATATCGAAAGTTGGACGATAGTAATAATTCAAAATTGTGTAAAGTGAAAATTTATTGTTATAGATAATAAAATTAAACGTTAATAATTATTTAACATAAACAATATTCTAAAAGCATTTATTAAATATTATGTTATATGTTTAATTCATAAACTTTTAAGCATCATGTAAATTACTAATGGAAATGACAAAAATTATTAACTTTCCAATTTATATTCTTTTTATTATATTTTACCAAAATTAAATGAAAAATTTATGTAAATTTAATTAGAATTGTTATAACCAAGAAATTTTTTTAAATTTTTAATAACAGTATCATAATTATTAATAATTGCTACACGTCACCAGGTAGTTAAATTCGAGTTTTTGGAATCGGAGGCCGTGCCTTTGGGTGCCAACTTCCAAACAGGAGTATGTCCAGTTTTTTTCGATTAACTCGTGAACTTAAGGATTATGAAAATTTAGTTAAGCATTTTTTTAATCAAATTATCCACAACATTCTGTTTGGAGTTTTTTATTTAACAATTATAATTCAAATAAAGAAAGTATATAGAAAGGCTATAGAAAGGTATAGCCACCGAAGTTAGCACATTTATACATCACGAAAAAATCTTTGTTCATTATTGACAGTGTATTTGAATATGTATTTGTATTCATTGCATGTCAGAATATTTGATTTATTTTTATAATGTCAGTGACGAGCTATTTTTTTTTTTCTTTTAAATTGTACATTGTAAATATAGAAAAACGACGGTGCCTATTAATGAGTCTATATTTTTTGACTGAGACTACAACGAATTTGGTAAAATAGGGATAATAATAATTATGTTTACTTGTAACCGTTTTTATTAAAAAAAAGAAAAAAACAAAAATTGCAAAATGTAATTAACAATTTTTATCTATAAAAATTACAAAATAATTTATTATGAACATATATATATAGATAAAAACATTGGCATATTAATTTATGTAATGAAACGGAAATTAAAAAAACATTTATTGTAGAATTAAAAGAAGAGATTTTTCTTGTGTTTTGTTATCATAATCGGTAATGATAGTTTTATAACATATTTTATAAAGAACACAAAATACGGAAGACACTATAGAATTTTTTTTTTTTTTTAGAAATAATGCAAAAAAAAAGGATTTGGCGTGTGTTTTATAATAAAATACATCTGATATCGAGAAAATTAGAATAATATGAAATAATTAGTTTAAAAGTACTTAATGCCTCTATATGTTATTAAAAAATCGAAATAATATGCAATTAAAAAATCGAAACAAGAAAAGATTCTTATCCGAAATTATCTTGATTCTTATCGAATGAATTGTTTGTATATAAGAAGTGACAGGTAGAATGCGCCGGTTGTCTACGGCGGTCCTCTTTCTTATTACGTACTCTATTACCTTATGGAGGAGGGTTGTAGTTCTTTAAAAATTATTTTTTTTACATTATTTTGATGTTTAGTGCATGTTATTAATTTATACAAGTATCATCAGTTTTTAAATTGCAGAGAGGCAAAAAAATAAATAGATGACCACTTTCTTCACATATTAAAAAAAATGTTAGGAAAAAGACAGTAACTGCTATAGTCCGACCTCCTTCCAAACCATCGATTTTGTGATTTGAAGATGATTTAAACTCTATTATATTATGATTTACTCAATTCTAGACTAAAAGATAATTTTAACTCAAATTTCCAAAATTGAAAAATATAGCAATACAAATGTTTCAAAACTATGGCACAGTAATTTAAATGGCATATCTACTTTGAAATACGAAATAAACGATATAATATAATAATCAAAAATCTGTTGTAATACATATAATTAATAACTCCTTTCTCTACATAATTGAAAATAAAAATAAGGATCAAAATTTTGAGCTCATTACAAAATTACTTCTTGCTTGTGTCTCTTAAATATTATAGTTACTGAATTAAATAATAGGAATTTTTTCGTTTTCCTGAAAAACATAAAAATTTGAAATCACAACATTATATTGGCGAATAATATTAAGTAGATAACTATAAAATTAATATAGTTGATAGCATTGATATTAAGTGAATGCTATTTATTTGTTATTGGAATGAACTAAATGAACTCTTTCATTGGAGACCCAACATAGCACATTTTAAAGGAAAAAAAATTAAAAATAAAAGTAAGAATCAAAATTTTGAGCTTATTACAAAATTACTTTTTTCTTGTATCTCTTAAATTTTATGGCTACTGAATTAAGTAATTGGAATGTATTTCGTTAATAGAAATAATAACGAATCAATGCTACGTCTACGGTACTACATACATATATATATATATATATATATATATATATATATATATATATATATATATATATATATATATATATATATATATATATATATATATATATATATATATATATATATATACAGGGTAGTAGCCTTAAAAAATGATAAAAAGTGAAAGAAAATTATAGAAGAATCGCAAGATAATATGATAAAATTCAATTCCAACTTTGGTCATATAGCCTCAAAATGTATGTGAAAAGTTCAAATAACCAAGTTTTTGGTTTTTTATTTTTATATTTAACATAAAAAAAATTTTTTCACGAAATTTGGGGGAAACTTACCTTTTTATGTTCCAAATATACGGAAATTTTTTTGATTTAAATATTGATTTTCTAACATTGACTAACTTTTTGCTAATTTTTACTAAATATCGAAAAAGTTACCTGATTTTCAATCGAAAAATCTCACGCCAAAATTTCGACTTTAAAAAAAATATTGGTGCGCTATTTTTCATTGAAATCTCTACTTTCCGATGATGTAAAAACAAAATACACTACCGTGGTAAATTTTTTTAGGAAATGCAAAAAACGAAAAAAAGCATTCTTCATGTTGGCATGTTTTGAATGCAGTATGTATGTGTCTATGTATACTTCTGTTCTATTTTAACGATACACAATGCAATATATTTGTTTGTTTGCCTTTCATATCCTTGTTTTTATTATTTATATAAGATTTATCTCATTCTATGTGAAAAAACGACTTTTTTTTCCATAGGACTTGTAGTTTTGCCGAAAATTCAGTTAAACCAAAGTTTACTCGTAAACACTCGTACTTTCCGAACTCAGATTGCCCTTTATTTTCCTTTCATTTTGATAATATTATCTTCCGTTTCCAATTGTTTTCATTCTACTATAATTTTTTCCCTTCCAAAAATTATTTACGCTCGACTATATCACAAAACTTCCTTTAAGTTAAAGTTAGGATGACATATCAAAGACAAAAATTAGGATGACATATCAAAGACAAGTATTTGATCTGAATTCAAAAATGGTAAATTTAATGAGAAAAATTTTCACAAACTATTCATATCATAAATGCAGCTCTGAATCGTGTTTATATGCCATCGTATGAACAACATGATGAAATTTTACCTTAAGTTAAAATCTCTTACGATTAAACATATCGAAAACATTAATTAAATCTTTAAACATGTACTCAAAAAATCATTTAATTGGTGCTATGGATGTAAATTAATCGCTCTTTGCAAGAAATTATTTCTTAAATATTTTTTCAAAAAATTTTTGCTAGTTGTATAATTACATGCTTATAGTACCAAAATATTACTATAAGGTATTTTTCGTATATTAACGATTCGAATAATTTTAAATAGTTTAAAAGTCAAGATAGTCAATAATACACAATATTTTAAAAATTATCTATTTTGTTATTTTTGAAAGAAAATGTTTTCTTTATTTACGAAATTACATACTCTTAAGTCAAAATGACATCCAATTACAAAACACATATATAATTAAAAGTGAGTCTACTATATCGTTTATTTGACCGATCAAACGAGCCCGCCGAAGGCGGGCGAAGTTCGATCGAAATTATACGAAGCGTCTCGTTCGAAGATGATTGATTACTTGCAGTACTGTTAAGTATGCTTAAACTTCACAACGTTTAGATTTAAATTCAAAACTTTTCCCGCGTGTTGGGCTAGGAGCTCGCGCGCTGCCAAATGAAATGATGCATTAAACTTTTTGAAAGTATTTATACAAAAAAAGGACTGGAAAAGATAAAACGCAAATATAGAAATTGGGCTAGAATCTATCTTTTAGAATCTCAAACATTTGACTGAAAGGTAGCTGCTCCCCACTGTCATCTGAAATTTTCGTGATCACAGCTGAACTAAGAGATATTTAAATATAATAATTTTCAACCAAGAGCTCTATACTATGTTTAAACATAGCTAAAGATAATTTACCCAAATTACCTAGTTGCCTAAAATACCCACTCGAGATTTCCTACCAGTCTACTAAGTATTGCTTTGGGGTACAGTGAAAACTCCAATCGTATGAAACGATTCGTAATCGGTAGGAAACTCTATAAAATGAGCAAGCTTACTCAAAATTTTTGAATGGTTGAATTTGCATTTCTTTATTCTGGACTACTTAAAAGTTCTATCAATTTAAACAAATTTAATTGTATAAATTTATCTAATTAACAGATAGGAATATGTGTATCATTTTTTATAAATGCGACGAGAAAATATTATATTAAAAGAAACTTAATACCATTAGATTCAAATTTAATAACATTGAAAAATATAAATGTTTATAATGACAGTACATAACAATTCAAAAAAAAAAAATGTGAAAAAGATATCAAGCATGAAGTGTTCGTATTGCTAGTGACAAACCCGACTCCGTTTATAAATCATCTGTCACATTAAAATTATGACAAAGAAAAACTTGATATTATTTTCTTTTTTAAAATTTGTATTATTTTTATTTTCTTTTAATGAAAATTTTTTAACTGGTTATATTTAGTTGCAGTTACAACAGGAAAGGGGAAAGTCGCTTTTCTGATTATTCAATATGTACACTCGTGGGCACGAAAAATGATTAACAAAATTTGTTCATAATTAGCATTATTTCATTAACATAATATTTCATACATAAATGCAATATTTGTATGTTTGTTCGTATTTTATACGCTGCAATATTGTTCATGGAATCTTGATAAAATTTTGTCTAAATAAACCTATTGGTTGCACTTACTCAAGGGTTATAGGCACAGTAAAATTAACTAATAGTAAGTAAGCAAGAACCAGACAATGTATTTGAAAGATTTGTTTATTGTAATTAAGCAATATTTCCGCTCATAATTTTCAAATTGACTATTGACAATCACTTAAAGACTAACATCAAACTTCCAACAGTATATGTCATTCGCACTTTCTCGTACATATATTAAATAAAATCAATTTATAATCCTGCCGATCAATGTAAGTTATATGATATCGAAAATATAAGATATAAGTGCTGATTTTTTGTTTTTAATGCGTGTAAATTGCTTTGTCAATAAATACGAATCCAAAAAGTTCGTCAGTTAGTAAATCTATCAACGCAATACGCAGAAATTAGATGAAGCAGCTGAAGAATCACTGATTCAAATTCATCAAAATAAAAAGAGCACAACATATTCCACTTAAACAAGTAAGTACTTCTCCTGAAGCAGATCACTGTGTACCAGCTTGTAGGAAATAATTCATCTCAACATGTACTTGGTTTGTTGATTATATGATATAAAAATCAGCAAATAAAAAAATTTCTGGGTTCCATTTTAATAGTCGAATTATATTGTTATTAACTTTCAATTCCTCTCATTTGCGAAATGATTCACTCATTGTTTTGGAAAAATTCTAGTAGAGATCAAATATTTTCTACAATCTCGAATTGTACACTCCAGGAAAATGAAAAAGCTTAAATATCACATGGAATTTTATAATGTAACAAAATGATGGGTTTGATTTATTTTCTTCTATTTAAAGCAGTTGAATAAATATATTTTTAAAAAAATGCTGTTTGCTAATCATTTATTCTGAATACAAAAATTACCTCTTAACATAGAATCACCCACTTCTATAATATTAGCAATCTATAGTAATAAATAAAAAATATAGTTTTATATCAAGAACAATTGGCGAGAATACAAAAAGTACTGAAAACATATGAACAACAGACCATTGTACATGGAAGTATATGTCACTTGAGCATACAATAAACTTGACACAGAAATCTTGTTTTACAAAACATAAGTTACATAACAGAGTATCTATCAAAATTGGTTGAACAGAATTTTATTAAAAAAGTTAAACTAATATAACATTCATGGTATAAGAATCTGTTACTATTTTTTTTTTTGGTTATGATAAAAACCTATATGTGAATTTAATATAAAATATTAACCTACATAAAATAGACATTTCCACACCAAATGTTTATCGTTGTGGTGTCGTCTTAAATCAATCATTTTCGAAAGTGAGTTGCAGTATAATAAACTATTGACTGTGCTTCCGCGCAGTGACGCTGTGGCAGTATCCTAATTAGGTATGAGTGTTTAGCGGCAGATTTGTAGAAATAATTTTTAGTTTCATTTACAACGAATAGTAATTGTTCTTACAATCCAGGCGGTATATGCTACACTATATGAGAATAATATCCATATGACTGATGTTACATTCAAACAAGTTGGAGTCTCAAATGTGTCCTGTTGGATATCAAATAAAAGAGTTCAATTAGTTCAGTTACAAAACATATCTACATGAATAGCATCCAGTGAACACTAAAATATTTATTATAAAGAAGAAAGTATAAAAGTACTAAAAGTACCTCCTACGGTAATGTGTTCATAAAAGTACGAAAAAAGAAATGATTCTTATCCAAAATTAGATAAAGTGATGTTCGGAGCATACCCGGTGGTCTCATTTGGCCTGCCACCTCAAATATATATTATTTAGTACAAAAAACGTTTCGGTAAGGTAATATGCGACCACGGACTATCCCCTGAACATCTAATTTCGGATCAGAATAATTTCTTTTTTCGTACTTTAATTACCGTAGAATGGTTTTAGTACTTTATACTTATTTGTTTATTTCATTAAGTTTTTATTTTATGATACATTGTTTTAAGATTATTCTTTGGCTTGGGGAGACAGAAAGAAAAGCTGACACTTTGTCTTCTAAAGAACTTAAGATGATGGAAATAATAATACAATTTTAGAAATGTTTAAAAAACAACAAAATTTGCCAGTTAGTATTTCCTGTGACAATTTCCACAAAACTTTGAAATGAAATTTTCCCTTTTCATCAAACTATTTAATACCAATTGCAACAAACCGCATCTTTCTAACTTGTATAGAAAAAAAGAAAAAGTTGGTACTTTTGCCGCTTTACTTCCAAGAAAAATTGGGTACAAGTTTCTCCACATTTATAAATTACTCAAAATAAAGTGTATCATATTGCATACATTCATTTCGTATTAACTAAAAATAGACAAAGAATGAATCTATTGCAATAATGCACTTAAAAAAGTTGCAAGAGTTCTTTAAGTTGGCAGTCAATACTTAAAGTAGGATAGTTTGTGAAGTGGTAGTATAGGTTTTGTGGTCAATAGATAAAAAATAATACCAATGTAACTGCTCTGTACTGTACAACAACACCCGTAATGTGAAACCACATGCAGTAAGGTAATAGGAGAATATTATAAACACGTTATAGTGAATAAGATCTTTAGTAATTATATCATTACTGAGTGAGTATCAAAGTGCACATGGGTGGTTTGAGTAATGGTCGTTGTGAATCATTCCTGCACGAAATAAAGTTGACTTACAACGCTGATTCCTTCCAAAATGTGGTTTCCGGTTCTTAGCATGCTGTGTTTCATAAATGAAGAAATTTACTGCCTGTATAGTCGGATTGTCACAGGAATGCATATTTTAAGATATCGAAATGTATATCCATATATATCAAAAATGAATGCAATGTTCTCGCGGATAACTATCTGACTATATAGAACGGATCCCCCAGAAACTGCGATTTTCAAATGTATAGTAAAACCTCGTTTATCCAAACTAATGAAGGGTGGGGCAAGAACAAGAGGAAAAAACGCCACCCATTACACGAAACACACATACGTCCATCATCTCTTTTCTTCTTGTTTTCTCAAACAAACCTCCTGGCCGTAAAGTTGGTAAATATTCTTCTAAAACTCCAGTTTTCCAATATTTCCAAGTATGGGGCTTTATTCTCAATTTTCCGTTCATGTTAAAAGTTTATTGAGAATGTTTGTTTGCAACACTACTTAGCATATTCTTTGTATAATCAAATCATCATTCGCTTTGATTCGTTTTATCCATTGAAAATATTCTAAATTATTCGCGTTATCTACCTTTCTCCATTCTTTAGCACAGTCATTCAATGGCAAGTAATTAATACAATTTTAGCGCACTCCTTTTCCACCAGCCTACCCTCACTGATCAGTTGTCTAAACATAAACCAAAAAGATTCCAGAGTTGCCAACAGTAATACACCAATTTTTGACTCGATGAACTTGGCTTATTATAATATTTACATTCAATATAAATTGACCGACTAACAATCTAAGGGTCTCGATTCCTTATGTATCCCTAAGACCAGGAAAAAATTCATTTCAAATTTATGGCGAATTATATACGAGAGAGTTATCTAAAACATGGTTATTTTCACCAAATATTTTTTTAAATATATTTTGTTGTTCTTGTATTATCTTCAATAATCTATTAAATAAAATATCAGATTTAGATTTCCGGGATGAATAAAATACGCTTCTATCAGGAAGATACTCTTAGTCTAATTTGATTAATAAAGATTGGATTTTATGACGCAAAAAGTTTTTCTTTCTTTCTCGCTCTTATAGACATTGATTTTTAAGTAGCACTTGAATGCTCGAGAGTTTTATACTCAACATATTATACAGAATATATGAGAGTATACTATTTTTAGTCTAAGATTTGTAACGGTAGAAAATATTGAAGCACAAAATTTTTGTATGTGTAATAAACCTATTTCTGACTGCCTGTGATCGAGATGACGACTTTTGGTGGTGAATTTTAAAAAGTAATATTAAGTACTTGATAAATGATCATAGGCGGTCAAATAGGCTCACGATCCAACTTAGGATCCTAACGAGATAGAAAAACATTTAAATATAAAAAATATTTTTCTAAGTCTAAATGTTAATTCTATTCTTAAAAATTTTATATCAGCTAAAATTACTACTACCTATACAATAGAAATGTGAGCTATTTGGGATGAATAGTGTATTTTTGATTGTTAATAACTATATGAATAGATCATATTTACACTCAAGTATATGTCGAGTACTTAAATAACTAACACTGTGAAGTTTTATACACTTGTATGTTTTTATTTGAAAAATGGTAATATTAAATTTTAGTTCCGAGAAATTTTATTAATAGTAATATTTATTTTTCACGATTAGAAATAAAAACGTTTAGAAATATCATTTTTTTACCACTTGTGGATGCACATCATAATGTGTTCCATAGAGAATTTGATCGGTATCACCGTTTCTCTAGTCAGCCTCTAAACGGTACTATAGAAGGTCTTAAACTGAAGGGGAATTTTTGTCAAGAATATAACGTAGAATACAAAGACATATCGAATTTATTATCAGAAATTAACATAATTAACAGAAAGTATCAATTTAAGACCAACATAACAGTCAAAATCTCAACACTGTGATCGTGTGATTTAGGGCTCACTGATTTTTCTATGGTTATATCAATGAAGATTGAAAGCTTAATTTTCAATAAACTGATTAGAAATTGTTTGACGCACACAATTGTGGTCATATGAACGATTTGATGTTCAAGATGCACAAACATACTTTTAAACATTAATATCGATACGTTGAGTTATTTCTGTATCCGAATTTAAAAAAAGGGTGTCTTCCACTCTTAAACTCTGGATCTATCAATTATGGAAACCATCCCGACGGTGAAGCTGTGAACTTTATGCGTGGCTTCTCGTCTCGATAAGATACTATGACATCACCAACTCTGGATAGTTCTTTCTCTGCACCAGAAAGCATCCTGGCCTTCAGGTGATCGAATGTTCTAATGGAGGGTACATAGGACGAAAATATCTACGTAAAGAGGCGCAGCTGTGTTTCCCCTCTAATTATTATGTTATATTATTATTATGTAACACTCTGAATGAAATACTTTAATTACTTGAAACAGTCATTTAAAACTTTATAATAACTAATTTTTTAAGAGCTAACATTCTTTGAAAAACTAACAAAAATAACCATTCAATTTTAAATTATTGACTACTTATAATTTTCAATTATGAAAAAATAGGCAAGTCATTTCAATGTAGAAAACCAAAAAGAATTTGTGACATAAAACTTCTGATAGTAATTCGTGATACTTATCACTTTTTAAACCTTGAACAAAAAATGTTTGGATTTGTGGACAACTGTAGAATCAATCTAGCATAGTCAAAAATCAACGTCGATTTAAATTATTTTTATATCAAATATTCGAAGTCATAACTTCAACTAAATAACTTATCACAGAAAAGGTCATTCTTTGTCTATAATTCATGTTTGTAATAAAACAAATAAGCTACCATTTATATCGAAAATTCTGTCGAATACAAATATGTTTCGAAAAATATTTCGAACTAAACTTGTTTGTTTAAATAAACTAATTTTTTGTTCAGCAATTTTTCTTCTATTTGTTTTGGTTTCTATCTGTTTAGAGTTGGGTCATGGTCCATTGTACACATAGAACCCATTTTTCTCTCACGAACTTTTAGCTCCAAGATACATTTTTCACTTTTCATTTGTCACCCCAATTAAAGTTGTCTGTCTGTTTTTGTTTTGGAATTATCTTGATAACGGATGGACTGGCGGACGGACAAACGGAAATAGAAGAATCAGATATTGCTATGACCTATACTAAAATTTAGTTGGTGGGGCACAATATTTTGTAGCGTTACAAACTTTACTTTATAAGTAATAGAATGCCGACATATATATACAATATATCAAAAATTGTTTCTTAAACGTAAACTGGAACTACTTTATTACAAATCATTTTTTGATAACTGAAAATATACCGGAAAATTCAATGTTTATATGAAATAATCTTGAAAGTAAGGCGTATACTTCAGGAGAAGAGTATTTTTTAAAAATTGGTCAAAATTGATTTCCCGCTCGGAAATATATGAATTGTGGTATTAATCTTCATGTTTAATAATTATTTGTTGTTGAGTTATTCCAATAAAGAACTCAGAATTGTTCACTGTGTAGAGTAAAAAACTTAAACTGTACGGCCTCATATAAGAATATTCCTAAATATTAATTTCTGACTTTGTATAATATTCAGTTTAAATATTTAACCGTTACTTGAAAGACTCTCTATAATTTGAAAAATGGATCATATTTTAACTATTTTTCAAAAAGTTAAGTACTTATTGAAAAAAAATCAGATCTTTATATTGTTTTCTCTATGTAAGATTTTTTTACTAATGAATATATAATTACTCAATTTTGTAATTGTTTTGTTACAAAATTTAAATTTTCTATTATTTACTTTAATGTAAAACTATAACATATTCATCTGTAAAATACCGCAATAATCTATCGTAATTATAAGTCGATTCAAGTATACGGTGTATTTTTCGACGCGTTACTTTACCCCATATGATTGCGCTCATTTATCAGCATTATTCGTTAAGTGAATGCATTTTGTTTAGTTCTGCTCTATCGTTATTTATTGAAAAACGAAAATGCTTTCTTTTTTATTATCATGTGGATTGAAAGCCTAAAGAATATACAATTTGAAAATCATGTTTTTTTTGTTTTTTTACTTTGCACGATTAGAGCCTTAAATATAAAAGTGCACACAAACTTTACCCTACTGAATCTACATTACATATATTAGTCTGTAAATGTAGGTACCTAATA
This sequence comes from Chrysopa pallens, assembly GCA_020423425.1. Taxonomy (NCBI): domain Eukaryota; kingdom Metazoa; phylum Arthropoda; class Insecta; order Neuroptera; family Chrysopidae; genus Chrysopa; species Chrysopa pallens. Next base: position 57,976,380 of record CM035592.1, on the reverse strand, counting down.
AAAAAAAAAATATTTTCCAATACTTTGATATTATAATCCGTAGTATACCTATATTCAATAATATTGATTTAATTAAACTATATTCCTACTAACTTTTACATATATAGCTAAATATATTGGGTTTATTATGTAATTTTAATATTAGACAGTATAAATGAATAGGATACTTACATTTGTAAAAATAAATTGACAGTTAGTACCACACTCTTCTTCAAGGTTAAATCATTGTCTTTATGTATATAAAAATTCAGCTTTCGTATGTTTGTGTCTGCAAAAATTTAGGGGGACTAGTCCGATTTGGCTAGTAATATTTTCTAAAATTTCTGATAGTTTACGAATGTTATATAGATGGAAAAATTGAAAGAATTCACCGAAGAATTTAGTAAACTAAAAATGTTTTTCTAAATGATTTTTGAATAAGTTCGTGTTTTATCTCTGAGAAAAGTTTTTAGGGAATAAAACGCGACAATTATAAAGAAAAGTAGAAAAACTTATTAAAAAGTTATTTTTTATTTTGATTATTCTCTTTCGGTGTAGAAAAAATTCGGTTGATATTTTAGTTTTTTTTTTTTTTGTTAATAATTATTTTTTATAAATACTGGAAGTATTTTGTGAACAAAGTGAGCATTATCAATTGTGTAAATAGATAAATAGATTGGAAAAGAAATTCTGAACATTTTACGAGGGACAAACGTTTATGTATTGTTTAGAATTGCATATCCATGCTATGTCTTTTAAGTTAATTTATTATTTTTGAAGAAAGCTTCCCGGTGAATGAAGCGAGTAACAGCAAGTTATAATGTACAAAGGATCCTCCAACTTGAAGTACCGTTATAATAGCAGAATTTCGAAAAATTAAACTGCAACCTCTAGAATCTAGATTTCAAAAATTACATAGGTTTTTGACGATTATCAAAATAAAGGTAAAAAAAGTATGAGTTTGATGAAATTTAAATATGATTCTTCTATATATATATATATATATATATATATATATATATATATATATATATATATATATATATATATATATATATATATATATATATATATATATATATATACTAGATGACTTAATTTTGAGCTAACCTTTCAGCCCGTAAAGACTTAAATATTCAAAATTTGAGCGAAATTGAACGACGTCTGGGCATTTTGGTAAAGTATATTCACAGTACTATTCTACGTTACAACTGAACATAGATGCCTGGCACAGAACGCAGATTCTCATTTTCATCTCTTGAAAGTCAGACTTTTTTTAACTACTACAACATCTGTTTTTATTATTTATTATGTTACACGATTTTCGTTAGTCAAAATTACTCACATCAAAATATAGTAAGTGCGACCGTTACAAAACTTGTAATCTATTTTTTGCGCTTCATCCACAATATTTTTTTTACAAAGTTAGAAAGTCACAGATTAGCCATCGGTCTCTAAGCTACTATAGTACAAAGCAGGATTTTTTTATACAAAATGTAAGTAAGACCGAAACTAGAAATTTTCGTCAGGGAAGTCATCCGTGAATATTTCAACGGTTTTTCCGAAATTACAGAATAATATATACATGTAACGCACAGTTACATTGTAGATACATATATTCAGGTAGATAAAAGTAAGTACTCTCATCAAAACTGATGACATAAGCACGTGTCCTGTACATAGGTATGATATATAAATAGTTGTTTTATCTGACATGCTGGACCAGTCGCGCTTAGATTACACAGCCGTTTCAACAGATCAGTTCTTATTTTCCATTCACAGGTGATACCTGTGTGAGTATATAAATTCAGTTCGGTTATGTTTAACGCCAGTGACTAACGTTTGTAACGTCTACGAATATAATACTCGTTTATTATTTATTATATCGCTATACATTCTTTAAGAATGTATTTATTTATTTTAAATTTCTATGATAAATAACGTTTTAAAATTTAATACAGTGATTAAAAAAAAAAATTGTGATAAATTTTTTTGATATAATAAAATGTGATAAAACTATTTAGTACATTTTTATTACAATAAAATTGAATTGTAATCGAATTGTGATTGTGTTTGTTTTGAAAGTTTTTTTAATAACATTGTAAAAATCGAGTGAAATTTTTAAAATGTCTTTGTTAGTATATTCGATTAAAAATTCACAAACTGATTAAAAAGTTTATAATTTATTTGCACGATTCAGGTTGGTTTGGTACTACGTAAAAAACTACTGTTATATTTGCTTTTAAAAAGTTTCTCTTCAAAATTATTTATTTTTGCAAAAATTTATAAGCATGCTCTATGTAACAAGGTGATTTTTGAATATTATTCGAATTAAGTTTAGAAGAATTTAAGCGCAAAAGTTACACAATATGATTTTTTTAAAACATCTAATTAAACTTATGGTAAAATATATAAGAAATGCTAAAATGGACCGAAAATATTGAATGGGGGTTGTTATTATTTCCTCTTTAATTGAATATTTGTAAGTAGAAAAGTAATTTTACACTAGAATTATTGAAGATCGGAAAAGACATTTAATAGCCATATTGTTATTTACGTGATTTATTATAAAAAATTTATATGTCACGTTAAATAAAATGGGAAATAATTCTTTATTATCTACATAGTATTAAACTTCGTGTTTCGATAATTTACTCCGCAAAGTTATAGAGAAATATTAAATCAAGTTAAGAAGATATTAGACTATTTCTCAATTGTTAACAATAAGTTTAAATTTATTGCTTATATATAAATTAAAAAAATTGCAAAATAAAAATTTTCAAAAAATAGATTTGACAAGAAAAGTAAAATTTCAAAAAGTGTAAATTACTGAATACGTGATTATTTATTCGCACAAATGTTTATTTGGCAAGTCTAAGCTATCCCAATGCAGAAAGTAAATTATTGCATTTTTTTTTCAAGCTAAATACTTATAAGGTGTGTAAGTGAGAACTGCCAACATTTGGACATTAGTACAACATCTACCAAAAGTTTATGCCTATATTTCAGAGATAATATTTTATACATTGCCTCGAATATTAATCTAATATCAGCTCGGTATTTGATTGTAAGTTAAACCGAAAATTTTTGTGTATGAAATATTTTTATGATGTTTGGAAAAATCTTGATCTAACTAATTTCGTAAATATTAAATAAGGGGGTGGTTTAATTTTAACCGTTTGTCCAAGTAAACCGGTTTTTAATCACATTTAGTAATAATTTGCAAATAACATGGAAATTTTGTCTAGATCTATATTGGAATGGAATAATTTAGAGAGATGTTTTTGGATGGCATCATATTAATTTATAATCTATTATTTTTGTTATTTCATTATATATTTTTTAAATATGAACAAATTTCCGAGGAAAGACTAAAACATTAGATTGGTGAACACCGTGTGTGCAACTTCACCTCTATGACATTTTTATTTTTCACGTAATTAATCCATGTTTTGTTGCCTTTTTGTTATCAAAAAAGTGCAATTATGATAAATACAAACCATGTTTTGCATTTTTTAAAAACGAACTATACTAATTCGAAATATTTATTCATATTCTGCTTAGATTCGTCATAATTCGAGGTCAAAGTATTTGAATATAGACATACAAAATTATAATAAATTTTAAATAAAAAATTTTTTTAATTGTATATCTACTACACCTTTTGCATACTTTATTAATATTACTTTTGCTGTATAATACTAACAATTACAAACAGTTAACACATTGACATTCAAACATATGACGTTTATTTAATCAATCACCAAAGTAAGTTGCTAGCATGACAATCGTATGCTATGGTATACGATCTTACTATTAAGTCACCGAAAAAATATGATTCTAATATTAAAGAAACGAAAATTAAATGATTTTTTATATGGTAACATAATTGAAATAAAGTTAATTAATTTTATGTCGATACATAAACTTTATTCAAATCAATTATTATGCAATAACATAATTAAATAATTAAAATAATAAATGTGGCTGAATTTGAAAACTCAATTGTAATTATCTCCCATGAAAATGCAATATATCAGTATTATTATTATGTGGGTACAATTCTACCGCGAAATAGGTAAAATTGATAAAGATAGTCATGTTTATTTTCGACCTGAATGTTGGTCAAATTTGAATGCAATTAAATTTCAAACTTTAATTGAAATTGAATTAAAATTATGTACATAATATTAATGATTAAAATACAATTATGTACATAATACTATAGAAATTCCGAATTAAAATTATGTGAATAATAGAAAGTACGCATTAAAATAATGTACATAATAAAAATTACGAATTAAAATTATTTACATAATAGAAATACCATAATAACATTATGTACATAATAAAAATTCAGTACATAATAATAATTTCTATTTTGTACATAATTTTAATTCTGCATTTCTATTTTTTACATAATTTTAATTCTGAATTTTCATTATATTTTACTTTAATTTCACTTGAAACCCATCTTAAAAATGCGTAGCAGGAAATTAGAATGGTTTAGGTGTTGAACTATTTAGTGATATAATAGACTATAGCGATTCAAAAAACTAAAAAATTCATACTATTTCACATTTAAATAAAACATAATCTCTTTGTTATACAATTTATCAAATAAATTGGATTATACCGCAAAATATTATACAGATTGGCAAACAGGGGAAGTCAATATAAAAATACATTTATATAAAATATACATATAAAAAAAATTTACGTTCATATCTAATGCTATTATAATTTACTCAACAAAAAGCTGATATTAATTGTTAATTTTCTAAAGATTAAAAAAGGGAGTTTGTGTAGTATAATACTTTAATTTTTTAGGAATAGAGCAATGCGTATATTTTATGTATGTGTATTTTAATATTATTTTCCCTTTTTGTCATATGGAAAATTATTTTGAGAACAAATTTTATATTTTCTTATGAAATATATATAACAAAATAAAAGTTTATTTGTAATTACAATAAGTATATTGTTGATTTTGGATTCGAATGTGTCAAATCAATTGAATGAAGTTAGAATTTTAATTCAACAAAATTTAAAAGCTCACCCTATATAAAATTCAATTTACTTCTTTATCTTGTTTCAGGTAATTTAAAACAAATACTGAAATATCATATCAATTGTTGTTTCTTTTCTTACATACGTATTCTACCTTTTCACGTTGGGGATTTAAACTTTATTTGATTTTTTAATTTGCTATACTAAAAATTAATTTAATTTTTATATTATTTGAATTAATTTAAATTTTTGCTCGAATAACTATTTTGATCTTTTGATTAAAAATTATAAATTCCAAGTTAAAAACTGCAGTACAGTGGATTTGATTTAATATAAACTATATTTGTACGTATTTGTTTTGTCATATAATATATTCAGGTGTAGAATAAACAAGTGGTGCATGCGAAGATATACAGTTATAAATTGCATTATTAGATTCATTTTGACTTTGACTGTTGATTTGTATCCTGCTCGTCTTTATTATTTTCATTATCGAATGCATTATTTATTATATTTTAGCTTTATTTAAAATGTGTTCTAAAACGAAAGATAAAATTTTTCTATACAATATTACGTAATAATTATTTGCCACTGTCCACGGGGTTCTTCTTGTATACCACACGCTGTTCTCGTTCCCTTACCTCTTCTAAATTTTGTCTTTTTTGTATTGAACCAATTGAACCATCAGGCGCATTGTAATAAAAAAATTGTTGATATTCCCACTTGCAAAAACGCATTAGGATAAAAAAAGTACGGCGTACATTTTCAATATTATCAATCGATTGAGTACTTAGAAGTCTATGTTAATAATTCGTCAATTTGAAAAACATGTTGGCTTATTACATGTTGGTATGCCTAAATTAACCAATGAATTTCTCTTAAACTAACACTCGAAAACGTAATCAAAGTGGTCACAAACGATCAGCATGGAGAAAATTTATAATTTGTTTATATTATTGGTATTGGCTATAATTTATTTGTAAAAAACATTAGGCAGGAATAAAGAATTACTCTTTGTTTTATAAATGATCCTCAAATTTCAATTTGAAATAATATTGGCTTAAGCTGTTGGAATTCTACATAGTGCACCATCTTCTTTACTATTTGTCGACTGATGATAGTTTTTGTATATGTATTATCTTAAATAACGGAAACAAAAACTTCTAAAATTTTTATTAATCCAAGCACGTAGTGCTTAGTCACAATGTGAATATCCGACCGAACCGAAACAAATATGGAAACAAGTTTGCACATTAAAAACCTCATATGTATATTACACATATAATGTATATCAACTAATGCATCTTTCCCTACATGTCCGTACTTGATGTGAGTCGTATATAATGAGTTTTGTCCTATATCAGATTTGGCACGTTCGAAAACTAATGTTTATTATTTTGAAAATTTCTATTTTTAGACGAATGCTCTTATTTTTGATTATATATGAGATTGATATATATGGATGCGCTCAAAAATATATATTAGAAAGCTTTTACAAAATAGAACAATTGTATGCAGCAAATCTAGGTTTTGTCTCTATTAAATAATAGATGTTATAACAAAATGCATTTAGTGTTATTATTTATTGATATAGCTGACCACAAATGTAAACTCATTTCTAATTATAATAGATGTTATAGCTTCAGGTACCGAAATTACACGATGCCATTTTATAATAAAATTTATTGTTAACCGATTATGTTTTTTTATCAATCAGTCCTTTTATTTTACGTAGATTATGATGAAAAATAACAAATGTCGCATTGTTTGCTATTATTCTAAAAGAAAAAATACAAAAATCTGAACAAATCAGAAAAGAATTTTGAATGGTTTTTTGCATAATTTTTTGAATTTGGAGAAACAATGTGAAAAAAAATTTCAGTATATGATTATTTTATATACGAGAAATGTGTTATGCTAAGTATAATTAAGTCAAATAAGAATTTCAAAACGTTTATAAATAATATCGTGTGCCCTGAAGGATAAGCTTTATTCTATCCTATTTGTTGTGGACACTAAACATATACGAGTATATTAGATAAAACGATGTATCTGATCTGTCTGTTGAAGTATAGACATAGTTAGAAATATTTAGAAAAATATCGAATATAATAATAGAATCAAGCCCAACAGTGTAACTCTGCTTATCTGGAACAAACATTGAATCCTGTGGTGTGGCAGTGTCTTTCATTTGAAAATAATAGACTGGTGTTGTTCAACTGCTTGACACAAGTTAAGATCTGTCTTCTAAAACAGTGAAAGATATTGAAATTTCTGGAAGTTTCCGAACTAAATGTATAACCTAAGTATCAGACACAATATGTCTTGATATACATTTGTATAAATTTTACTTTTTTTTTTTTAATTTGCACATTTATTTTAAGTTATTTTTTTTATAAAAATGTATTGTAGTGTATTGTAATGAATCATTTATTTTATATAAGTTGAATGCTTAGTAAAAACAAATTATCGTGTAAATGTATTTGCTTAGAAACCATCCATATCTCTGTCTAATTTGATAGATAAATTATTTAAAATTTCTTTCAGTAACGTAAAACTGTGACATGTGTGTACTTATAAATTTTATCAAATTCAGATCAAGAATTCACGAGATATTAGCATTAAAGTAACTTTTATTTATTTGTGTTGATATGAAAACTCTATCCTTTATTTTGACAATTTAAGCTATTTTTAATGAATTTGATTTTCAGTTTGTGGATTCAATAAATAAAAATGACGATAGAGCTCGTAAAATTTTATAGAATATATGAAAGACTAAGACATTTTTGTTATAAGAAACTAACTTGTACAATCTGATCACAAAAATGGCACAAATAAAATGAAATAATCCAATTAAACAGAATTGCAAACATTGATTACAATAAAAATTTTATTTGTTTTCGTGTAAAATTTTATTAAAAATTACGAGAATCTATGTATGAATACTGTGTCAAAATGTTGCTCTATAAAACAATATAGATATAATCACAGTGTTTGCATTCGTTTCTATGGTTACGAAATACTACTGTATCAATCAAATGATATAAAGTCTGTGAATGGTATATGATTTAATATTCGATCATTCTAACAATTGGTCAACCCAATCGCTGGAATTATATGTCATTTTTTGTAATTATGCCATAATTTTTGTTTTACATTTACTATAAAATTTATATGCTAACAATTGAATAAATATATTTGCTAGAATGTGAATGCTTTATTAACTTATAAAATACTAAATTTCGATTTTTTCCCCAATTTCCTAAATCAAATTATTTTCTATTTTATAAATACGTATTTCGACTACAAAGTAGTCATAATCAGTATGAATTGCACCGACGGTGTGCAAACCGTCACCAAATTAGCAACGAGTAACATCTTCTCAGAGAATCATTACAACTAGCTAATTCATTCTGATGATGACTACTTTGTAGTCGAAATACGTATTTATAAAGTACAAAATAATTTGATCTAGGAAATTGTGGAAAAAATCGAAATTTATTCGAAAAATCCTAGAGTTCTCATTAATAATTATAAAAATATAAAATATTACTTGTTTAACCTAATGTTATATAAAGGCTATGAGTGGTTACATAAAATATAATTTATATTTACATCTTAAAAATATAACAAATAAGATTTCTTCCGTCAGTCTTCCAATTTTTATAGCAATAATTACAATTATTATGTTTTATATAATTTAATAATTAACTGCCACAATAATAAATTTCCACGTCATTAGAATCCAACGTTTTTAGATAGATCTATGTGTGATTATATATTATATACACGTGATTACGTTTGTACGTTATTTTTGATATTTCAATTATCTCGAATAAATAAAGATGTCGGCGTTTTCATTCAAACCATTATTACTTTAAACTTAAAGAATTTTCTGCAAATATTGGAACAGCCGTTTTCTGTAAAGGATCAAAAATACTCGTAATAGTACATAAATTATTGATTTTGACTGGGTCCGTGTGTGGCCAAATTTATGACTAAAATAGCCGTTAAAATATGGGGTAAGATTTAAACAGATATTCGTGAAGCATGTTATTTTGAGAACAGTGATGAATTTTTAGTTAGACATTCAAACTATATTATTCGAAAGTTTTCTCATTGTTAGTTAATGTTTAGATACACTTCTGACATTTATGTCAGCCTAATAGACAAGATGCAAATAATTATTATTTTTTTACCTACCCCACCCCCATACTATTTATTATATTTGAAACTTATTTAAAATTTATTCCAAAACGTCAAAGTCGTAAGCTCTTAAAGATTATTTTCCATATCTCTTTGGCAAAATGAGGTTTTATGCATAGTCAGTATAGAAATGAACATGAATGACGTCATTCATTTATTCATTTGATCAAGAGTTTTGAACGTCAATTTTTTGCTTTTTTTTCAATTCACATAAAAATAAATTCAATTGAAGTGATAAAAAACAGCTTTTATTTTTACGTTAAAATTTTTAAAATATTTTTAAGACTACATATTTAAAATTTATAAACACAAATTTTTAGAAAAGACCTTAGAACTCTTTGTACAGGGTTGTAAATCCATATGAATCCATTATAAATGATATCTGCTTTTAGTTTGTTTTAACAAAGTGGTGTAAACATTTTTTTTTTAATTTAATTTTATTAATTTTATGTTTTAAAGTTATTTTTAAACTTATTTTATTATTATTTTTCTCTACGGTCGTTTATATTTCTAAATAATATTTCTGTTTATTTTTCTTTCTTTATTTGTGGTAATCTTTTATAATGAAAAGTCAAATCTTCAAACAGATATAGTATTTGATTATTATTTTATTAAATTTATCAAAAATATAATACAGTATATTCAATGTTTAGAATGAATTCCTCAGTTGAATTCAAGTGGCACCAAAATATGTTTGAGCTTTTTGTGTGTTTAATATATACCCTTCCCCAATTGATAAATAATAAATTATAAGCTTAAATAATCAGCAGCATATGGACTGTAGTTGAATCGTTTTCGTTAGTTCCTTCAAAAGTTTCAAGTGAACCTTTATATTGTACAATTTTATTGGTAGTTTGAATGCGATTATATTCATTTAAAATAATAATTTAAAATTAATTATAGTATGCTATACGGCACAATGAATATGATATATTTATAGTATGAACCAAAAAAAAAGGATCGATAAAACAAACCTTAATGTGAGTGAATGCGTGGTTAGTGGACTTACGGAAACGATTCAATGTTAGACTGCTTCCACTATTAATAAACTTGTTTTGACTCCTGGGTGCACATGTTAGTTTCGGCTAAGCTCAGCAAACGTAATTCAAATATATTTATCTTGTATATATTTAGAATATATGATGGAATGTTCCATCTAACAATAGAATAATCTTAGGAAAGTATTGCATATAATTTTCTTTTGTTTGAAGTTACTTCACAGTTGAAACTTTTGCTAAAAGCTATTTAACACTAGTTCTAAATAATTATGTAACCTAAAAGATTTCTTGAAGGTTGGCATATAATCAAATCAAATATACCAAAATTATCCAATACGTAAGAAATATGTGAAATCTTAAAGGAATTACAATTGTTTAAGGTCTGTGAGGGTTATTCATAATCTTCTTATATCACTATGTCTTATAATTTTCTCTAATAATTTATGTATATATATATTATATTTTTGAGCAAAATTAATTTGTAAATGCTTTAGAACATAAAATTTTTTCATGCGAAAGATTAATTTCTTTTTTATAAAATCCACATCTAAAATAAAAAATATAGGATTTCTTTTAATAAAATAAGTTGACCCTCATTTTAGGAATAGTTCATCGTCCTAAAATGAAGTATGAATTTAAGATTAAACAGAACTTTCAACAACGTTATTGATTCGATTTTTCTTCAAGTTTTTTGTTTATGTTAAGTTAACACACCCTGAATAGCGTAAGTCCCCATTCATATTTTAGAATTCATTATGATACACTCTTATGCTTTTGATAAGAAAATGATTTGTTCTTTTTCGGTAATTTTGATATATGATTACAAATATTTTAATGTGCAAATATAAAATAGGAATTATTTACCATATACATAACAAAATACCTTTTTTGTTTACGATTCCCGAAGGCTTAAAAAATAATAAAAAAATTCTATAATCATTTGTATTCTACTATATATACATATTCACAATACAAAACAAAACAAACACCGTATAGATTTAATAGGATTTTTACTGTTGAATTGGATAATGTCTCTGGAATACATTTCATCTGTATTCCGCATCAAAATGCACATAAAAATATTGTATTTAGATATAAAAATTTAAAAACAAACCTGTTCATTCCTAATTTTAAGGGTTCCGTACGAAAAGGATAAGCGGGACCCTTTATATTAACTATAAATTGGTTTATATTAACTATACATTACTCGTCAATTTTGTAGATTTTTTCCTCAATTTCATAAGTGAGTGACAAAGTAGTAATAAAGCTATTGTCTTAAGTAAAAACGATTTGAAATAGGATGATACAATTGGGAATCTATTAAAAATAGTGGTGAAAAAACATACAGTTTTTATGTTTGAATTATTTAATTAATAAAATTCAAAAATTACATACAAACAACGGAGGGGCTCCATTTCGATATCCATAATCACTAGCTCTCAACCGATATTTTATTCTGTATATACAGTTCTTTCTCTGTATGAGGAAGAGCTGTATAAGTTTGGCGAATAGAAAACTGATTATGAAAATAAATTTCAACAATTAGTTAACGTAGTGGCGGCATGAATCTTTCCATAATAATTTGGCATATATCAGCAGTTAAATAAAATTTTTAAAATTTTATCATTCTAAAAAATCCTATCATTTACATGCTTTTAGAACTTTGTCAGAATATCATTGACCTGGTCCCTAAAAATCAAATGCATCACGGCTTGGTAGATTTTAAAAATAAATAGGTATAGTTTCAAACCATATTTTCTATATATATATATATATATATATATATATATATATATATATATATATATATATATATATATATATATATATATATATATATATATATATATATATATATATATATATATATATATATATATATATATATGTGTTATATGTATATATATGCATATGCTATTTGTTCAGGTGTTATGTGCATATGTTGGTATAATGCATACATAATGCCATCAAGTAACCAACTACTGAACTAGCGGCCTACCAATGATATTAAATTTTATGTTGCAGTAAAAATTTAATATTTATGAATGAATAAACTTTATAATGGTTTTAAAGTTAAGTGAATTGGTTTGAACTTAGTATTAGCACAATATTACTATATAATGTTAGTGGGTTTCTTCTATGGTGTTCTTAGCTGCAGTGTTTGGTATTCAATTTGATATTAACGTCCTGATATCGACATGATTATCTTAATAGTACTACTTCCTTCTTTTGCAATATAAATAAATGCTTGATTGCATATTGCCTAGGAAAAGAAAATTAATTATTAATTAACATACGATATTTGCATTAACTATTTTATTTATAAGTAATTTAAAAGCAAATTGATTTTCTCAGGTTTATAATTTTGATTTTACACGATATATTTAAAATAATCTTTAAGGTTACGACAATAAACTGTTTAAGTAGCTTTATAACATTTTCTATAGAATAGCGTATTGTTATAAGTTGAGCGTAAATGCTGTATTTTAGGCGAGTAAATTTAGCAGAAGGAGATGAACAACAATACGTCTCTCAAGATTCAGATTCAGTGATTATCTTCTGACAGATGAATCACTTTTTTTTTATTTAGTATAAACTTTATTAGAATATACTTTCTTAAATTTGTGTATTCTCCCACAATGTGTTGAACTTACCCCGGGAACTGAAATGTGTATACATATAGAGTTGACAACTTGTGCGAAGCAAATCTCGTTACTCTACTATAATCTGGGTTATTCTTGAAAGTAACGCACACTGTTACGATCATTTTATACTTTTTTACCGACTTAATAAAAAAGGAGGTTCTCAGTGGGACTTTATTTTTATTAGTTAATTACTTTTTTATATTTATAATTTATTTAATTTGATGCTTCCCGTGTGGTCGAATTTCAATTGGATCCAGTTCTTGTACCTAAATGATAGCTTCATCGTTCATTAATCGATTTAGATTATTCTTTTTGAGATGGAAAGTAGATATCCCAAGGATGATACCATGATAAAGAAACCAGAATCTCTCAAAAGAAAAATTTCAAGTTTGTTTTGTGACCAATTACCTTTTGAAGTCGATGTCAATCTTAGCTAAAAACTTTATTGATTGCCGTCGAGTGAGAAAGGTAATTAGTTATAAGGAACAACTAATATTATTTATTATTTTTTAATTCAGTTTTTTGGATGCGGTTAAATTATTTTTAAAAATTTTTTATGACAGAGCTATTAAGTTTAGCTTTTATATTAAAAAGCGGAATTACAATCACTTAACGTAATCGGCTCATATTTCGCAGTATAAGTATGAAAATTGAAGTACGAACCGCTGCTTGCCCTCGGATCTTGTTTCGAAACGTGCAATTAAATCAAACGGATAGCATTTTTCGTGCATATTTTACTTAACTGAATTTCTTTACAGGCACTTGTTTTGAGAACAATTCTTATTAGAAATTGTTTTTGACTCAATAAAAATTAGTCGATTTATGTATAGATTGGATATTTTTCAATACATAGATTTAATTTATTTGCATACTTTCCAAAACAGCATAGTTACATTCTTACCACGTATTAAGTTTGCTCATATTATCTACCATTTATGTAAGTAGTAAACAACTTTAACTATTATTAATGAAAATGAATTTAATTAAATTTATATTGTCCTTTTAATGGTCCTTTAAAAGAATTTAATTTATGTTTTATAATTTGGACTAGTTTTATTATTGTACCAGCTAGGTATTATAATGTTTTTTTTACAACATTTTTTTAGAATTAAAAAAAAAAGCCGAAATTTGTTATTGTAATAAAAAAATTGTTATATTAAAAGCCATTTCATCCAAAAAATATGTTCAACATATTTTTAGTAAAATAAAAATTTTAACAAGAGACAATAACAAAAAATAGACTTAATTGTTTAATGTTTGAAATATTTTTAATCATAATATTTATAAAATACATTAAATATGCAATATTTACAGCTATAAAAACATATATAATAATATGTATTTTAATCATATGTGTTCAATAGGTAAATTTGAACTTAATTTGTGGCGAATCCAAACATTTTACGACAAATGTTTCAAACAAAAGTTTGTTCAAATATCTTTCTAGGTCTAGAATATGCCACCAAAACTTGCTGTTTCATTTTGTTTTTGAATGATCTTGATAACAGACAGACAGTTGCTAGACGAATGAACGAACAACAAATGGAAATAGACCAATTACGTGATTCTATGAAAACATATACCTAAATTAAGCTTGTTCAAACAATACTTGCTAGCATTACAAACTTTAGACTAAATCTAATATACTCTAAAATATTTATATTATACCTTGAATAAAAAAACTAAAATTATTTGGCGAGCATACAATTCCACGCATACAATACGTAGATTGTATTAATTTTAGTCCCAAAAATGGGAAAACCAAATGAATAATAAGGATATCTGGAGTGTTTTTGAGATGAAAATAAATCTTATATTAAAAATTGAGATATTCCAAAATTGTAGCACTGAAAATATTTCTACATTTTATAATTTTAGTCCCCTAAAAAAGAAAATCAAACTAAAAGTAGTTAAGGTTTTTATTTGTCACTATTTTTGGGGGCATTAAATAGAAATATTTAATTTTTATTATCAAATTTGTATTCAGCGTCTTCAAAAACCCATTTGGCATCATTACTATTCATTTTAATTGATATTTTATTTTTTCTGTTTTTTTGGGGTTTTAGTTTATGATGCGCCTTATTGAATTTTTTCAATTGTTAACGGTAGGTTTTTGTTCAGAGATCTTAAAAACTCTTTTGGTTTCAGCATTTTCATTTCATATAATTATTTTAAAAATGTCGGATTTTTAAGGAGAAGAGGGTGATTTGCGCAAGATTTCATAAAATTGGTTTTAATTACGATTTTTAATTCTAGATTTAATTACGAAAAAAATAAGCCATATTAGATTAAAACCGTTCTACTTCAACAAAATTAGATATAAGACTCAATTTTTACCTATTTTCCTCAGACTTTGAACTGTTGTTGTAGCGTATCTAAGAAGCTTATGAAATAATTTTTTTGCTTAAAAGTTGTTTTTTCTTTAAAGATAGATATGCTGAGTACATAAAATTTTTTTTTCTGCTTGATAATTTCAAAAAAGAAGTTTTTTCAACGATTTTTTATAGTACTATAATAATACTTATTAGCGTTATTAGTCTGCGGCTTATAATCTTATATCTTTAAATGAGCAATCCTTGTATATATATTATTCACATATTATATATATATATATATATATATATATATATATATATATATATATATATATATATATATATATATATATATATATATATATATATATATATAATTGGAATCTCGGAATCGGCTCCAACGATTTTCATGAAATTCAGTATATAGGGGGTTTCGGGGGCGATAAATCGATCTAGCTAGGAATCATTTTTAGAAAATGTCATTTTATTCGTGTTTTATCGATAATTTTGTACAATGTATACAGAGATCCCGTGTTCGAATCCCGGCTCGACCGACGAGTAAAATTAATTTTTTTACATTTTAAACCCCACCCAACCCAACAAAACAACAAAATAAAGTGAATAATATTTTTCAAATAAGATTTTGTTATTATAATTGTATAATTTTTTATAATGTAATGATATATTTGTTTAATATTTAAAGTCATTGGAGTGGCTAAGTGTTAGCGTGCTGGACTCGTCTTCCGCCTCGACGTAATATAATTTCCAAAAAACACAATTTATAAAAAAAAAAAAAAAAAAATACCGAGCAAAGGTACTATATATATACTGAGATGATGCCAGTTAGTCTCGATAATAAAGTTTAATGACAACTTTAAGGGAGTAAATAGAATTTAAAAAACATTCACCAATAATTTTTTAGTTTACTATGGATATTTAAGAATGATAAAAATTAATTCTTTTTTAATGAACCATTTTACAATAAATTTTATAATGGTTTATATTTCATAGTAAAATAAATTTAGGCGTAAATATTTTCATTCGATCTTGTAACCAATTAGAGTACGACTTCCGAGCAACTTCCTCAGTAGCAATATTCTTAAAAAATTTCTGCCATCGAAATCTTATCATTGCAAACAATCAGTGATGCGTGAGTGGGGCGAACTAATTACATTAATCTTTACTGCGTATAAAAGTGCCATTATTATGTTTCAATAACAAAGTCTACGCCAATGTAAATAGCATATTCTTTTTTATAAAAACAAGTTGTTTGTTATACTAAGAAATTGTATGTAATTGAATTGCATTCTAGTAACAATATAAATAATCGCTGGGAGTTATGAATGGAATATCGAAACAAATCATAGGAACTATGTGTATATACTTGTTTATACTATTGAACGTTTATAGTAACAACTTATTCAATTACAACTAATAAATTGCTATTTTGTTATTATTATTTTTTTTTTTTTATACACAATCACCCAGAAAGAAAATGTGGGTGTCATAAAAGTAATATGAAGCATGAAGAAATACAAATACAGTTATTATTCTCGACATAAGTACAATATATCAGAACATAGGGTATGTCTGGGAGAGATGGCCGTAGTATTAAGGAGACGGTATAAAAATCAAACTTTTAGTATATTTTTTTCCAAAATATTTAAACTATTCCTTAAATAATAAAATAACAGAAAGTTATCCACAAAATGTAAGATGAAAACAATTATAAAAAAACTCTTCAATATATCTGGGCTAACCATCTCTTCTAAAGTATCCGTGAGTGGTGGCCGTGTTAGTTTTATCATCCTTATGTTCTTATTTTATTTTATTTTTTGGTGTTCTTTGGATATGTGCGTTTGGGAATTTAAAGTTATACCTAATAACTCTTTGACGTATAAGAATTTAGATCATCAATAGTCGTTGTCTGGAATTAAACTGAAACTGTTACTGAGCATTGCCATACCGTTGGATTAGGTTTTACTTCGACAAATAAGAAAAGTAAACTCTTTTGTCTCCATCTTCACCATACCAAATGCGGTCATATCTTGTTAATCAACCGAGAGGGATGGCTAAAGAGATATAAAAATGAATAACTAGGAATTTATTACAATTTTGAGGTTAGACATTATACATCAGCAATGCCAATCAGGGTTAATCATATAAATACGATATTCTATTCAAATTTTCACCGTGAGTTTTCAATCACCGTGAAATTATATGTGTGCACTTAAAAAAAAGTTTTCTTTGGAAAATCTGTTTATCGTTGTTTACTTGTTTATAATTTAATTTCAATATAATTTTGCGTGTGCATCTGTAAGACTACGTTAAAAGAAGAGAACCAAGCATAAAATAGTGAAATTTAAATATTGATTCCTTAAGAAATGATTCTCCAGGTCTTACTCTATTATTTTTAATAAATTCTGAAACGGGAACAAATTTAGAAAATACAAAGGAAATTGGTGTATATGCGAAAAGATATAGCGAACCTCTCCACTTGTGAAGTGTAAATCTCGACATTAAAAGAGCCACATATATCGATAAAATAACTAATTTTCTAATTTTTTTAAATCTTCTTTAACAAATTCATCAAGTGTATGAGTACCACAGCACAAATTATCGGGTGAAAGTGGTACCGGGTGTACCCCACCAAATATCGGGTGCATATTTTAGAATTGTTCATTTTTTAGAATTGTTCATGGATATCTCGAAAACTTTATATTTTCTCGAAAAATACGTTAGTTAAAATGAAGCTTATATAAAAAACTAGCTGGCCCGGCAAACGTCGTTTTGCCATATATTTCTTACAACATCAACATTTTCTAAGTATAACAAGATATTCTCAACACTCTATTTCTAAAAAATGAAAAGCTGAGGCACATCAGAATAAATAATGATATTAATTTATATTTTAAAGCAGACCCGCCCGGTTTCTTGGTTGCTGTGTTAATTTTCCCATTTTATTAAATGATATTACATCGATTACATGCGAATGCAATTCTACCCTTAGGGGTATATTTTCAGAAAATACTTTCTTATCGAAATCCCGGTATTTAGTATGCACCCGGTACATTATATGCACCCGATATTTGGTGGGGTACACCCGGTACCGCTTTCACCCGATAATTTGTGCTGTGGTACTCATACACTTGATGAAAGATATATGGAACTCCTGAACCACGAATGATTCCGATAATACTTGAACAATGCGATATGCACACTTTATACAGTTGACAGTTCAACATACTGCTAGTGAGAAGTGATAAAGAAGTTTATTTTGAATTTCAAATTTAGATTTTGGTTTCTATGGAAATGATGCTAATAGGATTTGTAACATGTGAGAAAAAAAGACAAAAATTGTTTCACAGCTAGGCACATATTGTATTCGAAAATTAAATTGTCGTTTATAGTATTTTCCGTTACTTATTATTTATGTTTATGACCGTTTAAACCTTCCCTGAACTTCCACAAATATTTCAAGATCAAAATTAGCAAAATCGATTCAGCCATTCTCGAGTTTTAGCTGTAAATACGACATTTTAACTCATTGAAATTTACATATAGTTTAAGCAAAATTGAAATACTGGAATTTAACTATAAAAATTCTCTGCAATATGGGTAGGGCAGGGGCTTTTTATATTGAAAATCTGTTACAGAAGATGGATTTTCATGTTTGAGAATTTTTAATTCCTTATACTACTAATTAAAAACTTTACCATTTAAAATATTCCGCCTTTTATTTTCTATATATATATATATATATATATATATATATATATATATATATATATATATATATATATATATATATATATATATATATATATATATATATATATATATATATATATATATATATATATATATATATATATATATATATATTTCGTGTCACAGTGTTGTCACCAAACTTCTCCAAAGCAACTTTACCTATTTTTATGAATTTTGGAGTATGTATATTCGTTTGGTCTGAAAATAGGTCATAAACTACTTTTTATCCTACTAGTAATACTCGCGTGACACCCTTGTCTCACGAACTAGATGGTTAGGGTATCACTTCTCATGTGGGTCAAGCATCTGGTTTGATTTTGATCAAACGATTACGAGATATAATTTTAGGTAATATTAGCTAAGGTAATAAATAATGAATTAAGAAAAAAAACAAACAATCAACAGCGCCCTTTACCTTTTTCAGTCATAGACCACAACCTTACACACTCAGATAAGTAAGATATATTTTATTTAATTCCAAAATATTCACTAGAGATAATTTATATGACAAAACAACGTTTGCCGAATCAGTATATATTTAATTGCTTATACTGTTAATTAAAAAGTTTAGCATTTGAAATTTTCCACATTTTAATGTTTTTCTCCTCTCTAAGGTTTCCTTCCAGAATTAATTCAAATATAGATATTCTTTTCATGTACAACTAAATTCGACTAGCTTTTCAACGATAACTTCCTGAATCTATCAATATTAAGAATCACTTTGCAGATAATAATGACGAATGTAGTATACGTTTCTGTAGAAAGTTTAAACCATCTTGCGAAGCAGACAGGTAACATCTAGCTTATAATAAAATAAAAAAAATTTTGATACAAATATTTTTTATGCCTAAAGAAATGAATATTTTTATTATTTTAAATCAAAAATGATTTATTAATTTGAATTAAATTAATTATGTTTTATTATTATTATTATTTATTTAAATTTTTTTCGTTTTCTCATTGTTTACATTTTATAGTAGATCTGGTATTGTACTATATATATTGTAAAGACGGTTTGAATAAAATAAACAAACATGAATTTTAAATTTTATACAGTTTACAATACAAGTTACAATATGGTGGTATTGGTTATTTTGAAATTAAATTTTATACAATATTTTTCTATGTTGACTGTCTTAATGAAATGATAAATAATCAAACATGATTTATTAATTAGAATTAATTTTGTTTATTTATGCTTAGTATTATTATTGTTTATTTAATTATTTTTTTTGTTTTCTCCATTATTTTCATAATAATACTCGTATAATAAGTCTGATATTTTACTCTTAATAGGAAGATAAAAGAACGTAAGGATAAAATAAACAAACTTGCTACTCTTTTATATATCTAAAAAGTGGTACCAAGTTGTAGCCAATGTTCCATGTGTTTTTTTTTCGAAAAAAAAGATAAAAACAGTTTAACAAATGTATAAATGCTATGCCAGTGTTTTCAATAAAATTAATTAATAATAGATTAAATATTTTACATTAAATACATCAGAAAATTGGCCAAATGATTAAAACTGAATTTGCTAAATAATTCACATCAAAATATGAAACTTGACTCAAGACTATAACAAAACTTTTCGAGTCAACTGTTTTCAAATTAATTCAATAATGGATAATGTATCTATTTCCATAGATATTTTCCATAAAATGCTTTTTTTGAAACCCATTGAAAAAGAACTTGCTCCTGACATAATAAGAGGCTTCACTTCACGTAATAACTGTCAATGGTTTCCACGCAAAGTATTTTGAGATTTTATAACTATTTACTTACATTTTGTGTCAAAATAATTATGGTCGTTGCTTCCAAGCAATTCCTGCACTAATCGAATATCTCTGGCATTTTTTTTTTTTTTTTTTAAATGAACAATATGATATAAATTTGAAAGAATCTTTCTTACAGTTTCATAAAATAAAAAATCATTCTATATATATATGAAAGCTCCGTGTATATACTCTCTATATTTGCCAAAGCTCTATAACTGATAGCAAACTACATACCACATAAAGTCAGTCATGCAGTAAATACACATACATGGAATCTTAAAGGAACTAACACTTATCATTTATTTCGTACAGGGTATTATTTACTAAACGTAGTGTGATTTATGATTTAACTAGACGATTTTGAATATTATGTCTGTATTTATAAGTATTACTAAGCTATCTGTGTATACTTCTTCCGCTGTAAATTTCGAATGTGTTTTTTGATTATTACATTCAGATAATTAATTTTATTCTTTAATTTTACAAAAATTTTATTCTTTAAATACCAATTTTTTGTTATACATAGTAGAAAGATTCGGTTTTTTACGATCAATGTCGAATTGATGTTAGGAAAAATAGTAAACTTAAGTTTCTTTTATGGTGCCACCTCTATGAGAAAAGTCTCCGAAAAGACATTTTTGTTTTTGATAGATTGGAAGGTGGAATTTAACTCTCTTTTTTCGAATTTAAATCACTCTATATACAGAAAACGGTTAATTAAGATAAATTAATATATAACATATATTAATTGATTATTGTGAAATTTACACTGTTAAATTTCACATTATACGATTGGTTGAAAAAAGTTGTATATTATCATATAATATAAGAAATAAAGATTAACTTAAAGCGTATTGCTATGTCGATGAAAATAACTTTATAACGGACTTCAAAACATTAAGCATTAACTTTCAAATGGGAACCAGTTTTCATCAACTTCAAATGCAGTAGAGTTTCTCAATTCGTTGGAAATTTTTGAGTGATTATATTGCCTTAATTTCTTGCCTTCATTTATTTCAATTGAAAATTGTTTTGAACTAACCTATGGCTAGCAATAACTCGTTAGAGATAACGTTTGTATGAATGGTCCGACCAAGCCATGGTTTTAACTGAAAGAAAAAATTTATTTTGGTTAAATATTTCACTAAAAATTAATGTATAAAAGGAAATGAAATTAACTTTAAAGAAATCACTAGTTTCTCGAATTAAATTACATATTAATTGGTTTTTTTTTTTAATTGGTTCTAATTTTATGAAAGAGTTTTTGTTGAAATAAACTTTTGAAAATTAATACTGAGATTCCTACACTCAATATTACGTAGGTAATTGATTAATTTTTTCAAATGGTGTGCTATGAGTGTTTGCTTTTTACTTCCATTTAAGAAAGCTTACAAAAATCGACTTATTTACTATATTGCAGGAAACTCTTAATAATCAAGTTTTTATTTTTGACGTTTCTTTAACAAAAAGAAATCAATAAATAATTATGGTTACACACAATAAGGGAGAGCCAGAATGTGCTTTATATAAAAATCAACATTAAGAATCTACTTAAACCCTACGCAGGTGCTATGAAAACACAGGATGATAAAATGGAAAAAATTACCAAAACTTTACCCATTTTGGACGCGTATTTGTTATTTGACACTCGTTTGAGTTAGTGGATGAGAGCCATTTTGTGATAAATTGAGTATTTATCAGGTCATTTACCACAAAGAATTTTGGACAGTTGAATTTAAACGTGGTCGTGAAATATTTTAAGATGATCCCGGACGTCTAAACACTGCAACTATACACGATAACAACGCGAAAACTTACTAAATGGCGGTAGATGACCGCCGATTAAAAATGGCAGAGATAGCAGTGGCTACGTACATATTCAAAGGACATTTGTCACATACTAAATCAAAATTTAGGCGTGCAAAAGCTGTTCGTGTATTGGGTACCACGTTTCTTACGTTAGACCAAACTCGTGATCAAATCAACATTTCCAACGCTGTTTTGGCGCAATGAACCTTAGTTTTGGCGCCGATTAATAACTGTATAAATATGTCTGAAACAAAAATACAGTCAAAACAGTAGACTAAAAGGGAATACCTTCTCTAAAAACAGAAAAGCTGTATTTTCGACTGGGAAAGTGATGAAAAGTATTTTTGACATAGTTTTGGAGTTATCTTAGTCGATTATGCCTGAAAAGAAACAACATATTAATAGCACACTGCGTATCTTTACTGAATGCAAAAAAAGCTTAAAAGCGTACACATTTTCAGAAAAAGAAAATCCTGTCTCAAACCTCAGTGATTGCCATGACGAAATTCCACGAAATGGTATGAACTACTTGAATATTTGCTTTATTCATGAGATGTAGCTCCTAGCTATTTATTTCTGTTCCGTCATCTAAAATTTGCGCTCGGAGGACAGAGATTTTCGTTAAACGAGTAGGTAAACAATAATTTTGCAGAGAAAAACCCCGATTATTAACTGCTACACTACTATTTGGACGGGCTAAAGAGACGGTTGCAACGCTGGGAGAAATGTGTATAGTTACAAGAAGACTAAGTAGAAAATTAAAATTAATTTTATGAAAAAGTGTCTTGTATCGATGTAAGGTCGAAAATTTTTCTGGCCACCTTCATATACCGTATACTGTCGAGAATATGTTTATGTTATATATTTTAAATACAAATTTTTGCATAATTTTGTATGTGTATCAATTTCTTGAATAATCGAAATATCTAATAAAGTATCATAATAATAACAATTATTATTAAAGAAAATAATATATTGAAGTCGAATGAATTAACGCAGTAACAGATTAAGCATACAGTACTTATAGAAGAATTACTATTTTTTATCTCAAATCAAGTAAGAATGAATTATGCTGTTAGTACTTACTATTAAAATGCTATTTATTAAATAATGTTCTTTTAATCAAATTCTAAGTGCATATCCGAAAATCGTATGTGTAACAAATCTTAAAAATGTTCCATTAATTTTACTGTCAACTGAAGATTCCATTTTCGTTTCAAATATGTACATGTAAAATAATCGTTTTTATTTTATGGTCCGCCATGTTCAGTTATCACTATAATCACATTATTCAACATGTGAAGAGCATTTTCTAGCATACGAAGAAACTTTTATCATATTGTATTTATATAACACTTTTTCTGTAATGTATTATTTATATTATTTATGGCAGTTCTTGTCTTTGGAAATATTTTATTGCTTGTATTATTTTTCCAAATAATCCATATTGTATATATATATATATATATATATATATACATATATATATATATATATATATATATATATATATATATATATATATATATATATATATATATATATATATATATATATATATATATATATATATATATATATATATATATATATATATATATACATGTAAAATTTGAAAATATTTCCTTGACTGTATTGTTTTAATATATTTATTTATTTTATATAACATTTTACTAAGATCAAATGGATTTCCAAACTTTATGTTATTAATTTAATCTATTGTATATTCAAAATAAACACTGAATTTATTTCAATTATACTCCGAATTAAGTACAAAAATTGTAAATATTCGTTTAATATTCGTTTAATATTCAAATAAATAAATAAAAAAATCATATTTCCTTTAATCAAACGGATCTTTCACTTAGTGTATACCACGTGCTATTGTTTCTGAGTTTAAAATAAGTTTAATGAGATTGAAAATGATTTCAACCTCAAGTTTAGTCATTCTCAAGTTTCGATGAATTTTTTAGTTTTTTTTTTTAGGTGTTGTAACGTAAAATTCACGTCATTTTTTTTTTTGCAAATATATTTTTTAATGCGTACTATATCCGTATAGTGCATAGTATGTGAAATGAACTTCTTAATCGATTGATGTGCTATGAGTGTCTAAAATTTGTAATAAAAATATTCACATTCTGGAAAATATAATTATTTTCACAGCAAACCTTTAACAAAAATTATTGAATGATTACAAAAAAAAGACATTTAATTGAAGTTATTGGGTTGAAAATAGTAAGAATGATTGAAGAAATTGTAATAGTAATTAGTTTTAACTGCAAATATAAATAATTATTCATTTTAATTAGTTAATAAATTTATGGAAATTTTCTATGTTATATCATTCACCATTCACAGTTATAAATCATTTTATTGATGAACTAGTATTTCATAATCATAGAAACGAATGAAAAATTTTGATGCACGAAGCCCATACAAAGAAGGCTTGTCTCATGTTTCACGTGACGTATAAAAAACTTTGCTCTTTATATAGTTTTGATCAATCACGATGATTAATAAGTATTATTTAAATATATGATGACTCGTGTATTATTTTAAACCTTAACACTTTAATATTGCCCCCCCCCCACACAGACTTAGGGTATAAAAATATTTATCAAGTTCAAAGTTAATACATGTAAGAGATCTTTTTCCTTATGTTCGTTGATTAAAAAATAAGTTTATAACCGAGTAGTAAATATTATTTAAAATGAAATATGAATATTGGTTATTCCATACATAATCATAAAATGCAGGTGTTATAACTTCTCATATTTTGATGAAAAACGGTATTCTTGGTCTATTCGTGACCAAAATTTGTCTTTCCGTGACAAGAAAATTAGTCGAAAATTATATTTCAGGCCCTCAGGAAAAAACATTTCAATTATCAAAAAAAGCAAATTATCAAAGAATTTCCATTAAAAATCTAACAACAAGAATAACGAATATTTTTCAGTATCTGAATGAATGCGGCAAAAAGTCTCTTTGCTCAAACTTTATGCCATGATTTGGTATGTAATGAATCATATATATACTAGAGTTATTATATTGTAAAATCTCAATTAAAATTGTATGGATTCAATCATATTCAAGGGATTGATTGATATTTTTCAAACAATATTATTATTTTTACTCGTAATAATATATATATGTATATTTTTTATGTGGTTATAATGATACAGAATGGAGGAGAAATATCATAAATGTATCTATTTCAAATCATAATTATAAAACTGAAATTTAATCCATATACCATATATTGTATAGTATACGGTCTTTTCAAGCATACAAAGAAAGGTAAAACAGCATATGAATGAATAAATCAGTCAAGGTATAAACGTTTTTAATTTTAACTTAAAATGTTTACTCAAAACCAAGATCATAAAATCATTCAGTTTGGTTGTAGATCTGTAACAATGAATTCCTAAACATTCTTAAACCTACAAATATCAATAAAATCTTTACAATCTTTTATTTAAAATGATTTATTTATACTTGTCTTTTTTATACTAAAAAATATTAAAGGTATAGAAAATCGTAATAATAACAAAGCAGTTGGTGATAAAAAATGTTACGTGGTAGTAAATATTTTAATTAGATTAAAATGAGCTAACAAAGCGAACGAGTAATGCCAAGTATGCTATTGAAAGTAATTTTTAACTTCCTAATGGAAAGTTTTTGTAATGCAACCGATCATGTGTCGTTTCACCGGCGTAGTTCCCGTTTTCTTGGAAATACAGTGATAAAAAGTAGCCTATGTCACCCGGGGATAATGTAGCTGTCCAACGGTATAATAATGTATCAAATTGGTCCAGTAGTTTTTAAGTTTCTTTTTTACATACACAAATACAAATGTTTCCTCTCTGCCTGGGTGTGTATGAACGTATGTATAAACAAAAATACAAAAAATTAATAAAATTAATTTTGTTTATCTATATTAAACATTTATTTTAAGCTGAAAAAATTATAAAATATGGTAATTTTATGGTACTATATATTTTAATTAAGCGTGGAAGATTCAGGTCGTTGCGTTTTTTGTTTGAGTATATATATATGTGCCTTCGTAATTTTTTCGCCTCGATCATCTCGACAACACATAATGATATCATCATCGACCTATTCAATTTCGTCGAGTAATTACGTTATTTAAAACTAAACTTTTCTGCATAATCGATAAAACCATACTCACATGGCGTTACTCATATGGCGTATGCTGGAATTCAAACTTTCAAGCTTTTTATTGTTGAGCACGAAGACGTTATTGACAAATCGCCAGTGGGTTGAATCGCCGATTAATTATGTATTATTTTTTAGGTTGTGTTTACAGTAACCATTATATACCAATTGATTCAATTATAAGATTGAAAATTGAACCTTCCGGTTACGCAATGTTCATAGCAGGAAATTAAATTTAAGAAATTGCATTAAATTATCTAGAAATATAATTTCATAGAAATTAAAAACAGTTTTCCGTATGTCATTACAATTGAAATTAGTTTGAGAAAACACAGTTTATGTGCTTTTAGTATGCAATGCATAACTAAGAAAAATACTCCGCATTAAAAAATTATTACATGCTATCAAAAATTCATTTTATAATTATTTCATTTCGTTATAACACTATCTTAAATATTTTCTATTGCAAAGTTTCGCTTGGGATATATAAACGAAAATTTGTTTTTTACAAACCAATGATTCGAAAATAACTTAATATTGACAAAAATTTTGATTTTAAATATTAATGATAAAGTTAACACAGATTAAAGTAAAATAACTTTTTAATTTAGCTTGAGTTTTTTTTATAATGCTCTACTGGTTCTTGT
This sequence comes from Chrysopa pallens, assembly GCA_020423425.1. Taxonomy (NCBI): domain Eukaryota; kingdom Metazoa; phylum Arthropoda; class Insecta; order Neuroptera; family Chrysopidae; genus Chrysopa; species Chrysopa pallens. Next base: position 57,949,049 of record CM035592.1, on the reverse strand, counting down.
TTTTTCTCGTTTATTTAGGGCTGTGGAAAAATGTCATAAAATTCCATTTTTTTTCTTTTGTTTTGATTACGTACATATAATTAGAAGCAAGGAATTTTTGACACCGTAATGCTTGAAAGTGAGCGATTAATAGTTCATTTTAAAGCTTCATTATAACATTAAAATATTTTTCAAATATTTTAACAACAATATCATTTGTACCTTTTTGTATACGCTGATCTATCTCTTCGGTTCTGTAGTATGATATGACATCTTTTCACAGTAAAATAATACATATGTCGGTCGCTACAAGTTTTTAATTAAGGAAGGATAAATAGTTAATTTTCCGTAGTAAGTCTTATCAATTTTAAAATTTACTTTCATTGAAAATAAATAATGCTTTTACATTTTACTATTTTTGATGAATATTTTATTTTATTTAATTATTTACGTAATCTAATTAATATTTAATGTACCTAGACACATTTAGAGTAACTACCGAATGCCATAAATATAATTGAATGATAATGGCAAAAAATATAAGTAAAAGGCAAATAAAGTTCCTCCAAGGCAACGGTAATACCATATTTTAATTTTTAAAGAATTCCAAAAAAAAAGAATAGTTTTTAAAATTTCGTAGTTTGTTTTCATGAGATTATAGGAGATGATTTCTTAAATTTTATTCGGTATTATGGAACTTTCGGCAAAAATAACACACACGGAATGGTACTTTTAAAATCAATTTTCTATCTGAAATGTACTATTAGATTGCATTTTTTTATTACATTTGATATCACATCAATCATTCTTTAATATATACTATAATTGCAATGACTAAACTAAAAATTTAATATCGTCTATCTATCTTTAAACACCATTACAAAATAATTTTTGCCTAACCATTGCAAAACTCATCATCTTCTTATAATTAAGTTTAAATATAATTTTTGAATAATTAAAATAAGGATTATGAAACGTATTTGTTCAAATCAGAAATAGTATCCTTGACTGTATGGACTGGAGTATTAAGGATAATTAGTAAATTACTTTTACAATAAAATATATAATTTAAATAATTTTCGTAATGTTTCTTTTGTTTATCTGATTCGTAATGTCAATTCAATTATATTAATGATAATGGAAGAAATTTTTATGAAAATTTTATAAATATTTTTAAAAAAATAACTGGATAAGTATTACATAAATATATTTGAAATAAAATAGAATTATTTTGAAATATCTTTATCGAAACTTTAAAAATTAATTTTGAATAAAAATTTAGCATTCTTATTCTTTTTCAAATTTAAAATTTATTCATTAAAGCATTACATGAAAATAGTTATTTTTGAAGTTCTGCAGAATATTCTATTTTGAATAAATGCAGAAGCAGATTTTAGCTTTCTTAAACTAATAAGGACGGGTATCGATGCTTTTGTCACATTTCTGCTACAGGCTAAGAAAAAAAGTCATGATATTTAATGTTTTCTTTATGTAGGCTGTAAATACCACAATTATACAAGAAAAAACACTACAATTATAATTATAAAGTAATTTCATCTCAAAATGTAACATTTTCATTAAAAATTTTTTTTTTGAAGTGATAACTTTTTAATGCACGTTAGGCATTTATTTCGGTGAAAATAAAAAATTGATCTGGCGAAACTGCTACCACACTACTATATATTAGTGTATAAATATTATAGGAGCATCAACCCAGTAACTAGCATAGTTGTTTTTGAATTCAATGGATCCCGTTCGAATTCTGCTACATTATTTTTATTTACTAATTTTGAATTAAACAAACAGTTTTACGCACGTTATGCATTTTTTAAGATGGAAGACCACTTTATATAATAATATACATACAATGATATACTATATACTTATTGAATCATCATCCGTATGACTTGTATAGTTGCCTTCTATACTTGTTTTCAATGAAAAACATATACTTCTTTAGACACGTTGGATATCTTTTGAGATGGGAAAAAACAATTAAGTTAGCGACACTGTTACGACGGCACTTTTATACAATAGTATTTAAAGCAGCAACAGCGTTAGCGTAGTAGCCTTTTATTACAACGGACCTCAGTTCGAACCTGCATGTATACTCCAATCATTTAAATTGTATCTTATTATACTTATTTCTTTATATTAATTTATTCAAATATTATCTACAATTGCCAATTATTTCTTATCATTTACTAATTTTTGAAATGAAACAAATATCTTACATTACAATACAAGATTTTTGTAAAACACTCATTTTTGTAATTGTTCAAGGTTTCACTTTTATCGGCCCTCACGAAATGCTACTTATTTTTGTTTTATATCTAGAGCGCAGATAAGAAGCGCATTTTCAAAAAAATTTCATGATAAAAAAATGGTCTTTCATCAGAATTGTTCTTACTAGTAATATTTTACTTTAAGCACCTACCAACAATAAAGCCCGTATTAAAAATTGCACAAATTTCTTTAAATGTTTCATTTTTTCATTTTTTTCTATTATCTTCAAAAATTTCTTTTTTCAAAGTCAATTGTAGTCATTAATAATTATCATATCATTGAATCGGTAATAATTATCATATCATTTATATAGGTCTAATAAAATAGGAACACAAGCTTATTTTCATTTAATTAAGAAAAATATGAATTAGAGAAAAGTACCACAAGACAAAAGGCCATTTAAGTTCATTTTATAGAACATAAAATATAAATATTTATTATGTTATATTTGCAGTAAAAATACCCACTCACTTCATTGTTTTTGTTTCTTCTGTAATTATTGGATACTTATATCTTCTTTATTGGTATGTTGCCAACTTTTGTGCATGTACTTTATAAATTTTATTACTTTATCTGCAGGTAAATAATTGTTATTATCTAGTTACATGGAATGTGATACAATTATAATGGATACTACATGCTTAAAAAATAAAATTTTAAAATAGTAGAATGCTTCTGATAACTAATAATATATTTAAAAAATGGCGAGCAATATTTGTAAAACTTCCATATATAAATTTAAACAAAAGTCAATTTGTCAACGTACCTTCTGTTAACAATAGATTCTCTAAAGAATTCCAAAGGAACAAAAGGGTACCTGCACAGAACATACATTAGCCAATTAAACGGGGCTTCTATTTGGAATAAACAGCCGTAAAACTACGAAATTTTAACAGTTTTCTTAGTTTTCCGCCTAAAACTCGTAAACGAAGCATGCTTCGGAAAAATTTTCGAACATCAAAATGAAAGTATATGAGGTAAATAAGCTATTAAAAGTTAAAATCCAGCCATTTGGCCGATATAGATTTTCAAACTTGAATGATTTATTCCAACTTTAACATACCTCAATTTTAAACAATTATAACTTGAACTCAAATCGTACGGAAAAACAGACGAATATGATAATAAACCTACCTAATAAAACTACGTCAAACAAGTAATTCAAGGTTAAGATCGACTTGGCCGTGTGACCAATATTGAAATTTAAAGTTGATCGATTTTTCCAACATCGCAAAAAAGTTTACAAATCTCAATTTTCAACTGCTATAACTTAACTATAATGCAATTTTTAACTCTTAAAACTTAAAACTTAAGAAAACGACGTAACTTAAGGAAAACAAGTTTTACGACTGGACGGATTTTAACTTTTAAGAAATCGTTTGATGTATAATTAAATGTACTTTTATTTTGATGTTTGCAAATTTTTCCATAGGGAGCATCGTTTTCGAGTATTAAAACTAAGAAAAAAAAATTTGCTATTTTCGGCAGACAAAAATTAAGCTCATCACCCACGATGATACAAACTTAGATCCCGTGTATTGGGACCTATTAGATGATATTAAAGTCATTTCCAGCTTTTCGCTGCTTTATTTCAAACACAACACGCATAGAGTAGAAGTTTTAGTAAAAAAGCTGTAACGCTATTAAATATTGAGCGTACAAACAAAATTTTGGTATAGAAAATTAATAATAAGCCAATTTCCGTTTGTTCGTCTGTCATCAACATAAATAAAAAACGTAAAGAGATAGCAAGCTGAAATTTTGGTAGTGGATTCTAGTATAGTAAAAAGCCTATAACTATCAAGTGCTTGGCTGGACAAAATCAGACCAGTGGGTCCAAATCGAACAAATTTTTTTTTCTTCAACAAACAACTATCGAATGAATTATTTTTCGTAAAATTCTTAGTCACAATTTCAATTCAAATTTAACTAATTGCACATAAATTTCAATACATAATATTATACATTTGTTTGTACATGTATTTAACTGTATGGACTGCATATTTTTGGTATTGTATGAATACAACTGACACTATTAAGTGTTATTTTCACTTGGTAGCAATTTTAAGAATACGTATATTTTTTTACTTTGAAAGTAAATCCTATATTCATAACACAGACAATAAGTGAAAGTAAACATTTCGGTTGACATCTCAAGCTGCAATATTACAACAGACATTAATAAAAAACACATTCAATCACAAAAAAATTTTGGGTTATTATTCACGAGTATTCGGGTAGACTATCGTCTACTGGAAATGTTCAAAATGATTGGAAGATTTAAATATGTGTTTTCGTTTAAAAACTCATAGTGCAGTTTTTAGAAATTAAAATATATTTTGTTACTTTTTTGAGTTAGTATGATTCATTAATCATTGAATTCATTATAAACTAAAACATCCGTCCTCCGATTATTCAAACTGATGCCCGTTAGTAATCCGTGCTTTTCAACGGATGTTAAAATAAAGACTTGTATGATAATTTCGATTCGAGTCAATGTAAAGCTGAAACGCACATCATTTCGTACTTCGGTTCCTAAAATTAAAAAATTGCTTAAAACACGCATAGAGGTAGCAAAATCTGAAATAAACCAAACTTAATAGCTACCATTTTGTTACTTTAATACATTGAAGTTATCATGTGATTTAATTGCTCTGTTGTAACTTGAATATAGTAACAATATAGTTATCTACATAAACAATATGTGTATGTTGTTGCTACCCTTTAATTTGACAAGCAATATAATTTAAATGGAACGTTTGAAATTATAAATTTATAGAAATGTAGGTAAACGTGTTAAAAGTTTAAAAATAATAGTTAAAACTTGAGTATAGAAGGTCTCCGATTACAAATATTTTAAGTTTAGTTAAGATGATATTAAAACTCTTTGATGATAGATTCATTTCTCAAGATTTTGTTTCGTTTGGTTGTATTTTGAATTAACTAAGTTATACAATTTAAGTGACAAAAGAAAATAACAAGTGATTAACTGACAGATTATTTAAATACTCTACATATGATTTTGTATCAATGTTTGAACTACTTTTAGTTATGAGCATTCATTAAATACTCGAAATATGCAGTCTATACATGTGTATATTATAATATTTATTGTATTTATATACATACTTAATAGCTAAATTTTAGCGACAATTGTGTAAGAACGTAAGCATTTTACACAAAAAAAAAAAAATATTTCCTACAAAAAATATATGTTTAATATATGTTTAAACAAAACAAGCATTTTTTACATTTAAGATTTTCCAAATCTTTTATGGTTCAAAAGTTGTGTCCTGGACCCATTGAACACAATGGACCGATTTTGCTTATTCACGAATTTTTCATTTCCCACAATTTCGTGTTTTACACAGGAACTTTGCTCTTATAAGATTGATTTTTGTTTGATTTTTCGATTACGCACACCATATTTTATAATATGTTGATAATTCTTCTGTAAATTCGAAAATTTGATACTACGTTTAAACAAAATTTTTTTTTCAAAAAGATAAACAAGTATTAATTGCAGAAATATATATAAAATATAACACATACAAACACACATTTAAATTCACGTTTATATCTAGTACTATAATTTGATTATTTTATATATAATCCCCACTATTATATATCTATAAGATGTTATTTTTTTTTATTTTCCTTAACAATGTGACTGCGTAAAACAAACAATGATTGGAAACTGAAAAGTAGTATGCATTAAAGTCGTTCAGTTGTGTCTCATAAGTTCAAGAATCGTTTTTAAACCTAAGACATTGAACACTAGTTCAAATTGCAAGAAAAAATAAATTTTTCTTAAACAAACTTGTTTTGTTCTTATCATTTTTTTATATTTGCTTTGCTCATCATTATAAAATATAAAGTTTTAATAACTGTAAAACTTACGTACTTTGTGAATTTTATGAAACTTAATTATTACTAATAATATATCTATACCTTATTATTAACTCTCTTAGTTGTTTTCTTTATTTGTTCATTTAAGATTTTAGCTAGCTTCATTGATAAATTTTCAAGAATGGGGTAAACATATAAAACCTATTCTATAGTTAATTAATATAATATTCATGCATGTATTGAATAACAAAGCCATTGATAGTTGAGGTATGTAGATAAATAGGTAGTTTAGGTAAACTACATTTCTAGTACATAGTCATATGTCCATTATCTTAATAAGTATGTGTGAATATCACAATTCAATTATTGGGTTCATCTAAATACATCTCGTATTCAATATATTAATCAAAGTGCTTAATAAGTAGTTTTGTTTATACGAATTATGTATTGGGAAGTCTTCCAATTAAATATGCTCTCTAACTGGTATAATATAAATTCCCTAGCCAGAATAACTTCATAACAGCTGATGTCTTGTGCATACCATAAGTTATAAATTTAAAGTATCAAAATAATTTATACCCATTAATAAAAAATTAAATTTTTATTTATAATATCAAAAAACACTTACATCCATAGAAACTCATAATAATAATTTTTTTTTTTTAATTTTATTTTAAGTAACTTTTCAACAACTTAGGTCATATAGTGACTACATGGGGGAAAAACAGCACGCAGCAATTCTATGCGGTAACCCACCCAAGTACTCACTGTGTATAATGTTGCTTAACTTTGTTGATCGGCTTAGATAGGTAATTATGTTACATCAGTGGGGGTCCTCATAATTATTTTTATATATTCAAAAAATTTTAGTACTAACCATGACCACTAGTGGGCTATAGTTGTAATTTAAGGGTTTAGTGGTGATCAGCAGGCTATAGGTTTTAAATATCGGTAAAGAAATGAGGTCTAAAATCTTTAATAAAACGAATGAAACAATGAATTTATAATTTAATATGAGTTAATTGTTTTATGTATCTATATGTGTTTTTTCTTTCATCGATGAAATTCTCAAACACTTATAAAAGTCAGTTATTCGTAAATTACAATACATAAGTAATATGCTGTATTATTCTCTCGGTAAAATGATTAATGTTATTTATTAAACAAAGTATATTCATCGACGAATGTCACGAGTAATTGACTTTTAAAATCTATAAATGTGTATTCCATCGATAAAAGAAAAAAACACACACACACACATATATATATATATATATATATATATATATATATATATATATATATATATATAGTGAATTAACTGTTTTAATCTGATATAAAACTCAAAAAATTGATCGGAAATCTATTTTTAATGGGATACTAAGATTCTACAGCAATATACTTCGAATCAGCCTTAAGGCGGTTTATCAACAGATGTTGTTCTTACATAATATAGTATGCTTCAAAACACGTGATGACATAATTAACATGTTATTATACATTGTATTGAATTTTCCAATACAAAGAACTCTAAACATTCTTGACACGAAAAAACAATTTCTAAGTAAAATAAAAATTGCAATTGTATTTTTCTAATAAAAACTCTTCCACATACACTAGGTTTTTATGTCAATATCGTTCATACTAAATTTCAAAATATTTAGATTTAAATTTCAAAGTATTATTTCAGTTATTTGTGCTGGAAAATCACACGCTTCTAATAACTGTTTATAAACCTCATTGAAAAATAAACCAATTATTGGTATGAATGAAGGTCTCATATAGACCTCTTATAGAATCAAAACCCCTCTTTGGCTAGTCTTTAGTTAGTAAATTTCATACGAAGTGAAGTAATCGATAAAATTATTCATTGCCAACTATTATTATATATAATTGGCAAAGTAAAAAATTATTAGAAAAATAAGTAAAAATAATAATTATCAGTGTTAATTGGTTAGCCTTTTGACATATAGTTGAGTATCCATGTGTGAACCATTTCATTGAGAGAATATGTCATGAAAATTTTAGCATTCTTTTTCTTTTTGTTTTGATTATGGACTGACAGCCGATCGAACCAAGTTGCGTAAATGGGTTGATAAGATGATTGTTTGAACACCTATACGAAAATTTTCTTTGTGACTTCAACATTACATATTATAAACAGTAGACTAAAATTAAAAAAATGTGACATATTATATATTTTATGTTAAGAATAAAAATTAGCGACACTCCAATTTTCCAATCTTTCCTATGAACTCACGAAGTATACCATCCAATTAAATAAATACTCAATGTTTTTATTAAATATATATTTGAATCGATATCCCTTGAAATCAAACACAGCATCTAACGGGATACGCATTGCCTTACAATGCTTTGTAAAGGGATTTTACACGTAGATATTTTGTAAAAATTATTGAAAGATGTTTTTGAAATTATACTTCTTTTTGCGCGTAAACGCAGTAAACGTAATTTCAAAAAGAAAAAAAAAATTTCGTATAATGAGAGAATTTATGTTATTTATTTAATTTTTCAAATTTAAACTGAGCTTTATTGACTTCGTTGACTATCCGTCTCCAGTTCTTTTATTTTTTAATCTATTTCTCAACGATAATTCATTCAAAGTAGATAGTATATATTTGATAAAAATAAGCATAAAAATTTTCGCCCACCATTCTGTATTATATATTAACTCTATAAGCCAAATCTAGTGAAATTGAGATTGAATATCTTTCTATTTATGCTCAAGATGAATATCGATCCTTTTTTTGGTATAATAACCGGTCTATATATACTGAAATTATTGTTAGTTACATTAATTCTACAGTATAATCCTTACTAACTAAATGCAAGACGCATTGGTTCATTCGTTTGTCGATTGATTATTCGTACATTATTCATGAATATAATTTGCCTTAATATAGTGAATTGAAAGAGATTATCTCGTATAAACATACATAATTGAGCAGACGGTTATTGAACGATTGGCAGATTGTCGAATTAAAAGGATCAAGTTATAAACTACGTATAACAGATTCAAATTTCTTTTGTTACCTCGATCAATGTACAGGTTGTCCCTGAAAGGTCTTAGCATCGCTCTAATAAAAAGATATTAAAACTGGTAACGTTTTTGAATAACCAAAATAATTAATAATATATCTTCTATCAATTAATTCTTGTGAATAAAGCAATGATAAAATGTGCGTTAAAAATATAGGTTAATTAACAATTTTTGAAGTCAGGTCGCAATTAAGTAAGAGGTTAAATAATTGAAGAAATAATTTCATATTATCAACATTTTTTGCAAAAACTACTTCTAAATCTATTAAAATTGGAATTCAGAATATGGTGTTGGGTTTATTTTTTATAATCTTTATGCTACATTTGATTCATTTCCAAGTATTCAGTTGAGCAAAAATTGACCATAGTTATATATGGCGAATCATATAATATTATGGCAATTTGATACAAAATAATGTGTTAACGTTCTAAAATTTCATTCTATTTTTATGGTAGATTATTCATTTTAAATGATTGAACATTTTATGTAGGGATCATAAACATTTTTTGTGTTTGTTTCATCAGGGTTTTATTTAGGTTTGTAATATTGCAAGTATTGTATTCGCATTGAAAATATGAATATTAAGGAATTTTGTTTATTCTATAAACGTGTATTTTTTTTTATTTATCCTTTTCTCTATTGGATGCGTTTGAAATACATAGCCGACTATTTTTTATAAAAAAAAAAAAAAAAAAAAAAAATGAAAATAAAAATTGAAAATAAAAACCAAATTATAATTAATTCTCTGGGTCTCTAAGACCGTTGGTAGTTTGCGTGGTTGTCGAGTGATCATACCCATTCGTTTTCAATTATATACGTATTATTTCGTACGATGTATGTACGTATTTTGTATTAAAATGCTTTTGGATTAAAAAGATATGCCCAGTGTTTTTACTTACGGTATAGCATATCATCCGATGCTTGGCCTTGATAGCAAAAACTAACTGAATTATGTATTTGAAATAGGAAAGCAACTTCTATTAACTAACAAATACATCTATAATTATTATATATGTTGTGTACTAATAATTTCCAACTTTTACAAATTTAATTTATTTGATTCTTAAGAATAAATTTTTAATACTTAATATACGTTTTATTGTCTACTTCTAGTGACAAATGTATACTTCCAGTGGCGTGGGTACAATTTAAATGACCGTGTACCATTTGTAGTCTTAAGCATCCCCTATTCCAATGAGTAGGTATTTATTTTCTATTGTATTGAATTAAATGTAATTTAAAAAAAAAGTTCTCTAAGCATTCAAACAGAAATTTTACATTTAAAAATTCAATAATTTACATTCTCATTATTAATTAGTACGATTTTGAGTTTACACTTTGCTTAGGATAATGTACACTAATTTGCATGTTGCTTTAAATATCTTCTTAAAGTTATCTAACAGTTCTTCTAACATTATGATTATAACCGCACCAAATTTAAGATGAATCAGTCATACATTATAAATTACGGTGTTTTATTTTTTTTATCTGAGTACATGTTTCTATAATTATTTTCTTTATAATTTCAACTTCAGATGGTTTTCTTAAAATGACTCATTCTTTTAACAAATAAATTCATGATGGCTACAAATAGATATATTATTTACACTAAACTTTTGATTAAACTAATTGCTACTGAATGATTTATTTAGTTATAAATAGTGTATGTATGTTGACTTGCAAATAAATTGAATGTCAACATGTTTACCAATACGTTTTCCGTATATTGAAAATAAAATAAATTAGTATATTTTCAAGTATGATATCAATAAAATTCGATTTCTATTCGACTGCTATGTGAATAAATTAAAACTTAATCATAGAAATATTCTAAAATCGAAATTACGACTTTAATAACTATATTAAAATTAGTTTGAAACTAGCTGCCCAGTGAAAGTATTAAACATTTCAGTTTTTTTTTTTATGAAAAAATCTGCCAAATCTACTCAGCTATCGAACAAATTAGCAATAAAATTTGTTTTATTCTGTAATTTAGGTGGAATATTCACATTCATTTTAAACTAACTTCTATATAATTTGTAGGCATTAAATTTTACTTATAGTTCAAAATTTGATTACCGTTCAATATTATGTCAGGATATAATAAATAAGATTTCGGTAGCATTATAAAAGTTCTACTATTTCCATTTTTCCATTCCTTTCACTATATTTTGATTATTAACATAGTAATTTTAAGACACGCTTTTAAAAAGCGTATATAAAGCCATGAAAATATTTGTAAGATTTAAAAAGTTAAATATGAGGCGCATTCCATACACAAAAGTTAGAAATTTAAAACTGTTATCAATGGAAACTAATCACAGTACATTATTTCATTATTGAAGGTACTTTCTTCAACGAGTTTTATCTATATTGGACAATCATATTTTAAATACTCTAAAAAGGAATTAGTTTAATGTACGCAGAATGCTCATGTTCGTTAATGTAAACAAAAGGCCACATATGTATATTCAACGCATTGTGTTTTACAAATATATGCTTTATTAAAGAAAGGTAATTTCAGTTATTTATGTTTGTTTATTTATGTTAAAGTTTTAGGTATAAATATATACAAAATATTTGAGATAAAATATGTGTTTCATTTTATCGGGTGTTAAAACAAAACCAGGATACTATAATAAGTAATAATTACAGAAAACAAAGCCTAATGAAAAAGATAACGATCAGGAGAATTGGCCTTGGTCTTGGTGTTGTTGTTAAGATATTACTATTATCTATACACCAGCGATCAGACCAAAAACGAACCAAAACCAAACAATCAAGGGCAAGACCAAAACTAAATGCAAGATTAAGCTCAAAATGACATCTTCTGATAAATACATGAGTCAAATTGTATGTAGTAACTTCAAAATACTCTTTTCGTAGAACAAAACGTTTTCGTATATAAAATTTTTTTACGACATAAGTGTAAGTAGTATATTGAGTAAAACGCTAATCTGTAAGTTACAGTAAAAGGAGTTTAACTATACAGCTTATTATGATTACAATGAAATAAAGTGTTTTATGAGTTAATGATTAGTTATGTTATTTATCACTTAAATCTTTAATAATCTTTATAATGCATAGAAACATAATATAAAAACGTAAATATCAGATCAAATATTCAAAACCAAGATCAAGATTATATAAGAAAGACCAAAACCAAGTCTCGGCGTATATGAGACAGGACAAAACTGAGTATACAACATCAAGACGAAAGCCGGTAACAGTGTCTCAGTCTTGCTTTTCAAGTGGTGAAATAATCCATGAACTCTAATTAAAATTTAATTTTTCAACTAGAAACTTTCACAAATGTAAAATTCCGCGTAAATGTTTTTTTAAGGTAAAATTTTATTTTTGTTTACGTCCATCGAACTGTCATTATTTACTCAAAAAGTAAGGATTTAAAAAAAAAAAAATGTAAAAAGAAAGTTGATGTTCAATGCATTTCCAACATAAAAAAAGTTCTATTGGAAATTTCACTTAGAACTACTTTTAAGTCCCTTCAACTGTTGTATCTTTTTTACTTTTTAACACTCAGTATAAGTAACGCCACTGTATATAAAATGCTTTAACGGATCTTCAAAGAAATTGTATGTTGTAAGAAGAATATGTCATGTTTATTCATCCATCTTTGTCTAATCACTAAAGTCAGTAGATGTTCATTATAAATACAGGCTGTTTTCCTCCTCGTTTTTATTTTCTTATTTTATTTTAAATTTACTTGTATAAAAAGAAGGATAGTAATTTTGGAAGTTATATAATTAGTTTAAAATAAACTTTTATATATGGTTTCTTCATTATGATTTTTAAATGTAAACTTATTTTTATATGGTTTCTTTTCTTTTTAAGTTTTTCATCATATTATTTACATTTTTTCGAATTATATGTGTACAAACTTATTACTTTGCTAAATGTAACTTAAAAATAATTTTATTAAATTTAATTTTATATAAATTCATGCATCCTGTTAAATATATTGTATAATATGTTTATTTGTTACCTAGGTTAAAACAGAACCACAAAAGTTATACGACGTCTTAAGATATTATCAGAAGCTTAAACATTATTGTCGTTCACAAGGAAGATCTTCTTTATTTCTGAACAATTTCTTTACATTTTCTACTCTCACAAGAGCTATTCTACGTTACTACATAAAATAGAAACTGAAATGCAATGGTTTCTCCTCTAAACCATAATCAAAGTTTAATTATTTCTTTAAAAATGAAAGCATAAATTCTACAAAAATAATCATTTGTTTTAGTCACTTAACTAGCTTAGATAGTCATTCCAACGATATATAAGAAACATTCTTATATATCGTGTTCCCATTTGGTTGGACGTACTTTCCTCCGGTACGATTAGGGTCCATACAAAAAATTATTATGCCCATCTGCAATTTCTAATTTGTGAAATAAATCCTGCCTATCTACAGTTTTTCTCGCTTAAGGTTTGTGAACGATATGTTAAAATGGGTAAGACACACGTGTCCAAAACTTTTATCTTTTGGCTTTATCATATTATCTTAATTAATATTACTTAATCATGAAAACATTCTTTAATATCCAAAACCTCTACGTGATATTCATTCTTGTTTGTATTTGAGATTCGGTCGTATTTTCAAAAGATATGATTATGTCCTAGGTATTTAAATCTTGTGAAGTTTTCCATATTCGTTCTCTCAATTAAGATATTTAAACCTAGTTTTACATTTGACATAGTCTTCGTTTTATCAATATCAATGTTATTTATTTACTTATTCTTCCTTGTATATAAGAAATGGTTACGAGTTTTCATGAAAGCGAGATTTTTTCTTGCGACATTTTGGTGTAAAATATCAATGTATATTTACAGTATATTTACTAAATCATTACCACCGAATTATAGGAATTCATTCACTACGTTATCTTGACATACGTCATTATGACTTTTCAAAAGTTTTGGGATCTTGTGATCATTATAAGGATAGTTCACTGGTTAGTTATAATATATAAAATGTTATAGTAGTTTGTTGACGCAAATATTATTTGATTTCGATTCTCGTGTGAAACTCCTGTTTTTTCGCAAATTCGGTCATTTTAGTCAATATTTTGAAGTACTATTTTTTTTACATATGGTGAGTAGTGATTGAGTGTTCAACATGTAAGATGGCAGGTAGATTCTATATTATAAAACTATCTTTAATATAATATTTATTATATGTAACATCTACCTTTGTAACAACGGTCGAAATAGATTTCTGGAATATGATTATTGTTTGTTTCGGTAGACATCATTTAATGATGTTCAAAGAGCATCGTATAACCATGTGGTCTGAAAAAAACTTAAACTATGTTTCACCATACCTTTCACCATACACAGATCAAAATTTGTCAGATCAAAATCAGTTTCATTTTTGTCACTTCCAGTTGGTGATCAAATCTCTTTGTTTTACCGGATTTTTAGATGAAGTAATTTACAATTATTAAATTTTGTTCGTCCGCGATAAATATATATATATATATATATATATATATATAGATAAATATATATATATATATATATACATATATATATATATATATATATATATTTATCTATATATCTATATATATATATATATATATATATATATATATATATATATATATATATATATATTACCATTTTTACGGTGCGCCCCCCACCATATTGAAATATGATCTGGGAAAAAAATTTCTTATATATTGTACTCAAAGGTATTTTATTAACCTTGACAAACAAATTAATACAAAAAAATTTTTTATAAAAAATTTGAAAGTGTGATATTAAAGTTTTTGTTTATAATTTTGACTAACTAAATTTAATATAATCTTTTAGAATTGACAAACATATGGCTAACGACTTGTTTATAATTTTATTGTATATGCTAAAAATTTTCATATTTTCTGTAATATTTGACAAGTTGTGAAACATTGCTTGTGGAATATTGAAATAGAATACTTCGTACAAATTTTTGATTGAACACGAAAAAAAAAAAGAATATCAATTATTACACTATTGTTGGCATAGTTCAAGTTATGTCAGTAAAGTTACGAAATGAATAACCTTTATCGCGGACGAAGCATTAATCATTCAGATCTAATCTTTTTATTTAATTTAAAAAATAGTTTTCACGTTGACAATGCATCCACTAGAGAGCTCAAAATAAAATTGCTTACACCCACAATAGTTAATCATTAATTATTTTAATAAATATCGTGTGTTGTCCAAGGAATATGTTTCATGCACTAATGATATGTGTAGCTCACCGAATTTCAATGATCATTTGGATTTCAACGTGTACATGACTACGATACATCCACGACAGCTCCCTTAATTACAAGTCAACATACCCCCCCCCGCTCTTGATGACGCTCCTGGTTTAAACTAAAAACTAGACAGAAAACTATTAGCCAATCACAGTCACAATGTGTTTGAAATTTTATGACCTATTCATAAACGTCATATGTAATAAAATTTATGTTGTAATGTATACTCAAATCCAAAATACACGCACCGACATCGTTAAAACTAAGACACCATTTTTATAGTGTATTAATTTGCCTGAGAAATGTCCTTGTAATAGGGCTGATTTTGAGAATCTCCAATTTTGAGATATCTTTTTGTTTTAAGGTCACTAGAACTTAAATATTGCTTTCGACGGAACACCATTTTTATTCGACACATAATTGTGTAAAAAATTACAAAATCGGTTCAGCGGTTTCATTGTTGACGATAAAAAAAAAAGAAAACATATCGTATTCACCTTGCGGATGCTGCTATATCACATGTTTTATAATTACACAAACTTATATTTTGATAAACAAAATTAAACCTGAAATCACCATATGATTCAGGTCGGTGTTATTTTTTTGGTTTGCTATGTATTTATGACCGACTCTTTACTAAATAATTGCAAAATATATGAATTCATTTTTATCAGGCTGGGGGTGTAACTATATATATATACCCAGCAAATAATAGCAAATAATACGTTTTATTGTTAGTCTGTTTTTTATAGTGTTTTGTCCTAAATTTTTAATTTGTGGCAATAAACGAATGAATGAATCATTTAAAAAACAATAAATCTATTTAGTCAAACTTTCATTTATGTTATTGTGTTTAATTGTCTCTATTCATTATATAGCGGGAATCCGTAACACTTCAAGAGCCCTTACACGGTTTTCCAAAGAGTATATTATCGTAGCCTTTAATTAAGCAGGGCGCTATCTTCTGAAAACGAAAAGAAGAAAACAATTTTTTATTTGAAAGCAGTTTTTTAGCCGAAATGAGGTAAAAAATATATGTTTTCTAGAATTGTAATATATTATTTTCTGTAACAATAAGCGAACTTTTTTTTAAAGTTTATCGGTCAGATTTAGTTTTTTCTTAAATTACGAATCTAGAGTTATCAATTTTGTTTTTATTAACACACAATTTAAACTACTGATATCGATTTATTCCACGTTTTTACATGTATTTCCTATCAAAATCATATTGTTGCTTTACAAGTTTCAGCCTTTCAGTGAAAAAAGGGTTAACATCGAGCGGTGTATGCCTTAACCATATTTAATAGGTTGGGTGCTTTTAAAGAGGGACTATCCTAAATATATCTCCACTATTGTTTACGTCAAGTTAATAAATATTCATGAATTTCCTCATAATAAGTTCAAAATTTTCAAATAAGTTCCAAATTTCTCAGGAAGTGTCAAAACGATAGCATATATAAATAATTTTGAAATTGAAGCAAAAACAGAAAATTATGGTAATTAATGGTCCGGAAAAAAATAATTTTCTTTTTTTTTTGTGGAAAAATAATTTTTGACAATATGAATTTTGTGAAAAAAGTTATGATAAATTAATTTCTTTTATTCTTATTATTTTCTTTTTTTTAATTGTGAGTCGTTCCTAGTGTGACGTATTACGAGTTGTGTTGCGAGTGTTGCAGACTTAGTTATAGCTTAGACATCATGAGCCGATAATTTACGACATATTGTATCGAGTTATTATATATGAAACATGTTTCTGAAACATAATAAGATTTGTTTTTCAAGATGCTAAACTAATAAAAGTGTGTTACATGAACCATATTTATGGCAACGCAACGATGAAGTATGGATTCGATAAAAAAGAAAATATTCACTCTTAAACTGACTCAATATTATTTTTCATCTAGTATATATATTTAGTTTACTCGAACACATACAACATGTGGAACATATTACTATGCCACTCTTATTGACAAAAATTAATTTATATAAAACAAACAAATAAACACAGATGTTAACTTTTCTACTTCTTTCTAGTTTCTTTTTTTATTAATAATCATTCATGCGTCCTTATGCTAATAGTACATATACAACATCAATGTTTTTTTCTTTAACATAATGTCCTAACGTTATGTAAGGGCTTCAAAACCATCAAAAAAGTAATGTTTACATATGATGACGGCGTGCCGCATATGTTTTGTTTATCGAAGTAAACGAAATAAATGATGTATAGTTTTAAATTCCGTTAAATATACAATTATTCGTTCGATACGAGTATATTTTCATATATAATAATTTTTCAACACATCAATTTTCCTATTTTCCATAATAATCGATTTGAACTAAATTTAAATGACTGAAGATACGAAGATATGGATCAGTAAAATCGGAAGAACAGTATACAACGTATCTGTATTTAAACGAAAAATTACCGAGCACTCGTAAGCGCTATATGTCGGTAATGACAATATCGGATGGTTGTTAAAATGAATTCACACCAAGCACCTACAAAAAATTTTTTTCAATAATATGTAAGAATCCGGCTGGCAATTTTGGAGTTTTTGGCGATCATCTGAATTAGCTCGTTTGAAAATTTGTTATTTTAAATTATTTTGCCCAGTATGAAAATTACTCCATACTTGTAATATTTGTAAAAATTTGAAGAAAAAATTCGCAATACCTATCTCTTTTTGTTACATCTTCCATTATTTTTTGTGTAACTTCAGCAGCATATTTCAGTATATGAACGTATAAAAATGGATGGCATATTTTAATAATTATCAAATCTTTGAATAAAAATATTTTAATCATAAATTTATTTATTTTTTTTTTTTTTGCGTATTTTAAGTTATAGAGGTTTTGGGCTCGGATGGGTAGGGAATATATTATTTTTTGAAGTTATAGAGGTTTTCAAGTAGCCGAGTATTGAGTTATCGAGATTCTACTGTATTATTTATTATTTGTTCCAAATTAAATAAAAGAAAAAAGTATATAATAATACACTAGACAATAATATATAAAATTAGGCATGAGAAGACTGGTCTTAAATTTACTCTCACGAGTCGAATAATGACAAATATTTTTGGCGGATCTGATGTCGTATCGCCCTCTTTAATACTTCTTCAAAATAGAAAATATGGATTGGTAGGATTGGTAGAATTTCTTGGAAGTAAAAAAAGTATATTAAATTTATTTCTCATTATATTGTTACAGTCTTTGGTTATTGACATAAAACATATCTGTGTATATATTTCATCATTAATATTTCCAAGAATAATTACTTCTTCTAGACAATTACTCATACAATTGTCTTTAATGTACATAAAAAGTACATAAAAGTTAAAATGCTTACAAAAACATTTTGAGAAAAAAAAGAATGAATCATTATAAAGTATTTTCATATAAGATGACTCTGCTTAGAACTTCTCTAGAACTTAGCATTTAATGTTGAATAACACAAAACAGAACAAGAATACGATGAAATCTCTGTAATATTTTCTAAAATAAAAATCTTAATAAATAAAGACTGAAATCAAAATTAAATTTTGATTTAAGTCTTCTCCCTGCTGATCGATTTTGATATAATAAAGTACCGATGTGAGTTAAAATGGACTACGCTTAGATATACATCTAATGTATTGTTACACTTGTATTATTTCGCATTGAAGTAAAATGTTTTATCATGTTAAAGTTTTTCAAAACTGAATGTTACTAGTCAATAGTTTTCAAACACTATAACTTGTACATTTGTATCTGAACCACGAACATCAGAACAGATTTAGACAAAAACCTATAAACATTTGAAATAAAGTTGATTCCATTATAATTCGACCACCTGATGCCATTAGACTAGCCAATATAGACAGAAAATTGAGATAATCGTAAAGAAACAGTTGACAGATTTTTCGAATAATACAGAGTAAAATATCTTATAGAGGTTAATAAAACATTACGATATATAAGATATACTTTAAGACTTTACTTTTGTCTTTCTTTTTCAAAGCGCTTTATTGAAAAATTACAATATATATAATTTCCAAATATCTGATTATTCTTAGTTATTTGTTTCATACGATTGTGAATACATTGTTATATAACATTATGAATAACACACGCAAAACTAAGAGCCATCCACATATCTAAATAATGTTTTTTCCTAATACAAAAAGAGATCAAAACATCAAAGAGATCAAAAAATCGCGATAAATAAATATTCTCAAGGAAATTTCAATAATTGAGTAGAAATTCTGGAAAAATATTATAGTTTCAAAATTTATTCCTGAAAATGCTTTGGTGCTGAAGTGATTTTAATGGCTCATATTTTTTTCATATTTTATGCATTAAAAAATTAAATCAATTTGAATCGATAATAAAATACATTCAATGCGTGGTTTATAAAAACAATCCAGTGGTATATTTTTGGTAACTTTGGTAAGCCAGTTCCCGTTTCTATCCAAACAGATTTCAATGAAATTCGGCAGGAGTATAGCTACATATTATTAATATGACGTCAATTAATTTCGTTTTTGGGAAAAATTTTTTATTTTTCTGTATATGACTTTACTTTTGTCTTTCTTTTTAAATATATATATATATATATATATATATATATATATATATATATATATATATATATATATATATATATATATATATATATATATATATATATATATATATATATATATATATATATATATATATGAATTTTATAAATACCGCATCTTTCTGTAAATGAAATAATATTCTATTGAAGAGGTATAACCATATGCGATTGGAGTGTATAAGAGGGAAACTACAGATAACCTCTTTCTAAACCAAACAAGACTGGTAATTTTTCCTTTCATTGATATGATCTAGATAAATAATCGATACTTTTAAAAAGCCGACATTGTGCCGCTATCGATTGGAACCTATAATCTTCTAACTCAAATAAACAGAGGATTTGTAATTATGATCACAATATAGCATAATTTGTAAGGAATAAAGTGACATTTTTTAATGACAACTATGGAAATTGCAAAACAAATTCCCGGTATATCTGTGAAGATTCGTAGGCTAGCAAGCACAAGACAAATGGAAGTACATGCTGGAAACTGGGTCAAAAAAACTTTTTTAGTCTGTGGTACACACCAATTGTAAATGCAATGATTGTAAATGCTAAATATTTGACTTCTGCGGATTCGGATGCAAATGTAATCTAAATATTTTTCTGTTCAGTCTAACAAAAATATAACAATAAATAAAATTTAAAAAAATTATGCTTTTGTCAAAACTGTTTTTGTTCCCCTTACTGAAACACAAACACACACACCCACACACACACAAACACACAAACACACACACACACACACACTTATATATCGGACTACTTAAAGTTTATTATAATACCTTGCCTATAGCTAATATATACTCAAAGTGTTAAAAAATACTATTAGATGGTGTTTTTGTAATAAGAATACTTAAATCTTATTATTTAACCTTAATTATATATGCTACTACTAATATTGTTCAACTTCTAACTATGTTCTCATCTATCTGTTGCGAGCAGGTTTTAATTATAAAGTACTTTTAGAGTGCTTGAAAGTATCTAGTTTGTCCAAATTACAAAGAGAATAGAAATAACCAACTTTCTGAAATAACCACACACTTAATCATACTAAAATTCCATCCCGTGATAATGAAGAGAAATATCTTTTTCAAATAACCGATAACGACTATGGATACAAAAACTGGTGGAGATTAGTACCAATCTTTAAGAAAAAAGTATTCTTCTATGTATATGCGATAGAAGAACCCTCAATCAAAAGTACAAAATATACAGTTGAACCTCCATTAGCAGTTATTTAAGATATCTGTATGATTTTCGCTAGGAAAGTATGGGGAGTATGTTTTATCACTTTTCAAGGTATGGAAAATAATGTTAGTTCCACTAAGCTTAAATCACAAAGGCAAATATTAGTTACATCGTATTTATGACTAGGTCACAATTAACAGATATTGTTCGTAGATTGTTAACCACCCACAACAAGATTACACCAAGCGAATTACTAAAAACGTAGAATATTCGTTAGTTACTTCGGCTCTTCAAAACTTTTTTTTTGAGTTAAAATTTTGAGAATCCTCTTTAAATACTTTTTTTAGCTTAAAAAAAAAAGTTAAAGGCAAGTTGCCACCTTTGTGGATTTACAAAATACACATAGATCAATAAAAATATTAAGACACATACATTTGAAACCGGTTATGACGAAATCCAAAGGGTACATAATTTGAGCATTATATTCAATAGTCGTTATAAACGATATATACATAATGAACATATGCATTTTTAATGTACCTTACTGTTACAAGTAAGGAAAGTATTGTACTCGTGTTAAAATTTCGAAATTCATCCGAAAATACATGTTTTAAACTCCTTCCAGAGTTCAAAAAATTGGTTTTAAAAAATTGTTCTTTGTGAAATTTGGAAAAATAGAAAAGCTACATCTAAAAATTAAATTTTTAATTAGCACTAATTATAAATAAACTTTTCGTTTATTTGAAAAAATGGAATGTTTGCTAAAATATGCGAGGTATGTGCTACAATATGCCGTTGAGAAAAATTTACAAAAATACTTTTTTTGCCAGCAGTTACATTTTGTTTTTTCGAAAAAATAAAATATATGCTGTCATATACTTGGCTTATGCTGATATGTGTCGTGGAGTAAATGAAAAATTCGGCAAAATAAAAATGCAGCATCCAAAAAAAAATTTTCGTCAGCAGCGTATTTTAATTTAAAATAATAATAATAATAATAATATATTCTAGGAATTATAATATGCTATAATGAGCGAGGAAAGTTAATATTACAAAATATTAATAAATTAAAAACATGACTGCAGTATTTTTAGTATAATATTATTTAAATTCGTAGAAATAGATGTTAATATACGAAACATAGTAAATTCATGTATATAATTTTTCACAATGCATTTGCATATATACAAAGACATAACAAATAACAATTTGTGTATTAATATAAAAACAATTTTAACTGACTACCATCCCAATTTTCAAGTAGTCAAATTTTCTGTACGGCTCATTTGAGCATAAACTTTGTACATTATAGGTCATATGTTATTTTTTCGGTAATACGAAAAGCCGCTGCTAACGAATTTATTTTTGGTTGCAGTGTTCTATTCTTCCAAATTTTCTAGTTTTCTCGACTGCACATTATAGCATAAGATTTGTTAAGCTTGTTCTTTAATTATAACTACCTCAAGAAATTTATCCAAAGAGAAAAAATAAGTGGGATGGAGGGGGTGGGTTTGTTTAATTCAATTAATAATATTTACCTTAATACACATAATATTATATATTATAATATGTATAATATTATATTTATTTCGCATATATTAGTTTTTTGAAATATTAGTTTTGAGTCTGTCTGTATAATTATTACTTTTGATTCTCAGAAGATTATTAGTTTTGCTTCTCGTTTTGTTTGTTTCCACAGACAAAACAAAAATTTTGTATTTCAAAAAATTTATAATCATAAAAAAGTGTCCCTTAACTATTATTACACCGTTGGTAATCCACTCTATTCCCGGGTGGCATTTCATTCTTTTTATCTCTATGATCCCATGGGAACGCGTAGTTTGTTCCCGTTCTCATTCACTAAATCACCAAATCACTAAAGATTTTTTTTATTTTGACAGGCCTCTTACCCCTTTTATTATTTATTATTTTTATTTATTATTTGTTACGACTTTGGCAGATCTTCTACATCTGTTAGAGATAAGTATTTAAAACCTAGTGAATACTTGAAACGTCTTTAGCAACCCTGTTAGAGGTAAGAATTTATTTATTTATTTACTTATTTCAATTTAACTTAATAAAAAATTTTACTATTTGACTATCGTTATGATTTTATCTATTTTTATTTATATTTAATTATTTTAATTTTGCATTTATTTATTTACTTTTATTTTTTATTTTATTATTGAATATAACCAGTTTTGTGCCAACGATTCAAGGAATTTTATTGAAACATATTCACTGACAGTCGGTTTATTTTTCAGCCTTATGTTGAGCTTGAAGATTGACATATAATTTTATTTTATATTGCTTTCTTTAAAACTCCTAAAATCTACTCTATTGTTTTACAATTGTTTTGTTATTGAAATTTGTATAAATTTAATGAATCATTACATGTTCAAAGTAAAAGTATTGATTTGTAAAAAAAGAATCAATAAATATAATTATTATTATATTATTTTGATCATTTTAATCACAAAATAATTGATTCATGTTAGTATTTAAATATTCTATGAATTAATAATAAAGTATCAGTCGAATAGGATAATTAATAATAGTTTATTAATTAATTGATAAATGGAATGAAAATAGACCATCAAATGTCATTGTGTTTACAAATAGAGGATATCAAATTAATTGATGAGATAATTGGAACATACATTGATTCAAATGGTGTGTTGTATTTTAATATACGCAGATAATTCGTAAAATATCGACAGTGATATTAATTAATTTAGTATTAAATAGACGATAAAATTGAATACGGACACTGCATTGTTTTTACAGTTTTGCAATATATATTATGAAAATTATTGTATTGTCGTTTGACTTCAAATTGGGGATAGAATTAGTTGTAGAAAATAATGCCCAACAATGGAGACTAGGTAAATTTATTTAAAACGAAGTAAAAGTTGAATTCTTTTGCCAAATATGTGTCAATATATAAAAACTATAAATCAATAAATTGTAATAAATACGATATTAATGTCAGAAAATAAAATACATGTAAAAATAAATACCATATTAATAGTTAAGAAAATAAAAGTTACGTAAGAATTTTCAAAAATTTTATCCAATAAATAATAAAAAACTGCTTTGTTAGAATCACTTTCAGAGACGACAGAAATTTCACATAATTATTTTTTAAATTTCTTCTTTTACTTTTATTTAGAAATTTGTTAGGTATTTTCATTCCTTTAAATCTAATTCCTTTGTTGACGATGTTTAATCTTGGAAATGGAGCTTGTATTTGTTTTAATTTCTTATATTATGGTATTTGTTACACATTTTTTTCGCTTCAAAATACTTATCATTTTTGTGATTAATTTGATCAATTAATATGCAAAATACGAGTAGAAAGTATAATTTTTCTGAAAATAGTCATTACAGGTATTACTTTTCGTCAATTTATTCAAAATTATTCTGATCGACCTTTTTTGAATTTAGAAAACTCGTTTGCTCCCTGTGATTTCCCCAAATATGAAAAGCTTAAAGTCATAATTTTAAGAGTAAATATTTTTTGGAGAATGTAGGTTTAAGTTCGATCTCATTTGGCACAATTGATAACATATTTTATGTAATTTGATGCAAGTGTTAGGCATATGTACATTCCAACTAAAGTGATTGGCAGTAGTATGGACTAAGAATTTTATACTTTAACTCGTTTTGTTTTTACCTATATTTAACAGTTGCATTTTGTCTTTATTTAGCATCACTCCGTTTTGAGTGCACCAGTTTTAGACCAAAGACAACGTGGTGTTCTTTCCAAATCCAGCTCAGTAATATCCTAGCAAAGTCAATTACGCTCGTGTCATCGGCAAAAGTATAAACGTTATAAGGCCCTAGCTTCTTAAAATAATTAAGAATGTAATTTACGAATAAAATAAATGGAAAGAGACCCAATATTAAATCGTGTTAAACACCCTTCTTAACTATATGATTAAAATTATATAGTTTTTTTTCTAAAAAATGTTTTTTCTTAAAATAAAGTGTTTCACACTGTCGAATGCCTTACATACATGAAAACAAAAAAACTGTAGAAACGCAACCATAAATTTTACTTTTTGGAAGTGTTAGTTGAACAATTACAGATGTTAGTTGAAACATTTAAAATAGTATTTTAGTTTTTTTGAAAATCGAAATCATAATTGCCATTAAGTTTGCAGTAATTTATATAGCATTTTGCAAGAAACATTGTCGCCTATGCACATACTTCTTTTGTTGCCTGATAAAACTGAAACCTTGAGAAATTTAATAAAATATGAGACATTGAAAACAAAAATTGTTTTAATTGGTCATAAGTTTAAATTAAAACGGATCCTTCATATTTGGGCCATTATTATAAGAAACAAAATTAAAACTTAAATCAATCGGTATTTTGAAATGCTTCTGTAGTTATCCATACTAAAGGGTATTTAAGGTACACGTACCTTAGTTACCACCAAATATAGTTTTCACTACATAATACATGCGAATGTTGAAGTGGAGTATTTCAATTAATATATTTAACCAGAAATGGTTGACTATAAAATTATTTTTAAATTCATATTATATTAATTTATATGAAAATAGTTAGAGTGAATGAATATCAAAAGTGTCTAAATTATCAAAATATATGTAATACACGTTGTATAGGCGATATTTTCCTCTTAGTATTAAGTATTCAAATCAAATTATTTCCACTGTGAAATACTCGTCTTTGAAGCCGAGAGTAATTATTTCGACTTTGAAGTCTATAGTAATGAGATTATTAAAAATCAAGTAAAGATAACAACTGGCATAGTTAATTGTTTAGATACTCGACATATGATTGAATATCATTATTTGGCCTATTTTTAATTAGCTTTAAATACTATAAAGATCCAATCTATAGTTTATAAGTACATGTATTAAAATAATATGTATTGTAATAGCCTTGTGTTTATTAACTAAATCTGAGCTAAAATTGTGGTGAGGATAGAAGAAAAATTTAAATACAAATAATGTTTATTCTATTCTTTATGTTTAAACAGTTGGGTTATAAATCCATTATGCTCAGTCACGAATTTGTTTTTACTTTTAATATCTAGAATCACCACCAAAATTCCAATTCGTTACTGATAAATGGAAATAGGCTAGTTAGTACACCCATACTAAAATCTTTGCGGTCAATATTTGCTGGCGTTACAAACTCTAGACTAAAATTTATATACTCAGATATATATTTGTATGTCGAATATGAAAATTAAGTCAAATAATTATACCTTTTTGACCAATAGAGTATTTTTTATAAACTATAAGTGGAATAATATGCATTACCCCTGGGAAAATAGAAACTGCAAGGAAGTATAGAGGATTTCAATTTAAAAATAGATTCAATGATAAAAAATACCAATAAAGTTAAAATAGAACGCTCTTCATGATCTATCATAAGGCAGTTAATACCACCAATATAGAATCTAGTTAAAGCTCTAAAAATAAATTTTCAGCTTTTATAAGTCAATTTTCCAATTATTTTTAATTAGATATAATGAATTTCTAGATTAAAGTAAAGAGTGAAGTACTATGTTAGGTTTTGAAAATGTGAACGATTATAAGTTTGAAGTTTAGGAACATATTCCATAATTTAAAAAAAGAACATATATTGAGCCTGTATTAATTATGTAAAATTTAAAGTCAAACTTTTTTGTGCTTTTCTAGGAAATTTAAAGTTCTTTAAAAATCTTATTAAATATTAATAATTGTTTATCATTTCATAATTTCTCATGTTGGAAATAACTAAGAAATTCTTATTTCTTATAAATAGAGACGTAAACTATAAAAAATATTTTTTACTGCTTTAAAAATTTTTTAGATAAATTAATATAAAATACTAATGGTATTGCCTTAATCGCAGGCTATATAAGGCTCGAACGAAATGTGAATCAGTGAAAATAATTGAATATAGGTCAAATATTCAATATAAAAGAATTTAGCTTGCAGGTTAGGGCTACTATAAATATAAACTTAACCATAATGAATATCTTGTAACACCATTTGAATTGCAACTTAATTTCCTGTTGGTACCATAAACAAAGTACAAATGCAAGCAAACTATTAAGTCTATAAAAGAACTACATAAGATAATTTTAATTAATATTGTTTGTGAGTAGAAAGTATAATATGCTCATTTTAATGGTGTAACATTATATACAGTTTGATCTGAAAAGAACAAGTAGCTACGTGTATTAAGCAAGTATTCTGTAATACTATGATAATACATTGGCTTCATCACTTTGAAAGAATCAAGCATCATATATTCATGCAGGGGGTTCAGCTTCATGTTCTGATCGTACTCATCCAAAATCTGAGGATTTTTTGGAAGAATTTTCATAATCTGGAAGTTTTAAAACGACCGCCTACCCAAAACAAAAACGTTATACGTGAATATACAATCACCAAAAATTTGTTTTTGCTGTTTAAAAAACAGTGTTTTATTCGATATTAATAATCCTGTCTACAAGTAAGATAAACTACCGTGTAGGAAAAAATTGTAAGTTAAGTTTTGTTTTATCCATCCACTACCGTAATGGTTTTACTCTTTTTCTAAAATTCAAACTACTCTTAATATTTTTGATTATAAATAAAAAATAACTTATTGAAATATAGACTGCCACTTTTATGGTTCATTTTTGTCCGAACGAAGTGAGGTCTATGGTATAACTAGACGATTTTGCATTTGCGTTTGCGTCATCTATCTATCTATTTAAGTATCTATCTATCTATGTTTGTTCCGTTGTAACTTTCCTTGTTTTAATAAAATTTGGTAGGCACAATGACCATATCTTTATTTTCAGAAAATCATTTTTTTTAAATTAAAAAACTTTTTCTAAGAAAATTTGAAAAAAAAAACATATTAATAACATGGTTTCGAACACAGGCTTTTATGTTTAGGGATGAAGTTCCTTCATTATGTTTTATATATATACATATATATATATATATTATATATACATATATATATATATATATTATTTAATTTGTCTTAGAGCATGTTTTGAATTGCATCAGATATATTCTAAATTTTTTGTACGTTATATTTACATACTTTTTATTTACCTCTGAGTTCGTTTTTTTTCACATAAATATATAAATCAAGGTAAACCAACCATTAAAAAGTTAATTACATAAAGTCATAAAAAATTATCCTATTAAATTCATTTGCCTGAAATTTTTAAGCATTCTGTATAAGTATAACGTAGTTTAATAAATATCCTTTGTACAAAGCTAATGAAATCCACATATGTTATGCGCATTGGATGTATGTAACGTTTGATATTTCTTTATGTTTATATCATCATTTCATTCAAATATACATTTTGATGATTTCAATTGTCTCGTTAAATTGCAATCACCGGATAATAAATGAATTTAATTTTTATTTCTATATTAAGATATTAACTATTTGACATACTATATACATTTGAAAATATAAATGCGAAAATTGGATCAAGTTCTCAGTTCTTTAATGAGAAAATTGAATTTTTCACTAAGCTTTTGACCACTGCTTCTAACGCGTTTATCATGATAAGTGACCGAACGTAGTGAGGTCTATGATGCAACTTGTTCCAATGTGATTTTCAAACGTGTTGTTCTATTTGAATCAATTTTGTATACATCTTATATCTTTAAATGAGCAATTCTTGTATATATATAAATATATATATTTATATATATATATAATTGGAATCAAATATTCAACGATTTTGATGATTTCAGTATTAGGGGGTCTTGGGGGCGTTAAATTGCAATCACCTAGGATAATTTTTAGAAAATGAATTTAATTCGTGTTTTATCGATAATTTTCTATATGTAATGATATATTTGTTTAACTATTTGACATACTATATACATTTGAAAATATAAATGCGAAAATTGGATCAAGTTCTTAGTTCTTTAATGAGAAAATTGAATTTTTCACTAAGCTTTTGACAACTGCTTCTAACGCGTTTATCATGATAAGTGACCGAACGTAGTGAGGTCTATGATGCAACTTGTTCCAATGTGATTTTCAAACGTGTTGTTCTATTTGAATCAATTTTTTATACATGTTTATTATATTAAAGAAATTTACAAAATCGTGATATTTATTAAATGAGTAATTCAAATAAATTAAAGAAATGCATCATATAAATCTATTTATAGACAATAAAGCGTATACCACTATCATTCTATTAAAGTATTTTGAAATCATTGATCGCAAATGTTAAATTATATATTCGTTTACATAACTCGTTATGTTAATATATTAAAAATGATACATGATAGAAGCAATACATCAAAGTATGAGAATACCAACAATTCTTCTATTCAAAAATATTCCCTGCATTTGAATTTCCATATCACAAAACCCCAGTTTGGAAATCAACCCCTCCCCACTCCAAAATCTTGTCTTCCACTGTCTATGTCATTCTTCGCGTAGATGTATTTTTTATCATCAACACTGTTCATGGTAATTCGTCCACATACAGTTTTTGGGAATATATCATACTAGAAGATACGGTTTATTTAGTTAATGTGACAGGCAATAACATAAGACTTTGAAAACTATAAGTATAACGTTTTATGAATCTCATAAAACCTTATGTATTATGAGATTCATAAAATATTAAATTCAAAACAGAAATAAAAATAATTTTTTTTATTTAATTTGCGCATTATTGATCTTTCAATAAAATTCAATAGTCTTCAAATCATTTTTCTAAGCTTATTAGACGTATGCAGCTTCTCACTCTGTACTGCATCTGTATTTTCACTTTTTGTTTACATATTAAACACAATAATTTTAATTTTTTGTTTTTTGCAATTGATGTGAAATTATGAAAAATGCATGTATTCATTAATACTCGATGCAGACTTTTTTGAGCAATCAAGGCTGATTTGGTTTATTTTCAATTGTGGTCTATAATTCTTAGAGTTACTAGTTGTAATTTTGAAAAATATCTTCATTGATACAAGAATCCCTCGTTTATCAACATTGTCGTTTCTCCAACTTGGTGATATGTTATTTTAATTCCAGAGCTTTTTACAGTGACCACCTCTAATAATTATTTTTTTAAAACTTATTAAATAGAAAGTATAAAAAAAAATATATATTTATATATATTTATATATATATATATTTATTATATATAAATTTTAAATTTTATGTTACTATGGTCGTCATTTTCCTGCAACATTGTTATTGTAGATATTAATTAAATTTCAGACTTTCATTATAAACTTATATTTTTTATGTCAGTTTCTGATTAGAAAATACAAAAATCTCTGTATGGTTCACATTGCTACATTCTAAACATTCATTTAAAACAATGTACATGATGTCTTAATAATAACGGCAAATGGATATTTTCACGTTGAAAAGACTATATTGACTTTGAGTCTGTTTATATTATTATTTTCTTAGTAATTAGGGTTCTGGATTAGAATTTAGAATCATTTTCCAAAATTTAAAAATGTACTTTCTAGTAATTAGATACAACAACTATTCTTATTTCTTTTACCATAAAATTAATTTGCTGAAATTTAAGAATTTGTTCATTTCTTATTAGAGTAGTAATTATTTTGATAAAGGCTATTCACATGCTACACTTAACAAGACTACAGGTTGATAATTGTTGTTTCAATAATCTTTACAATATATTTGAGCTTTATGATGAAGATGTAATAATACACCCTTTTTCTTCATTGAGTTTACATTAAATTAATACGAATTTCCAGTAAAAAATTCTAACTTGTTTACCTATTTCAAGTGAAGATATTCCTATTTTCTTTTATTCAATATGGCATCTCTTTTCACCAATTAATCTTTATGGACATATTCTTGTGTAACCTATAAATAATAGTTTTGTTTGATATTTACAAGTCACGTGTATACTATCATAGGAGTCTCCTGGCACGTGAGTCTCAGGCATAATAAGCATAGAATATTAAGATTGGAAACAACTTTGTATATATTCAAAAGAAGTACATGGTTTCTTTTTAGCTTTATTAATTCAGATATTAAAAAATTTCAAACTTTGTATTTTCCGTTTTCATTATCTATCAAAGTAAACAGCGTTATACGCAATCAGCATGGAATATGATATAGGCATTAGAATCAGTCCAAATGCTACAAGTAACTGGAACTTATAGTAAAATATTATTATCATAAAAAATTGTTTTTCAACGTTAGCATATAAATTGTATTTTAAAAAGTATTTTATACATGAAAGATTGTATATAAATTGGAAATAAGAATGTATGTAGTTTTGTTTTCTACGCCATAAATAATAAAAATACGTTGTCAATAATGGACATCGAATATCCTCGTAATGTATGATTACGTTTACTTAAGTAGCTCTATATGCCCGGAACGGACAGATAAAGAGAGCTATTACCTACGTGAAAATGCATTTTTTACATTTCATTAGAATTAAATCGTATTTTAATAGTAAGCTTTATTGGTAGTATAAGCTACTTTTACTCTTTTCGAAATATCGATTTTAACTTAATTTTAATGTCATATACACCCTAAATCATTTTTATTGATATATATATATATATTTGAACAAACAGAGTATATTAAGTAGGAAACCACAACCCCGTTCTTTCGCGATAGACTTGTTGGTCCACTGTAGCCTCTTTTAGAACACTTCATCACCTGAAGGCGTTCTAATAGAAGGTGGCAATTATATTGTGATTATATTGTTGGTGGAGCCGAAAATTTCGTTCTTATCAAAGCAATAACAGTGTGATCAACCAACTGTATTAGAAGCTGCAACCTCCAGTCTAAGTATTCAAATGAATGAAGGTATTAATGCCTTCACTTACTTGGCCATTGAGAAGAAAAAAAA
This sequence comes from Chrysopa pallens, assembly GCA_020423425.1. Classification (NCBI taxonomy): domain Eukaryota; kingdom Metazoa; phylum Arthropoda; class Insecta; order Neuroptera; family Chrysopidae; genus Chrysopa; species Chrysopa pallens. Next base: position 57,916,955 of record CM035592.1, on the reverse strand, counting down.
TTGGTCCATACCTAACTCTTTAAATAATGTTTACCTAATAATTTCTAAAAACCATTTCAATAGGTTTTTGTTATGTGTATATTTTTAAATTGGAATCAAAAAATTTTTACAACAAGCGACATAAATAGCTCGGAAACGATAGTAATATTATTCAAAATAGGATACAGAGAAAATGGGCTGCTTTATTAGGGATTTACGTTATGGTAAAAGTAACATCGATGACACATTACATCTATACTTGGAGGTTGTATAAAATATCCACCCTTCAGAGCTTGATAAAATCTAACCTTGGTATTTTTAATTCCAAATTTTCAAGTATTTTACGATAAAAATTCACTACTATAAAAAAGGGTGGTTGTAATGAAATGAGTGAAAACGCTAGCTTTCTTTTGTACATACTGTGAATTAAATGCACATTTTGTTACCACTGTAGTTGCATACTTAATGAAATAATATGTACTGTATTCCATTTAAGGTGTTTATACGTGTAATATGTAACGAACCGTAGAATAATGTCTTAATTAATTTGCTTTTAATAGGTACATTGTTGTTTTTATAAACTAATATTATGCACACACATGCAATATTATGCTCTTTTAATTGTTTATAAAGTTTAACATTTTCTAATTTTATAAAATCTGCTTACAACAATAAAATCTAAATATACGAATTAGCAATTTAATTTGTAATTGATTTTGGACAAAAATAAAAATATTGTTTTAGAATTCGCTAACAATTGTTTAATCTATATATTTTACCGAGCTTAAAATGTGTCAAATGAAATTTGTAATTGTGGCTGCACTAAAATCGTTTATTCTTATAATTTGGTAATTTAGTCAAGGTATATGTAATTTATTAAGGCAATGTTTCGATATACACTAGTTTTAAACAGTTACAGTCATGTTATATAAATTCACATTATATACTTGTTTTTATTATATGGCTGCTACAGTAAGATTATACTATGAAAATTCAGTGTATATCGGAACAATATCCTTCAATTGTTTAATTTTATGTATATGTGAATGAAAAGTCGTGGGTTATTCATCACGACTTGTTCACATTGATGAAATAATTAAGTCAAGTAGCTAGTCATTTAGTTAAGTAGCAAATACTAAACACATTTTTAACATTTGTTCAAATATCATTTACACCCAAAATTAGATAATTTAGTCAAGTAGTAAGTAAATTTCATAGGCTGTGTTCCGCTATTCAAAGATAGCAAGCATGTTTATTATTATTAACTTGGATATTTACATACTGTAAACATCCACAGTCATGTTATATGATTTCATATTCAATAACCGTAGTAATATATATAACTGTACGGGTATACAATCAACAATCACAGTATATTAGAACAACAGTTCAAATATACGATATTTTATACTATTAACAATCACTGTATTTTAGAACAACAAATTCCTTCATTGTTTTTTGTTTAATATATTTGTGAGTAACTGAAAAATAGCTGTTGTACAACTTGCACACATAAAACAGAAATTTTTCACAACTACTTGACTATACAGGTTTAGTGAACACTTGATAGTAACGGTGGTGTTCATACATGTAACAAAACTAATTGCTACTAGATTACATAACTTGATCAATTTGATGAACGCGAAAAGGCCTTACTTTGTTTATTATAAAAAAGAAATTATCAGAAAAATGGATTCAGTGTATCTACTCTTATAACATCTACTTTTTTAGAAGTGTGTAAAAAAGTAGATAATAATTTTATTTTGCAAACACTTTACTTTTTAAGATTTATGAAGATTATTAATTTTATTTCGTAACAACCTGTCTCAATTTTTCGTAATTTAACAAGTTGTCTCAATAAAACTAAAGTTGCTCAAATTTTGCGAGTATTAAGCTCGTGGGTGATTTGAGTACCGGTCTTTCTGTTTATGATTCAAATTACATCACTGAAACAAATTACATCCTTACAAAAATTCCGTTAATAAGGTCCTCCAACTCTCTTTGGATACAAGTGAATTCTTAAATTTCAAATAAAGTCCAATTTTTAAGGGTAAATTTTAAACGAAACACTTTAATAACAAAAGAATTTGCTTGCAAATACCACATCGGAACTCCGTTGATTTCTTCTTGCACATTAAATAGTTATACATAATATATATTTATATATATATAAATATATATATATATATATATATATATATATATATATATATATATATATATATATATATATATATATATATATATATATATATATATATATATATATATATATATATATATATATATATATATATATATATATATATATATATATATATATATATATATATATATATATATATATATATATATATATATATATATATATATATATATATATATATATATATATATATATATATAAATAGTTCGAGTCGAAATACTTTATGTTTTTCCGCATATAAAATTAGGATTAACAAACAAAAATTTTTGGACGAAATAAATCATAATTTAGCTGTGATTTGTGTGTTTTCCCAGCAATTATCCAGTTGTGTTGTCGTTCTCGGATATAACATTAAAGAGAGGACTGTGTGTAGGATTATACATTATAACTACGAAATTACTGTAGTTTAAATAAATCAAACAACATGACAATCAAGGGCAACCAAAATACTGAATTTAACTAAATCGACATAAATTTAAAAATATAGAATAGAAGGTGAATCATCGTGAGTGGCAGGATAAATATACCATTAAAATCATAAAAAATCACAATAGTAACTTACTTATTTATACTGTAGTTTGTACACTTTATAATATGCAAAGTATCATACAAATATGGGAGCATATAAAGGTAAACAACTAATCACATCAATTTTGCAGCGATATACGATAACTATGATGATCTACTAGCTATTTATTATTTAGGTTAAATCACGCACGTATCGGAAGTGAGGAGGCGGATACAAAAACGCTAAAAGGTGTGACTAAACGTTATTATACACTTAAAACTGGATATGTTTTGTTTTTGTTTTACCACTTTTAGAATAATGACAAATATTCTCTCCATTATCAAATAACAATAATTAAATTAGTTTTTTAGCGAAGAGGAAATTTTCGAATTTTCTTTATGTTAAATATCTATTCGCGTCTTTAAAGAAATATATGAGTATAGATAGTAAAATAATTTTGATCTAAGTTACAATAAATCCATATTGGAGATAGACTCTCAATCAACTCTATGAGCAGAAATAATCTACTGTAATACTCTAAAGCATTATAGGTATTCAGTTTTGCCTTGATAAAGTGCTTTTGACTCTTCAAAGTAATAATAATTTTGTATAATTATATATGCAATATTTCTGTGAATTATCATTGCAATATCGTTACGTATATAGAAATTCCATTAATACTATATAATGCTGCTTGGTATATATATTAGAGGAACATAATTTTAATCTATGATTGTGTAAAGTAAGTAAATGTCAAGTATATACATATATACATATATATGTGAGTGCATCTAAAGCTTTAATTTACATAACAATTCTTAACATACCTCGGGGCCATCTAGAATTTAGTTTATAATGACATATTGTATGATAATCTATGTACCACTCTACTAGTATACAGCTTAACTCGAATATATATTATTTAGGCGTATGATTCACACTTTTGGGTTATAATCGTTTTGACCATGATTCACCAAAAATGAGAAGTCTTTATATAATACGTCCACAATTTACGCGAACAAATAATTTTAAAAACAATAATACAAATATAAAGAAAATTGTCTAGAAAAATTTTATCATGATCCCAGGTCAATAAAAAACAATGAACTTCATTATTATCGCTGCCATAAAAAAGAAAGGCCACAAACATCTATAGGATAATATGCCAAAATGAGAAAGAAGACTTTATACAGTATGAATAGCAAAGTCAAAATAGTCACCAAATTAGTAACGAGTAATATCTCCTCGGATAACATTACGATTAGCTAATGCATACTGATGATTGCTTCTTTATAGTCAAAATACGTATTTATAAATTAAAAAAAAAAAAAATTTTATCAAGGAAATTGGGGCAAAAAACCTAAATTTATGCATTATACAGTTTTTATTACTTGATATATATCTGTGTGCTCCCCTGCATAATAGCATTATAATATACAGATTGTATTTGTAAAGATATAACAATATTTCATCATTAAAATACAAATATTTTTAATAAAAACATTTACCGAAAATGAAAACAAGGAGTGTGATTAAGTACAATGTATGTAATATATATGTGAATAAAATTCATAATAATTTAAAATTTGGTATCAATATCAGAATAAATAAACGCTGCAAATACTTACACTGAATTTCTAGAAATATTTTTATTAATGAATTTTTTATTGCCTTGACCTCCGTTTATATGTTTGGTTTGGATAAATCCTTATATTAAGATTGAGAGATGTCTCATATTCTGTTTCTAATTTAAATAATAAAAATAAGTTTTCTTCACTGTTGAGTATTATAGCAACATAGGTTAAAGTTGAATCATTAATTATCGCGAACTATATTTTTATATGCAATGGGTACAAAAGACTATACAAAACCATGAGAGACGGATTGAATAAGTATTGTTTTTAGTTATTTGAACGCGAACGTTATTTGAAAGAAATAGAATGCATATTACATGTCATTTAAGTTAACAATTTGTTAGAAGCACAGTCCTTGTTGTAAGACGCATGTCAATAACAGCTTTGAATAATCGCTCTTAAACAAGAAGCAAGTAATTTTCTAATTATTTTAGTTTTTCCAATAATATGCAGAATAAAGTATACCTTGAAAACCGTCTTTAACTGAAATTTGAAGCGAATTACCACGGATAACTGAAGCATTTATTTACAATAAATATGCATATACGCTGGAGACATCCAAGACAATTCGCTTCAAAATTGAGTTTCTGAATCTTTTAAAGGTATAGTTTATTATACCTAAATACTATTGGAAGAAAACTGAGTTATACTAATAAAATAATTATCTGCTTCTTTCTTAAAAGCAAATATTCACAGCTGTTATTGACAGAAAGGAATGTTTTTCTAACAAGCTGTTGACTTAAATTACATGTAATATGCATTGTATTTCTTGCAATTTTTCTGTCGAAATAACTAAAACAATACTTAGCCAAATGTTTTGAAATTTGCTAATGCATAATATTGACATGAAATTGGAGGGCTTGTCTAAGAGTTTTTCTCGAAAAAAAATTCTAAGGTAAATATCAAAATTCGATTTTAGATTTAAAAATGTTCTTTCGAAAAAATCTATTTGATAAAACCCTGTTTTCATGTCAATATTGTGCATACACAATTTCGAAACAATTGGATAAGTATTTTTTGAGTTATTTGGACGCAAAAATTGAAAGATTTATACATAATGGACGGTACTACAGTATTATGTTTCAATCCCCTCTTAAAGGGTTTTTATTTAATTAAAAATGTTTTGGTTAACTTAATTCGTGTATCTATCAGAATCTGAAAAAAATTATAAATTCAATTTTACAAGGTTTCCACTATTTTCCTATTATTGGTGTATGTTATGATATTGAAATTGATTTATACATTTCCAACGATTTTCAAAGTTAATTTCATGGGTTGATACTGACAAGAAATAGAGTTAACAAAACCTGTAAAATGTATATATTCCAAATATGAGGCTAGAAATCTCGAGGACTTCATCAATAGTAACTTGCTATTAAAGCAACACCGTTTTTAACTACTTTCAGTGTATCTAAAATGAAATTATAAACTAGACAACAGATAGTAGTACTTAATTCCCTTTTTGCGTACTTAAATAGCCACTCGGTTGTTGTAGAGTAGAGTAGAGTAGTGTTTTGTTCTTTTTTTTTTTCTAAAAACACATAATGTTCTGTAGAAATGCAATTATTGCAACTTTACATAAAATCCAATTTACATAGATTTCCATTAAAGATACACATCCGTATACATAAATGTATCGATAGTAAATATATATCAACTTCATTAATGGAACCTGAAAGCAAAACAATATTTATACAATTTCAACCCTTTTAAACTATTGACTTTAGAGAATACACAGATTTGAACACTCATACACAAGAAACACCTCTATTCTATAACTGTATATCATATGAACACGCCAATCGTAAGCGTGTGTGCAAGATGTTCAATTCACGCGGCTGTTACGTCCACTAGCTGACAAATTTTTACTATCGATCGATTGCATAATATTCATGATATCTGTCACATCAGAAATCAATATTTTTTGAATTTTCTAGAACACCTGTTTAATGATCCACAAGCTCTATTACAATAGTCATTTACTATTTAACTCAAATATTCTGAGCACAACAATATAGCTAACTATATAACTTACATTGTCAACTTAATCTAGTGAAATATCTTTGTCAAAAATAAATATTAAAAAGAAATTTTCTCATTCATTGAAACACAAAGTAATAAGATACCATTTTTGCAAAGAAGAAAAATATTTAAAAAGTATATTTATCTTAATGGTGCAATTGAGTTACCACATTTATTACTGAAAATGGAAACAATGGTTAACTTTGACGATAGAAAATGGTGGTTGGGGGTACAATTAACGTAAAAAACAAAATACGTGAGCACGTGAGATACGGGGTGAGTTGTAGTTTTTGGATAAAAAGGGTGAAAAATTTCACTGTTGCAAATTCTAGTAAAAGTTATATTTAGTTCAAGGTCTTAATAATAGGATAATCTTAATCAAGGATAATAAAAAGATCTACAACTTTTGCTTACGAACTGAACATTATTTAACATAACCTCGTGTATTTATATTATTTTTTTTATTTATTTATATTTTCAGTAAAAACCATTCTGTTTTAACAAAATTTAATGAAAGTGTACTTAATGACGTAATTGAATGAGTAAGGGTTTTTTTAATTTTTTATAAATTGAAACAATTTTTTAATATTTACTGATGAATTAATTTTATGATTTTTATGCATTTTTGAGTATGGTCTTAAATGGTGAGTATACAATGTTTTCATTTTATAAAAAAGAAAATTCGAAAACAAAAACGATAATTAATTAATAACAACTTTTGCTGGATTTCACAACAATACAAATTTTAACCCAACTCGCCTGCGCTCGTATTTTGTTTTTATTTATTTATTAATTTTTTTAAAAGAGCTGTTTACAATTTACTCCAATATTTATGTAACCGGAGTATTTGTTGTAAACCTGCAATTTTATGTCAAATTTCATATAACATTTGGATAGTTTTTTTAATAATTTTTTCGTAAAAATAAATTTTATTGTGTAAAAACTGCTTGTCTTATTTCTTTTCATAATCTATTACACTAGCCTTTCCGATAACGTTGGTGCAGAAAGTCGTACTTAAACAGTGGACCGTAAATACACGAAAGCATACTGACGTTCAAAACGTTAATGGCAGGGGCCACTAGCCGGATATGTACTATGTGTATGTGCTAGCTGACTCACAATATACCATTTTTAAAAGATGATTTTAAATTTGTATACTGTGAAATTTTTTAACACTAAACAATTAACCACAATATAGCTATAGTCTCTGGAAGCTCTGTAAAATCTTTGAGATAAAAAAAAAGAATCTTCAACATTAGCAATACTGTATAGTAGAATTTATATAAAAGTAAGAGTTTTTCATTTAAAAGTTATAATTGTTCTCAAAGAATTGTAAGAAATAAAGTTGGGAAAAAATTATGTAATGGTGAATTATTGATGAAACTATGAATATTCTTAACCGATGTATATATGCCATCAAAACGTTGACAAATGTACACAACTCAAAACTGTACGATCCTAATTAATTCATGAATAGAAAAATCAATTATTTACCTCAAGCAATCCTAGATTATGCCTTCAGTTTTTTTGAAAATGTTTAAATGTAAAAGAATGAATGTGGTGAGATCCGGATCCACACCAGGATATCAATTAACAATTAACTAGTTAATCAATTGCATACGATTTCCAGGTAATTGAAGCATTCCAATCATTTTACTCATTGGTATATACTTTTAATTTTATCCGCAAAATATTTAAACATGGTCAAATTCTGTTAAATTTTAGATATTTAAATGGTTCACCATTGAAGCTATTAATATCAGATTCTTATCATATTCAAATATATAAAGCCGCATAAAGTAAAACACAAATATAATAAATGTTGTAGGTAGTAATCAAACGACAATTAGGTCACACTACTATTTATTCCAGTAAATTAAATATTTGTTATGGGACACACTTTGATGTTATCATACAATTATTATTATTTAAATGATAATGGGTACTAGAAATGGAAATACTGGAAGATATAATAAAATGTTTATCACAGAGAGTAATCACATGTTGGTATAATTTTAAACCGCTATATATTAAATATGTTTAACTGCTCTACATCAAACGCAGGTTTAACAATTTTAGCAGTAGTATAAAATTCTACAAGAAGCTTTCGAAACTCTGCCATTAAATTATCTTCGGTGGTTAAGAAAATCGAGACAAATATGTATCTTGTTTGATTCATTTGTTTTGAATTCATATTTGCAGTCATATATTATATTCCTCCATGATTAATATACCTCTACGATTTTAAAACTCTAATTAACTTTCATTTATTATGATGTTGAGCCATTTAAGACGTAATAATTTTGTCAAAATTTATTTACTCAATTGAGTAAATTATCTTAAAGTATTTCATTTAAAAATAAAGTTTTAATCCATTATTATTTACTTCAGTGGAGTTTGTATCTATTTCATTTTTTTATAAAATAATTGCTGATTACAAGCTCACCCAGCCTATTAATTCATTTTTATGAAGTAACCTTTCAATTGAATGCATATAAAAATGTTCATGTAATTAGCCCTTTTCTTTAAATGTCATTATTTTATTATTTTACTTTAACCTACTAATAATACTGAAACGAATAATTAATTTGTATTTAACAATATTTAACCTTGATGTTTTGCCATACTCGGTAAATTAGACCATTTAAATACCGAGTGGCTGGAAAGCAACCAATATTTTAATAAACGTTAATAGTCCTTATGCATATAAAACGAAATTGGAGGGTTCAATTACCTACAATTTTTAATAGATGTAATTTTAAATGATTACTTTTACAATGTTTCTGGATATACTTTTCTCGAATTTGAAATTTTTTGAATACTTGACAATCAAGCAATTCTTTTTTTTCTAACCAGACGATAATTGTGCAATAAAACCCTTCATTATGAAACTAAAAGGAATTCATTTATAACTCGACTTCATTCGTCTTATGAGCTGAAAATAGTCTACACATAATTCCATGTTTAGTCTTATCACCTACATTTCATATATGGGTTCATTACGGCGTGCGAACTTTTGCGAGATAATCTACGAATAAAAAGGTTAATTCATCTTCACTATAAAACAAGATGGACAACTGTTGAATAAGAAAATTACATGTTCAATTATTTGACGAGAAAGCCATTACTAAAATAGAAAAAAAAACAAAAGGAATTCAAGTTTGTAACAAAGTATGACAATTAACTAAAACTATAACGTACTGTGTTCTAACGTTCATTTACCAAAAACAGTATATTCGCGTGAGAGATGTAAATTTATTATTTACAATTAAAATAATATGAATTTCTTATGTTATTAATTATTTTATTATGGAATAGGTCGACACAGTAAATATTGAATATCATACAGAACCAGTGTGGTACCTGGAACAGTTATAATTTATTTAAACATATTTTTGTTTATTTACCAATTCAACTAAATATAGTGAAATTATAGATTTCACTATAACATAATATATTATATATAGACCACATTTTATTATCATATACTTATAGAGGCCAAGAATAATAAAAAATATGACATCCTCTACAAGTAACGAAGTAAAATAGAAAGAAAGTGTATTTACAATTGAAAGCTCGAAAATTAAGCCTTCCGATTATATCTATTTTAAATTGAATTCCACTAGATTTCTTAGAATTTTTTCATTATTTATTGGACAATATCTAGAAAAATAGCGTTTGTATCCGTAATGTAATAATTTTAACTTTACATGTTAAATTGAACAGTTTTGAAATTTTCGTCATTTTCATTCTATACAGGATGGCATTTATATCTATTAACCGTCTATATATACTAATTCGCATGGCCAGTTCAAACTATTAAAAACTAGTTTTCATCGTTTATAAAATAAAAACTTGAATTTTCGCCAATCTAACGATGGTTTAATTTCAAACGGTAAGGGCTCATTTTAATACCATAACGAAATAATGGGAAAGTTTTTATCTTTAATCGCAATTCCTTGTACAAAAGTTATTCCAGTTTTGAAACCACTTTTTAATTGATTGCTATCATTAATTGCATATAACACATATTTTGATTTTACTTGCACACTTTTTCTTTAGTAGTATACTGTGGTAATTTATCTACAAAAATAATCTGCTACCACGTTTCTAACGATATGTCAAAACCAGAATATGATTGTGGTCATAACAACATTTTCAATGGGAATGTTTTTTTAGAGCTAAAATATACAATGTTTTCTAGATTGTCTCCACATTTATAACGGTGTTGTCTAAGTGCCTTGGATTTATTATTCGTTTTATTTTATTTTATTTATTATTACTATTTTAACGGACTGAATAATGATGCTTGCGTTAATGAAATTATTTTTCGAGGTCCCCTATGCACTATTTCGATCACTGTTCTAGTATTTGTATTCGACTGTGAAACAACTGGGCGGTCACACACATATGAAACAGATACATACACCCGTTAGTCCAGTAATGAAACTGTTTTTAAGTGCTAAGCAATTATTCATATTGCATTTATAACTAGTAGCTCCGTTGAGCAGCAGGCTTCACCCACGATGACACCCTACTCTTGTTAGAAAATAAAAATAAGCCACACCACTTTAAAGTATTTGGTTTATTCCAATCTTTAAACTATAAATTTCACCATACTACAAGTGGGAATTTGTTATTTCAAAGCCGCTGAAGGCCCAATGAGCCTCAAAAAATTTACATTAAAAAGAATTGATATACTTGCAAATTTCTTAAAAAACGCGTTCAAAAGTTACAGTAGAACAATCATAGTTAAATTAAAAGATAGATAGTTGAATAATAATTATAAATTACCTAGTTGTACCATAGACCTCACTACGTTCGGACATTAAATTCACCATATGGAATAAAATGCTTTTACATTACACGTGCAAATTGTTACTATTTCTTTAACGAAATTTTAGTATAATTACTCAAAGGCTTCATTCATATAAAAGCCTGTTGCAAAATTAATTTTCAGAAATGGTACATTGTTATTAAAGTTAAAAAAAAATATTATAATGCTGTTTACAGCCATACAAACTTTATATATAGACTGTTTGGTCTGTGAAGTATACACATCTCACAGAATTAAACACAATCTAAACACCAAATACTGTTGATGAGTGCAAAAAATAAGGGGGATCAAAAGATAATATAAAATTGTCCTATTTGCCTAGATTTCATTTTACATCGATTTCAGAACACCTCGTTTTCAAAGCTTGCTCAGAACAAAATTTAATATTTTTGTATATTTTCCACAAACAAGGAAGGGTGCAACAAAATTATGTTATTTAATTTATCATCGTTTTAAAAAACAGCATGTTTTTAGTATGAATATAACAAAATTGGTATTTTTAAAGATTTTTACAAAGAGTGATAAAATTGTTCAATAAAACATACCATAAGTTCCCTGAATTTCTAAACCGAGAAGATTGATGAATTGGTAGACACAAAAAATGATATATGCTCGGTTAATTTTACTAATTTGAAGTTCACTAGAGATCAGATAGTTTAATTGATTGTGTGTTCAAAAATTCAAATTGTATCCTTTCAAAATGTAATTAAGGTTGCTTTAGAAGTTTTGGCGTCAAAGTTAAAATAGTAGTACAAGCATCGTCGGGTTATCCACGCAACATAAGAAGGAAATGCTGAGTACGACCCGCCCCTCTGCTAAAATTAGGACCATAATGCGACAACTCCGCTTGAAATACCGCTATGAAATATGGAAAATGATTCAAAAAAATACTGATTTGACGAGTGATATTTCTACATTTATCCACATTTAATGTCGAAAAGTAATTTTGTAAAATGTTTTGTTTTGTTTACATTCCAAATTTTAATACATAATGTCATAATAGGGTCCCGCTGTTTGCATTTTCTACGAGTCCCGTGGTAGCTTAATTCGGTACCAAATAGAAGTAATTAAAGTATTTTAGGTAGTGGAGGATTGGTAGATACATACCTAGTAGACCTTTTCAAGCTTATTTTACAGACCCTAATTTTAAAGGCTGAGTGTCACTTACGTAAGTATACTCATAAAATGAGCTACTAAAAATTTAAATATGGTATTCAATTAGTTTCGTATAGAGCACAGAATCTGGAGAAATTATCTTAAGAATAGTTCACATATTATGGATTCACCTGTTTCTGGATATGTTTTGTTTCTTTTTTATTTTATTTAATTTTTTTTTAAATGTTTTTCGAATATAAAATGGTCAAAAATGAACAGTTTTAGTCAATTCTGCTAGAGATTTAAATTGTCTTTTTTTTTTTTAAATACTCACAAAAATTATTTCTTTTTTTTTTTAAATACTAAGTTTCCACGTTCAGGGTATATTTTGTTTCGACAGGAGTGACTTTATTTTCGGTGATTATTTATTAAACTTATAAAACGACGATTACTTATAGAAAACAAAGCATTTTCAAAACAATCAAAAGAGTTCTGAAGTATTTGCTTTATGTATGCTAGACAATAAATGTTTTTTTACCCTTGTAATTATGTTTTGAAAAATGCACCATTATTGTGGCGTCGACGAAAAACAGTAAGCTTAAATCGAAAATTCTACGAAAAAGATAAAATTTTGCGAGAAAAATAAATATATAACATGAAAACATTACTTTTTATTATTATTATTTTCAAAAAATGAAAATACAAATATATTCAGTAGAAACCGGGTTGCAATAATTTGTATGTACTGTATAAATTATTTCATAAAAATATAAATAGAACAAGTATAAAAAAGAGAATTTATATTAAATTATAAAATAGCAAATTATAATTAATTAAAACTGACAAAGATAAACTGTTTAATAACGTTCGTTTTTACATTTTTAGCGATATGGTTTAACAGAGCTCTGTTTACGTGACACAATCGTTTTCATGTAAGCGCCAAACAAGTATAAAATAAGGACTTGGAGCACGTACTTAATGCGAAGCACTCAAATTATCTTTCATCGTAGTCGTCAAGTTTGTTTACAGCAATTAAAAATATTTCCTTTAATTTCCATATATTAAAAGTAAACGCATTTTCAAATTCCTCGATTTGATATCAATCATTTAAATGATGGCTCTCGAAAAACTTAATAAGTGTCACACGGAAATACTGATTGTAAGATCGAAATATTTTTTTTCTTCCAAATGGTGCTTTTCAGTGGTAGAAAAAATAATAAAACACAAACCAGTTCATTAGAAATTGTTAAAATAAAATCTACTTGAAAATAAAATAAACTAAATAGAACAAAAAAAAAAATGTAATTGAAAACGAAATCGACCTTAATAAATTTCTTAGCTACAAATGGCTTTTTTTTAGCAACTTCTATTTTGGTTCTAGGTGTTATACATAACATAATACTTGTTTCGGATATCCGAAGGAAGAAAAAGACCTGAATCCATGTTCATATTTGTTTCTTTCTTGGCAGATTTTAAACGCATATTTTGTATTATTAAGTTTCATTACGTATACGCTTTTATAAATAAATGTAGCAATAAAATACTGTGACGTCACATTAAAATAGTTTTTACTTCTTAAAAATAACATATTTAGTAAAAATTTAATATTTCAATCGTTATTGTAGTGAACTCAAGTGGTAGCTCATACCTTACGTACTATCTTATCATAAGGTACTAATTTCAAAGACACACACTCTCTTACCGATTAATTGACTAGAAAATTTCAGATCCGTATCCGCGAAACTTTATGTGAACTTGTATACATGTATGTTTGTAAAAATGTCATCAAAATTTTTAAAATTTGCATACATTTTTAAAATTTGGGACCTACTGCTTAGATGGCTACATAGACTACTTACGACTATTTTATACGAATGTTTAACAATTCCATTATTTGAATTGGCAAGTGTTTTTTTTTTTATATTAATGCAAGTTTTCGATTCTAAAAAAACTGCATTAATTTGTTTGAATTAAATATTAATTAATCATCTTCAAAGCGTCACTACAAACATATTTTCATTGTTCAGTAAATTAAATACATTGATATGTATGGAATATTTGTCTATATAGTATAATAAATAGTCTGTATTGTACATTGAATAAATTTTATTAAATTTAATATTCGATAACTGCAAAATATTGAAATCAATTCCAGGGTTCCGTATTTGAAAACTCAGTCATTCCATTGCAGTATATCTTTATTTAATTTCGTTATGGTTAATCTTTTATTTGAAAGCTTTGTCTAATATATTAAAACAAGACTGTTCTGACTGTTTAAGTCTAGCATAGTCAGTAAGAAGTTGGCTTAAAGCGGGGCTGTACCTCTTATGAGTAATTTTACGGTGTTTCTTCACGTGTGCAAAGAATTAAAAAAGGAAAGAAATGGTTTTGCGAGATTTGATAAAAACATAAAAGATTAAATACCTGTTTTGGTTAATACTGGTGACTTTTCATGTTCAGGTTTTATTTAAACCTAGGATAGAAACCATTATTTCTGGTACAAGCTAGAGATTTTTTTTTTGGAAATTAAGGATCATTATTGGGTCTTCACTTTGATATGAGTATTTTAGAGACAATCCAGAAATACTGAAGTCTATTCCAAGCTACTATTTTCCGGGGAGGTTTAAGAGCAATTAATTAAAGAATAAAGTGCTTGATTAGCACTTAATTTTTTAGTATATTCAATTTGTGAAATAACAATTGTTCCATATTTTAAAAATCATATACACGTTTAATTTATTTTATTATACTGATTTAGTTTTGTGTTGTGTAGGGTTTTTAAAAGAAACAGAAAATTCGGAATTCAGTAAAATTGATATTTTTCTCATCACTAAATATTGAATTCATATTGTGTTGAAATGTTACTTTTTTGAAATAATATGAAACACTTAAATTCGATTTTCACGTTTAGACAAATAATTCAATGTCTGTTTGTCATGATGTATTTGTTTATTGATGTGTCTGTTTGTCATGAAGTACGTTAATCCATTAAAATAGATAATTTTTGTATCGAAAGCGTGTATAGATAGTACTTATGTAAATGCGTAAATTATTCAATTTTTTCAGAGAAATGTCTAATGTAATAATAATGTAAAACTTCAAATGTTTTTTCAAAGACAGCAAAATAGTTTTGAATCACTAGTATAAAATCGACACCCGGTTGACTGATTTTTACGTATTTACTCGTCTTTGGATAATCCGAAATTAAATTTATATCTTTGTGATTTTAGATCGTTTGCCTTGAATATATTTTAATAAGAGACAGATCAATTTCTGGTCACTATCTTTTTGGATTTAGAGGTCATAAAAACGGATATTTCGAGTAAAAACATTGTACCGAAATAAAATTTGTCAATATCTCCATAATGAAAACAACTGGTATAAAGAAATTGCAAAAATGCATTACAATAGTTTTTCTACCATTAAATCATACATTTTATGCAGTTAATATGTATAAATTACTGTTTAATGTAAATTTTTATTCACAGAGATCCACTCAAAAAATAAAAAAATTATAATAAGTGCTAAAAAATGAAAATTTTTGCCATGTGCAGAGTTTTAAAAATTATTTTAGTGACTATAAACATTTTGTGAAAATTTTGTATACATAGTATAAAAGTTTAATCAAATGTATAATAAAAACAAAAAAAACAGACAGTGTAAAACAGAGACAGTGTTTTGTGACAGTGTTAATATAATTATAACAATTAATTAACTAGTGCTTACTCATAATAATGACAACGGAATCGTCGAATATAAACGATGTGATTAATAATACATCACGATCTGATGATCACCAATTATTAATACATCCAAATGGATATATTGTTGCAGCTATTGTTTTATTTTTTATTGGATTTTTTGGATTTTTTCTGAATTTAATCGTCATTGTAATTATGTTTAAAGATAAACAAGTAAGTATTTTAATTATTATTTTTTTAATTATTATTTTATAGACCAATATAATGAAGGTGATTTAACATTTATCCCAATTCCTCTAATGTGCATTTTCCAATGATCGTAAATTGCAATATAAACACAAGTAGCCCAGGTGCGTCTCGCGAGTTCTATATGACAAACTTCCTAAAGTAATTCAGCAAACTGGACCAGTAAATCGGGGATTCTTTAAATCCACCCAAATACATAAAATTTTAGTTTTCACAATCGTGAATATTTAATTTTTAGTAGCCAAAAAACCACGGAATTTAAGTTTTTTGGTTTTGTGTCTATAACTCGAAAGCATACATCCTACGAAAATTTTTTAAATATTTAAATGAAAATATATAAAAGTTTTAGTCGAATGAATTGTTAGCCCAGGCGTTTGGTCGCTATAGATTTTCATAGTTGACAGAATTCAATCAAATTTTTTTTTTCAAGTTAAGAAAACGACGTATCATACCGGTAATTTGTTAATTATTTATTTAACAAACATATCAGGTAAACACAAAAATCCACCTTCATAAAACTGTCGTTTATTAAGCGCTAATGCTACAAGGTTAACTCGATTTTAACTAAAAATCAATATGCATGCATCAAAACTATCGCCCGATCATCATACTCTGTAGTATCAACGCCCGTTGTATAAATTTTAAGTGTGATAAGAAATATTTAACTTAATATATCATGAGTTAAACGCTATTAGTGAGTCTTAATAAAAAATTTTCAAAATTTTTTAGTTATAACTGGCCGTATTTTGTAACATACAACTAGTAATATTTTAATAAAAAGAGTAAGAATAAAATAACAAAAGATTAAAAACACACATTTTTTCAAAATAATCTTTTTCGAGGTATATAATATAACGAGATGTTTACTGTGCCTTGGACCTTAAGGAACATTCAGCACTTACCTTTGCTTAACTTACAAAGTTGAGAAAATCGGAGTTGTTTTCCCACCCCACATTGTAACAGTGATAAAAAATTTAAAAAACTCATTTCACTATGAAAATCGTCTCTTGGGTGTTTTGTTGTTGCTAATCACGGATCCGAGATTAAAAAGAAATTAATGATTTTTGCAACCCCCTTTAAAATCCCTTGAACAAAAAGAGATAAAATATATTTTAAAATCAAAATTTCTCTTCGGAAATTGACTCTCGAGGGTTTTGGGGCTGCTGATCGCAAATCTGATATCCCTGCTGATAACAAATCACCCCTGATAGAAATTATAGGAATCAACAATTTTTTATACTCAAAATTTTGTCTCGGAAATCCACTATCCTAGGTTTTTGGGGTCGCTGACCACGAACTAGAGGTCAAAAAGCAACCTGAACCTTAAAAACAACCATCCTCTGTTGCTATTTGACCTTAGGTTTGTGATTTGCTAAAACCTCTGAAAAACTTCTAGGGGTGGTTTTTTTATGGTGTTGCAACTATCCTCATTTGCTTTTTGAACTAAATCAACAACTCTGAAAACATACAAGTTACAATTTTCGAGGTATTTTATGTTTTTGAAATTTTTGTAATTTTTCAGTTCTAGAGCCGACTTTCACTTCTTTATTGAAACAATCCTTAGTTGCTTTTTGAACTCAAATGTGTGGTTGGCGATCCCAAAATCCGACGATTTCCGACACAACATTCTTAATTTAAAAAAATTTTCTTACTGTTTCCATTTTGGGTGGGAAATCCCTGTATCCCAATATTCTTAATTTTCAAAGTGAGGCAATAGTTAGATATTCATGAATGTTTAAAGAACACGTACTTTCAAGAATATTTTTAAATCGAAGCTGTCCCACTTATTTTCCACATTTTCGGTTTAATTATGTATTATACGTATTTTTATCCAGATTAGTATAATTTGTTTTCATGAACTTAGTTCAGTTTAAGTGTCTATCTTTAGCCATTTAGCCCATTTTGTAAAGTACTGAATGTCATCATGGAAAATAGTTAGAAAACAATCGTTGCCGCTTATTGAACATATCATGAAGTAATTTATAAGTATTATTTATACAGTAGTTTAAATAACAAAAATTTGTGCTCGAAAGCTACATAAACTTAAAAATTTTTCTCTTATGAATAGTATTCTTGGTCTTGCCTTACAAGAACTGAAGTGAAAATGGACATATTCTTATTCATCATTAAATAAATGTAAATTCATTGTTACGATATCATTCGATTACGATATCGATATCAATTAAAGGATATGTGTACAAAATTTTGTCGTCGGTACAAAAATGATAGCTCAATTTCCTTGAAAAAAGAATTCTCTTAAATAGCTCTCACACTTTACAGAACATTGTCTAGATTGTTTATTGTGTACGTTTATTTTCTGCACGTTATATAATTTGAATAACTAACAGGCGGCTGCCTTTTTTCATTTCTGCCTTATTTATTAACGAAGTTGAAAATTTATTAACAAATATATAATGTATATGTTACTATTTTATTACAAACAACTACGTTCTATCACGACGTATTATCTTAGTAGTACGAGTTATTGTTTGAGTGTAAGTAATGTTTAAATTGAAACGTATCATTTCATATACACTTGTATTCCAGAACTTTTTTGTTTTACTCGTAGGACAATAGCTTTGAATAAAGTCTCCGTTTTAACAGTAACCTATTACAGACAGCTTAAATAATGGCTTGATGTTTTACCATCTAATCACTATATATTACTGGATTGGGAGATTTATTTTGGCTTATATATTAATTATAAAGAATTTTGAGATAAATACAAATAATTTTAGATATATAAAACGTATACTGGTGAAAATATTATGTAATCGTCATTACACGTCGGCTTCGCTTACGGAAATTTAAACTTTTGTGTAATATGACTTGCATATACCTACTTAAATTGCTTTACATCGAATATACTTTTTATGTAATATGAAATCTCAATTCTGGGAGACTGGATATACGCTATGCTGTGACAATTTTCAAAGGATAATCTTATAAAAAACAATTTTCCCACATCAAATACAAAATAGAGTCATCATTATGAAATTTTAAGTAATTCATAAGAGTAGTTTTTCACCATTTCTTCTCCGTTTTTGAAAAGTTGAGTTATAAACCACATACTCTTAAGTTTGGCCAATATATTTATATTATAAAATATTATTTTAAAATTAAAAAAAAGATTATAATAAACAGTTGCCACTGTGGTCACCTAGCCAAGATGCATCATTTTATATGCGTTCATACTGCTGAAACACTTGCTGTAATTCCCTCATGTATTGCAAGATAAGAATACTGTAGTTTTATATTCTCTTAAGTTTAAAGCACGATGCTATCTATTGGGTGCCTAGATAACGAGTACCAAATAATCTACATAAAACCGCCCTATCTTTCAACCGGAACAAACATTTAAAAAAATGTCAGATATGATAAGTTCTTCCGGAGTTCACCGCGACTTTGAGAAGTTCTTTACACATGAATTTTATATTTTGAGATAATATACAGTCAATTTGAACATTTTATACTTGACAAGTTTTTTACGAATATTTTGATTATAAAGTCAGCAAACGTAAAAAATGCATATACTTAAATTTATCCATTGCAGTACAATTGTATTATTATGAATTATCCTAAGATATACATTTATTTTTGTATCATAAATTTTTATCTCCTCATGGTAGGGGAGCCCAAGTGGGTGTTTTTGATTTATTCCAGCTTGAAATATTAAGATATTGATTGATTTATTAATTACTATATTTCAACACTTTGGTTATTGTAGGGATTGATACATACACATATCCTTACTGAATAAAAACATAATTCTTAAGGTTTTTCTTTTCAGACAGTCCAGTGGGAAAAGTATTAGCTTTGTATACCTGCATTCTAAACATGTATAAAACATATACTATACCTGATGGATACATTTTTACAACGTATTGAACTTGTACAAAAGATGCCATTTTTAATTGCAATTATCTCACGTTGTATTAGGTAAATCGTCTTCAAATTTTACTAGTCTGTATTATGCATTTAATTACCTAAAAGTTTCCTAACATTTTGCTTTATAACCCAACTAAATAAATTAATAATTAAGTCGTCCGATTAAGATATGGGTGATATCTTACCCCATGTTGAGTACCTTCACAAATCTTAGTTTTCAGAATGATGTCGCGCGTATTGGGTAGAGTATCAGAATAGTAAAAATATCGATAGGGAGATAAATCGAGCGCATCTGATTGAGATATGGTAGATTTATTACGTGCTAAAAACTGTAAATTTTACTAATCTGACGATTTAAGAGTGACGCAAGGGCTTGGGGGGAGGGTCAAAAATTTACAAATGGCACGCTATCTGCGTTACGCTCAAATTGTCCGATAAGTAAAACGTACAATTTTTAGCAGGTAATAACCCTACAGTATGTTAATCTGACTCGCGCGATAAAATCCAACTATAGTTTTTTTTTTCAATTCTGATCGGCTACTTTATACGCGCGGCAACATCTAAGCAGCTAAGATTTGATTTGCGGTACTCAAAAACTTGCAAGGCATCTCACATATCATAATGTGACTCCCTCAAGTAAATCCATATGTCGCCGTATGGGCTCTCCTATCATCATGTTTTAAACTTATAAAACCTCGATTTTATATTATAAACGTTTTCATATGACAGTTTAACTAAGAATTTATAGTTGACACAAAACTTTGCAATTCTGTTATTTTTGAAATATAACAAATGCATCTCAAAGGATTTATCGAGTAATAAGATTTTTATATTTTGTGTCTGTGCATTATCGTAAAATACCATTGCATATATTGTATCCAATGCATGCATACCATACTAGTACCTATAACATATTCTGGCGTTCGAGTGTGGCAAACTTTTTACTAAAATATGCATTCCATTTTTCTACGCTGATTACAACTGCATAAAACGCCATAACTTGCAACTACTTAGTCTTTACGTTTAAACAATGGTGACCATCCGATACTTGAAAACAGAAGATTATTCTTTTCGACAAATGTGGTATTCAAAAAAGGTACCATGCTCTCCTGAAATAGACAATTTATAATTGGTTTTGTTGCGATAAATATAACAAAGTTTTCCTCTACGAAAATTCAAATAGCTTATTTTTATTGAGACGCTATAAAATTTTCAAATGTATGCACTTACTTTAAAATTATGGTTGCTTTTTGGTAATTTTATGATCATTTCATAAAAAATTCAAAAAGCATTTTGCCCGAAACGAAACATATCGGAATGTCCGTTTTCCGATAATCTGTCAGTTTTTAAGTTGTTGTTCAACAGATTTTATCATGTTCCTTAAGAAAAGGAAAAGTTTTTTTCACTTGCTATTGAGTGATAATCGTAATTTTATATTAAAAGAAATGCGAGTCCCATTGAAAATTTTATGGGTTCCGAAAATGAAAACAGCACATTTATCAGAATTTTCATATAAGCAAAAAATTTTACAATTACCATGATTAAGCCATATTTAAATTTTTAGACAGGTATTTATAAACGGGTATTTATAAATATTAACTGTTAGGCCCCGAGTATGATGTGATGTTTATAATATAAAAAAATATCCTTAACATTTTTATTTATTTATTTACAGCTATGGACACCGCTCAATATTATATTATTTAATTTGGTATGCAGTGATCTCTCAGTGTCAGTTCTTGGAAATCCATTCACATTAGCATCAGCTATTGCCACCCATTGGTTATTTGGTTCTTTAATGTGTACGTTATATGGATTCATTATGTCACTATTTGGTAAGTACATAGTTTTTTTTTATGTTTTTGCTTATATTTAAATTTATTTTTATAATTGTTTTTCTTTTTTTTTTAATGGTAAATGTAAGCTACTAATAAGCCTTTTTATCGTTATTAGCGACCTCAAAAACCCTTATTTACAGAGTTTCATAAATTGTTATTCCTTTTTAAAGATTTTTGAAAAATGCATACAAAAACGAATATTAAATGCATTTAAAGTAATTTTTGGGTCTAATGAACGTTTTTATCTTCATTGTCGAAGTCGCAATCCCTAATTTCCTGGGTTTCATAATTGTTTTTTAATTCTAAGCATTTTTGAGAAAGGCATATAAATTGCACATTTAAATGCTTAATACATCTAGTTAAAGAAATTTTAGGCTGTAATCAACAATTTTATTGTAATCAGCGACATCAAAAACCCTTGTTTACTGAGTTTCATGATTTTTATTTATTTTTAAATATTTAAGAAAAATTAAGCACTTTTTTACGCTCTTTATATTTAAACTCATAAATGTAGTTAAGGCAATTTCAGGCTCTAATAAACTTTTTGCAATCATCAGCTACCTTGAAAACATGTATATACTATATTTCATAAACTCATTTTTAGGGAATTCAGAAGAATAATGCACTTTTTGTATGCGTTTTAAATACAAAATAAAAAAATCAAAGAATCACAATGGATAAAGTATTTTTCTAATTTAATTTTGAGTATAATGCAAAAAAACCACATGTCTTAACGAACTGTATTGTATCAAATGTCGACTGGATTTAGGTGTGAAATAATGGAGCCATGTTTCATTCATCATCACATATCGACGATTAATTAGGATAGAACAGCTCCAAACACTCCCTAGAATCAACGATTCGTTATTTTTTTTTTTTTTGGTCGATTGTTAGCTCGCTGTTAGTCATATCTTCTTTGAACAGCGTTTTCGCATATCCATATATTCATGCGCGATATGACCAACACGTTATTTGATATCTTTAGGATCTCAATCAACTTCACTTTACGGTTATCAGAAATTATTTTGAGAGTTTTTTTTTTGATGTTTTCGTCGGTAATAGCCTCTTTAGTGCGTCCACTGCGTGCATCGTCCTCGGTGCTCATTTCGCTTCGTTTAAATTTAGTAAATCACTTCTCCAAGGTTGATTTTCCTGGTGCAGAGTCTGAATAATGTTTATCAAACCAAGCCTTGTTTTCAACAGTATTTTTTTCGCTAAAAAGCAATGCTATAATAACACACGAAATTCCTTTTAAAACAATTTTTTCAATGTAACAAAAGTTCTTACACTAACCAATGCTATAAGTCAGATACTAATAGTGTCACTTTCATACACGGGTCTTTTGAAGGTTAGGGCTAATTAAAAAGCATATCGATTTAATACTAGTAGCGCCATCTATATGCCAGCCTTTTCAGCCCTTCTATATACAAAATACACTGTTTTCTATGGATTGCATGAGCATATGTATCTTTCATCAACCGTTGTGTGTTGATGTTCAAGTTGTGAAATTGTGCTTTACTCAACAATGAATTTTTTTTATATAATAATTAATTTGTTGGCCATGTCAACTAAACTGTATTGTTCAAACATGCCGCACACATGCTGAGTATGCTGATATGCTTTTTACGTATATTTCATCTGAACATTTAAATTAACAAACTGGATGAAGTATTCTACATTTATCGGTGATCCACATAAAAGAGTATGGCGGAGATATTATCAGCTGTATCTCTGAACTAAACATAAATTGGACACTTGTAATATTTAATTTTTAATTGCAATTGGACTGAAGTGACACCTCATTAAATATTTACTATTCTCCTTGAAGCACTCTGGCATTTTTATGACACTAAAGCATTATTATAGCATTTTATTTTTAATTTGTTTTTAAACTACAAGTTTGCTGTAAAATATAAGTTTGATTGTAAGAAATGAAACACATATTTTTGGTTGCACGTCCAGAAAATTTTTCATGCATTGTTTACACCCCGACAAAAACATCTGAAATGTTCTTTTCCGGGATTTTAAAGCTCGCTGATTACGAATTTAGAATTAAAATTAGCTTAAAATATCTATGTCCGAAAATTTCTCATTTTAAATAATATTATGATTACGTATATACACATTAAATACTTCTTAGAATTTGGATTTTGGTGTCGTAATAAGGTTTTTAAGTGTAACACAAGTCTAGGAAAACCAAAGGAATTTTATGATAGCGAATATCGGATTTCAGGCTGGATAATATCTCAGAAGCCACTCAAGTCGTTAAATGGATGTTATTTTAATTTAATCGAAAAATCAAACGTATGTTAATAAATTTCTTAAGCGATTGTAGAGATTCTTAATATCATTATAAATAAAAAAATTTGCTGGACTTTTTTATTTTTAATGATATTACGAATCCATACGATCGCTTAGGAAATTTTTTGGTTTGATATTTCGATAATATTAAAATTACATCCATTTAACTTAGAAAACTTAAAAACATCAATAAATTTTCACAAAAAGCTCTCTTTTTCGAAAAAATGACGATTGTCTTAAAATCACGGTCTTTTGGTTTGGGACTCATTGTAGTGGATATTAGAAAAGCCTAGAGTGCATAGACTAATGTTAGATACGTATATTATATATTAACAACTCCCGGTATAAAAACTCGTATTTTATAAGATGATTTGTTGTATTCTAGACTTAATTTCGTTTTTACTTAGTGCGGAGTAATTTATTTAATCTAATAATAAAAATAAGAATTTTAAATTACTGGTGCAATATTGCTGTTTTTATTTTTTTCTTTTACATACACGGTAGTTTTGAATATCTTAGTATTAAGATTTGATATGTTTCATTTATGAATAATTTCGTAACTTGAAATATTAAACTTGTTTTGTTTTTTTTTTTTTATTCATATCCTGTTGTTTTGTTTTATTCGTATCTTCAAAAACACAATATTGTTTTTTACAAATGTTTTATGTTTCCCAATTAAAATTTTTTATGTTTTATAATCATTTCAAGAACTATCCATAACGGTACCTCGCAAAATGTAAACGCTTATTGTGTTATTAGTATGAAAATTAACGAATTATTTTCATTATTATTTATTGCATTAACACATTGTATCAAATTTTTAGAATTAATTTAATGTGGTTATAATCAATTTTAAAATTCATATAATGTGTTGTATTGTAAACAACAAAAGTTTTTTTTTAATTTCTAAATTGTAGAATCTAACAGTCGGACACAAAATGAAAACAACTCGCTTGAATTCAAAATTCCCAAGAAATTTGAAGGGATTTTGATTCTACAAACCCTTCTAGTCTAAGCTACTAGTTATTATGTTCACAGTTAGACTATTTCACATTGTATGCGATTGTCTGATTGTACAACCTGGATTTTTGTAACAACCTTTATTGTATTATCTATACATAGAACGTCAATTAAGCTATTTTATTGAAAGGTATATGAAATTGAAAACATTTCGCATCTATCGGCAATCGTATCCTGGACTTTGCAATTGTTGGTAGGACGTGCCATCTACACCACAGATACATGTTTGTCAACTATGGAGCCGATCTTCTTTAACATAATGTTCTAAATACACAAATTTTTCGTGTGTATATATATAGTGTGATTGATGCACAAAAACAGTTCTTGATAGTGTCTCTATTGTTATTACCTATTATTAAAAACACAAGCGTACTGTTATTATATATGCGATTATCAGATTCTAAAACAAATTGCTGATGTCAATTTTTTTTGTTTTAAATTGTGTATTTGGATTAAACAGAATTTTTACAGTCACATAAGAATTTAAAACTAGCTTTAATACTTTAACAAAACTTAACAAACATTTTAAATTAATTAAAAAATGAAGAAGGTATAAGCTATCAAATATTATATTTGTTAAAAATAAACAAAGTACGGAAGTTCGTAAGCTCTTAGATAAAGAAAGTGGTACTCTGTTATCTATGATAATATTTGGAAACGTATTACTTCTTTATTTTTGAGTCGAAGAAAAATTTTTTTTTCAGTTTTGTTATTATATTAAAGCTACTTTATATTTAAAAATTAAGTCGCATCCAAATATCCAAAAAATAATTGGGACTATTTCCAAAGTATTCAGTATAAAGGATAATGATTTGAAGAAAAATAAAAAAATTCGACGTATCCCGCATTAACATGACACTTGAAATGTGTAGTAAAATTATGTAATAAAAATATGTAATACTATATTCTCATCTATTTTTTGTAACGTAATCAGAAAGTTATATTTTTAAAACCTAATAAAACAGTTTTTATGTTATAATTCCAAAAAACGTGACCCATCACGTTAATAAAAACTATTAACACTTTAACTAAAGTTGAAAGATAGATAGGAAGGAAAACATTACATTACTGTCGGAAAATTGAACCTTCAAATTGCTAGTTTGAAGTGCCATCAACTACATAACAAATGTTAGAAAATTTAGAGCGGATCTAATTTTGAATAATATTTACAGTCAACCCATTAATTACCAGTCTATAAATTACCTTTGGTGTAGTTGTAAGCAACCGGTGGATATGAAGGTTCTAGGTTCCATTTGTGGAAAATGTGTCATTTCTACTTCTGTAAAACGCATATAAAGTCTTAATAATAGAAACGTTGTTAAAAATATATACAAACTTGATATTGGTTCAAACAGACAAAATGTGACGAAATTAAGTGTTTTTTATAAACAATTTTTGATCAATTGTTTTAATATTAGTCCAAGGGAAACGTACCAAAACTAGGCATGAGTTTAAATTAAATTTCAATAAGTTAAAATTTTTCTAAAATAAAAATAACTTAATATGTTAGATCCTACACAAGTGAAAGTTAACAACTAACAATATTAATTGTTTAGATATCGACATATAATTGAGTATCAATGTGTAAACTATTTTTAATCATTATCATTCGTAAAACAATCAAAATATGCAGTCTATACAGTTTTCAATATGTATTTAATAATAAATATATTACAATTACCTATATGTGTGTAATTAAATAAATATGAGCTGAAATTGTAGCAGATCTAAGCAGTTTTATGATAAAGTTCCTCAAACAATTTTTTTTTTCAGAATAATTTTTGTTTTGCTGATAGATACATTGGTCCAAATAGACTGTTTGTATTGAGTCCTAAACTGAAACTCTCTTTATATGCCTTAAATACGTTTCAGCTTCAAAATTTCAGCTTCCTATCTCTTTTTCGTTTTTAAGTGTTCCCGATATCGCACAGGCAGGAGGTCTGATCGATGGACTGATAGACGGATGTACGTAAATACGGAATAAGCATAATTAGAGGATTCTTTATTCTTTATAGCGCAACAAACTTTAAACTATAATTAATGTCGATACTCTGATACTTATATATATTCACGGTATGTCGTATATAAAAATTGTTGGGAAAATATAGATTTCCTTTCAATTTAAAATTTGGTCATGAAAAATAAAATTGTTATCCAAAAATTCAGGAGTAATTTAAAATTCAATTTTTTTGTGTTTCAGGAATAACATCAATAACTACATTAACGGTATTATCATTTGAACGCTACTTAATGGTATCCCGACCAATGCAAGCTCAACGTTATTTAAATAGACGAAGTGCTGTGTTTTGTGTAATTGCCATTTGGATTTATTCACTTGCCTTAACAACTCCACCATTATTGGGTTGGGGTGAATATGTACATGAAGCTGCTAATATAAGGTAAGAAATATATGTTATAATATCATAATATAAAATTATATACCAATGTTTTGAACCTGACCCTTAGAGAAACGAGTTTTATAGTTTTTTTTTCGGTTTTAAAATTTGAAATTTTTATTGCATATTGAAATGTCAATAATTCAAAACAAACATGATTATTCGTTGTGGTTTTGTTATACTTACAAGCTCAGCTGCAAAAAAAGCTAATATAATTTTTTGTATTTTTCCTATAATAGATTTTAAGGGCGGGCGCACACGATAAAATGTGTCCGATCATAACGCACACAATCAGACAGTCCTATAAGAAATTCGTGTAAGAAATTCTAATCATACATCTGGCAAAAATTTTTAGTAATACGCAAATGATCGTATACGCACAACGCACCACAAGGAGCTAATAAACTTTTTAATATTTTAAATTTAATAATTATTTTTTTGGCTAACTGGTGGTATTCTTCAGATAACATCGTAAAAAATTCCTATTAGAATTTGTGGTGTTACTTCAGATAGGATAGTATGCATGCGCACACGATAAAATTTTTGGTCAAAATTTTAAATCAGAAAATTTAATGTCTTATATAGATTTTTTACCATGTGTAGGATTTAATTTACTATACATGGGTAGGTTACATCAGATTTTCTGATCAGAAAATGATTCATCAGATTTTCTGATCTTCTACCCTAAACCTCAAAGTTGTCAAAATTGTATGGAAATAATTTTGATACAATTAAAACTATTCGGATAACCATAGATAAA
This sequence comes from Chrysopa pallens, assembly GCA_020423425.1. NCBI lineage: Eukaryota > Metazoa > Arthropoda > Insecta > Neuroptera > Chrysopidae > Chrysopa > Chrysopa pallens. Next base: position 57,888,524 of record CM035592.1, on the reverse strand, counting down.
TCTTTCTAAATTTATAACTAAACGAATCTAAATTGGAAACCAGCAAATTTTACATTCAAGTTTAAAGACTTATTCAGGTTTCATTCAAACTATATCATTTTTCCTACTTATAATGTTGAGAAATTGAATTCTACAAACCACTTCTACCATGATTTCGCCTAAATATACCTCTAATTCAAGATATTTTTTTTTTTGGAATTCTTAAGACTGCGCATATGAAAAATTTGTTTTTTAATTGGTTCCTGAATGTTGGTTTTATTTAAAAAAATTCTCAATTGGATTTACATCCATCACCAAGATCTTTGCCAACGTTTCTTTAAATTTTAATAGCATAGTTTTTTCTTTTGACCAGTGTAATCAACCCCACTAGTGCTCCCCATAAAGAATTTACTAATAATTATTAAACTAAAAAATTTTTATTCAAAAAAAAAAAAAGTAATTTTAAATGAATTAAAATTATTTAATATTTGTATTAATACATGAACATTAGGCAATATATTATACATGTATAATAAGAGTAATTGCATAAACTTTTACCATTATACGATGAACACAAGTTTCGATATCTTATAGGGGATTGTAACATAATACGGAAGCTCCCTCCCTTAATTAAAAAATATTCACTTCCCCCTCCCTCAAATAACCAAAGGAAAAAACTTATCCAAATGTTTTGAAATGTGGTTAGAATTTTTTGAAACGGAGATGATCCATCCGTTTTCATGTTAATATTGTGCAGACCAAATTTCAAATCATTTGGATAAATTTTTTTTTTTTGTTATTTGAGTGGGAAATATTTTGAGTTATTTAGGTGCGAAAATTGAAAGAAATATCATGCATGTTACATGAAATTTAAATCAACAGTGAAAAGCACATTGATTTATAACAATATCAGCTATGGATAATCACTATTAAAGCTAGTATGTTGTGGACATGATATAGCCAATGATAGCTTTATTCTTGAAAAAAGAACTAATTATTACAAGTTGTTTACACGAGATGAAGATTGTAATTACAAAACCCATATTGAGTTTTGATAAACATAAGACATATTTATGTAATGTTATATTTTAAGTGGGAAAAAATGAGTTTTTTAAATACACGGAAATTCAATGAATAAATTCGCGTTTCAAATATGGCTTAGAATACAATTCGAACATATTTAATCAAATATTTGTGTAATTTTTATAAAAAATGTAATCTTAAAGAAAAGAAAAAAAATAATTAAAAAACATCTAAGTGAATATTAAATTTGCATTATTATTAATGAAAATATTTAAGCATAGAAAGAATGTTAATCAAAATATTACATTTTAAGAAATACCACATGTATTATATTTAACACGTAGCCATGGAAATCCATTACCATCGACTTTATAATTAAACATTATAAACTGAAAAATTAATAAATCGAATTAATAACTATTAATCTACAAATATATAAAAGTATTTTTATTTTTATACCTATTTATTATATCATTATTATACGATATTATTCAAGAATTTGGAATCAAATCACGGTCAATATTTCCTTCGAATTATGTTGGTTATTATAAAGTGTAGATTTATTTTTAAATTATTACTTGGCGACCTTATATTATTGAAATGGTTCAATATTGAAATGGAAATTTCTTAAAATTTATGATTCGAAATTCTATTAAAACCTTGGAAGCTTGAAATTTCAAGTAACTTAGATGAAAATATTTAAAAATGATTAATTAAAATGACAAAAAACTAAACATTTGGAGGTAATTATAGGTACAAAAAGACTCAAAAACCTAAAAGTAATTCGAAAAACCTACAATTTGGTGAAGAGAAATCTATATTTTCTTTCCAGTGATATCGGAGACAAATGTGAAAACCAAAAGCAAATTTTTAAAACTTGATAATTTTTTGGTTTGGTTTTTAATATTTATCGATATACTAATATACTAACACGTAAAGTAAAAAATGTGTACCCATTTTTACGTTAATTAGGCGGGTGGAGGAGTAGGAAAGTTTATATAGAGAAGGACTGGAGAATGGTAAAATTTTTTTAAGAATTATGCATAAAAATACATTAAATCAATAAAAAAAACATTCAACACAACATGACACACACATGTATAAGGTGTATGGTTTATATTACAAACACTACCACACACGCACATATATAGTCTTTTGTTTAATGGCAGAGAGATTCACACTTGAATTTGGACCGCTGTAACGGGACTAGTTATTATAAATATACAAATTGTATAGGCCTCCTTAAGTTCTACATTTTGCAACATATTATAGCTCTGTCACTCCCATACTTCAAAAATAATTAAAGAAAAAACAAATTTGCAAAATGACGGACAAAATATTCAATCAAAAAATCACACATACAAAAATTACCTTTTTCTTTCATTCTTACTCCCTGCTGCTGCGGCAATAGGCCGGCAACATGAGTAGAAATATTTAAAAGTTTTTTTTTTTTTTTTTTTTTTGTACATGTTTCTCATCTAAGAGATACATATGTAATATATATACACCATTATATAATAAACTAAACATACTTTACATAAACAAATATTGGTTCATTGCATCACATAACTTCCATAATAACAATATTTTCATATGAACGGGGTTAAACTTAGGTTTGCCATTGTTATGGGCTTACGCGTCTACAACAGACGCCACCCGCAGCATAATGGCACATATAGCTTACAAAAATAATAGTCGTAACCATTTCTGGCCACTATGTAATGAAATTTAACCACCCTATAAAAAAATGTACTTTTATGAAATTTTCGGCATATGATAAATGTATAAAAAAGTCCATGCAAAAATTCATCTTTGTAATAATATCAATTGTTCAAAATAAATAATTTGAATTGTATCTTCAAATACTGTGCAATATTGAAACAATTATTTTTATATTTTATGATCTTAATTGTACAATGTATACGCCTGGGAGTAGATATGTGTCAAAGCAGCCGCGATGACAATCCATATAAAATTTAATGTCTTAAATTCCATTAAACAGTTATATTTAATTTTTTTTTTTTATGTACTATAATTTTTACAATATTAGAAAAATAAATATTTATATTTATATTTTTAAATAAAAAGAAAGATTCATTTTAACTTAAGTGAATGGAAATAGGATCCCCATATCCCATACCTTATCAATAAAACATTTTCTTTTTGGAAAAGGAATTTTATTTGGAAAAATGAAATTAAGCCAAGAAAAATCGAGTAATTGATGTCAACAATACAAGCGGAATAGCCTATTATTGTTTATTTAAAATAAATACACATTTTGTACATAATTTTGAAGAAATTGATTATCCTAGATATTGATGGGGAAGAAATTTTTAAGAAACAATGATGTTAGTTTCATTATAAATGTAGAAAATAAATTTTTCCACCATATACCCATAGTGCAACTCATTCGTTGAAGACGTAACGGAAATGTAGCTATTTATGTTACCATTTTCGCAATCCATACGGAAATTTAGAGTTTATTATTGGTATAATTTTCATTTAAAATCATGTTTTCTTTCCTTGTCGTTTACTTTCCACAAACAAATTATGTATGAAAGTCTCATTTTCAAAAATTTATTTTTTCAGTGAAAAGTTTTTTCAATATGTACCAAAACAATTAAATGTTAAAAACATATTATTACGAGATACTTCTATATTTAAAAAGTTTCCTAATTTAAAACATGTTCCCTTGAAAGTACTACTCATATGTTGAAAAGCACAGTTTCTGGCATAATTCCGAAATTATCAAAATTTATTGTAAAGAGATTTTGTTGATTAAACATTATATTTTTACAAGAATTTATTATTGTCGTTTGTTACTTTTAATAGGGGTTGTAATAACATGGTTACATTTTTTAAATTTAAAAAACATATCTTTATTTTTATTATTTATTTATCATTCATTTTCATATTGTATAATAGTTGTTTTTTCATTTCAAATACATAATGTAATTTGATACTATTGAGCAGTTTTTTTTTTCTGTTTTTCTTTGAAATGAAGGTAATAAAATCATAACAAAAAGACAACTAAAAAATCAAAAACCAAATAATAAAATAAATACACTAAATAAAAAAAAAAAACTGTAATGTATATTTCGAGGTTTTCTATAACGTTTGTGTGTGTATAATATTTCGATATGTAAACGAATCAGTACCTACATGTCAACATTCAGTCAATATAATTATAATTTTTCTCGATGTAGCCCAAGCGAAACGGACAAAAATGACACAAACTTACGTTAAATGAAGTGTTACTGATTTTTGAATATGAGCTTTGGTCCTTTGCAATGAGTTGAAATCCTGATTTTCGGACCTCGGGATGCTGTGGTGATAAAATAAAAACTCCTTTACCGCACGAGTTTGGAAAATTTTTGTAGTTACTTTTCTTAAATTAGTCTTTCGATTTCTAAGTCAAGTAATTATTGAGATGTAGGTTTTAAAATATTGGCGTGGTAGTTGAAAAACTGTGATTATCTTGTACTTTTTTCACTTTCACCAACAACTTCTTAACTATGCGAGCTTGGAAAATTCTTAAGTAAATTGTCCTAATGTAATTTAAATTTTCTATAAAATTATATCAATTAAAATAAGAACACTTATTTCGGACTTTCGCCATATTCTTTATGGAGTATCACTGATTTTTTAAACTCTCCTCAACTCATTTCACTTATAACTTCTCTACTGAACGAGCTTGTAAAATTTTTCTTCCTTAAAGCAGTTTAAATTTTCTATAAATTGAGAACAATTTTGATTTTGTAAGTCAAATAACAATAAAGATATGGCTCTTAAAATACAGAAGTAGTAGCCGAGTTCCGAAAATTGTTGTTGTTTTTTTATATAGAAATTTAAATCTTGTGTAAAATGAGGATAGTTTTATTTTAAAAATGGACTGGTGGCCGAATAACTGCGATTTTGTCACATTTTTACAAATTTTTATCAATAAATGAGCTGGGTTGGAAAATGGTTATCGTTATCTTTTTAAATAAGATTAAATTTGCTATAAAGTAACATCTGCACAGTTGTAGAAATACTGGCGATACTTCCCGAAAAAATCGCAGTTATTCGACTTCAATTTCAGTACTTTAAGAGCCATATCTTCGTAAATATTTTATAATACGAGACTGCTCTTACTTCATACAGAATTTAAATTTCTTTCAGAAAGTGCCCTAACTCGCATGATCAATGTAGATATTGGCGAAAAAAAGACAAGAAAATCGCAATTTTCAACCACCACGCCAATATTTTAAGAACCATATCTCTATAATTATTTGACTTGTTAATCTCTAAAAATTAGTCCCATTTTATAAAAAATTTAATTTACCTTAAGTAAGTTCGGTTAAGGAGTTATTGGTGAAGATCCTAAAAAGTTCGACGAAATCACAACCGCCATTTTGTTATACAATATCCCGAGGGTTGCAAATCAAGATTTAGACTCTCAGTAATGGTACAACACTCATATTTATCAAAATCTGTAATACTCCATTTAATGTAAGTTCAATATACATTTCGTCTGGGCTAATATACTGGTAGTTTATTATGGTATATATACTGTATACACTCGATAAATAAAACTGAATAGGTGTATTGAAATTATTATTTTTTCATGAAATTTGTAATATAAAATTTAAGTTTGAATAGTTTTTTTAAAGAAAATCAATTCGTAACAGGTCGTAGGCTTGAATTCGATATCTTCGTCAATAAAGTCATATTACCCCCCTCGTTTTAGTACAATTCGCTTTTATTGAAATATTTGTCTTTGAAAATTTATAATCCCGTTGTTTTATAATCCCTGCCCGTTCACAAACCCTAAAGATCGCCAAAATGATATTTCATTCGTTAAAAAGAAAAAAGGATGCTGGGAGGTGAACACCCCCAAAAATAGCAACATATTATTTTCTTACCTAACAAACTTTAAATAATTAATATTTTATAAATTTATTATACAATAAATAAATTATCATTTACACCTTTTCTTTGTTCGATTCAAAATATCATTTCAATTAGTATTCTAATTAAAATTTTATTTTTATTGATTCTTTTCAAGCTTTTATTTAAAATTTGTAAATGTTCGTTTGTTAAAATTTGGCATGCTGAATTCAAACCGTCTCTCTTATCCTACAAGGATTAAATTTTAGTTTCCGTTCTGATTACAATACATTTAAACGGTAAAAAGCCTGAATATTACCCACCTCCCAGCCGGGATACAGCTCTAAAAATTTCAAATTTTCATATATGAAAACAAGGAGAGTACGACTTTTGCAATCGATATAAAGTGAGGAGGAGAAATCATTAAAAAAAATATATTTTAGTTTCTTCCCCTCCGATTGGGGAAAAGCATCAAATAAACCAACGTATTAAATGCACATAAATTAAATTTGATACGGATATCAAATGTAAGAGTTTTCTGAGAATATTGCGAACAATATCTTACAACTAAAACAACAAAATCATTTAAAAAAAACAAGCTTTCTGTTAAATGCCCAAGAAATTAGAAAATAAACTTTTAAATAAATCAAATCTATTCTTACAATTTATTACATTACACAATTTATATGATATAAAAACTAGTCACGAGAATGGCCTTCTATACAATAGGTAAATCAAAATATTTAAAAAAAGTATTCTGTAAAAAATTGTTTAGTTTCATTTAATTTAAACTTTGTTTTCTTCTGTTTGGAATATTTAAATAAAACCTTGTTTAAATGTCATACTATTAATTTATACATAAATATTTTTGAATAGTTTTTCATTGATGATTTCATTTTTCTGAATCAAATTGTAAATAATGCAGATATGTAACATTGGTTAAAATAAGAACCAATTATTTTTTTTTTATGTAAAAATGATGTACATATTTTTCAAATATTGATGATACAAATATAACGAATTATTATGTTTATTTATAAGCAAGAACAGTAGACACTGGAATTCTGGAAGGACTAACTATGCTAAAATCAATTGGTACTATGATTTTAAGCAAAAAATAGCTGAAACATGAATCATCCGTTTCTCAATTCAATCAAGTACATGCAATGAGGTTATTTTTAGTTAATTTATGTAAATTGAATAATAAACAGTTTGAACTTGTATAATTTTTTCAAAAAAATCCTCCGTTTTAGTGCTATGAGCGATTTAAGTTCGAAAATAACAACCAAACTTACCAACTTTATAAATAGCATACTCAGAATATTAGCATACTTTATATGCAAATTTTTAATTTTTTACTACTTTGAAGTATTTTTTCAAACAGAATTTTGTTCTTTTTAATATTACATTGTTTATAGCACAAAAACCAATTTTGGGCATTTTATGATTTTTCATAAGGAACTTCATTTACAAGAGCGATTTAAGTAAGAAAAAGAGGCGAGAAATTAAAACATATTTTTAAAAGATATTCCATTTTATATGTATGTAGTCGATCGATATGACTAAGAGAAAAAATAGTGCAAAACTCTCAAAGATAAAAAACACTCATATTGGCGTTATTTTAAAATTTTTTTCGTTCCTAATGCTGAACTAATCCTCAAATAAATTTGTCTAAAATTAGTTAGTCGATTAAAGTGTTTTATGTATGGGATGCTGTAATAATTAAATTCATTAATATTAAATTAAAAGTTTACAATAAATTTTGTCCATGTGAAACACCTGCTGCTCATATTTCCTTGAGAAAAATATATCTTGTAATATCTATCAACATTTATTTCGAATAAGTAAAATAATATTTTTTAAAAAATTGCGTGATTATACTTTTAGTCTTGGTCCTTGTCAATGATGTGCTTTGAATGCATAGTTTTTCTAAATTTAAAGGACTTAGATGCAAATACTATAGATTTTGAAAGCTTAAATGTTTGAGTATGAGGCTTTTTTATATGGACTTATAAAGTGCGGGTGCCACATCTTCGAATTTGATGGATATTTGCAGATATGTTTCCAAAGAAAATTTATTACTTATTATTTTACTTTACATAATAATCCAGTGGTGCACTCTTAAGAATAAAAAGGAACATTTTTTGTATCATTTATTATTATGAATAATAATGTTATTCAAATTATTTAAATAGCTTTTTTAAAAGCCATTCCTTCCAGCAAACCGTATGAGTTGTATATTTATTATAATATTATTTGTGTATATGACATTATTAAATAACATAAGACATCATAAGAATAAAAATTTTAAGAATTTAATTAACTTTAAACTAAAAAAAAATTGAACAATAAATTCATGAAGATTTGAAAAATGGTTTATTTAACATAAGAATTTACAGCATTTAGGATTTGAAAAATGGCTTATTTTTCATTTGTAGAGTGCGCCACTGGATTATGAAAAATGAAAGACAAAGGCAAACATTTGTGTGACATCGAAATCAAAATTGAGCCCACATTTGATAATTTGGTATCGAATAAGTCGTTTGTGTACGTATCTCAAGAGCAAAAAATTTCGGAACGTAATTATTTAAAAATTGTGTGGAACAAGAAATCCTAACAATTTCCTCAATTAAATTATTAATAGCATTGCCCACTCAAAATCCTTCCACCATTCAGAATATAATGAATTCAACCCTTGTTAGATCATGAACATTTTTTGTTGTTAAATTCATTTTATTTTCTGGTACTGGCAACTAAATTTACTTTATTTTTTGCTTTCGCCTTAGGAAGCTTATCGTAGACTTTGTGTGTCACACTTGTACCACTTGTTTACTATTATAACAAAAATTGTACAAAAATTGTTAACACACTGAAGAAACTTGACACTCTTTGGAAGTAAAACTTCTTTAAGTACGCTTGACTTTGGGAGTGCGTAGGCGAATGCGTGACGAGTGCGATACGAAAAATGTGATCGATCGAGCCGAACGGAAGTTGAGAGGGCGATATAAGTTAGTGAAGATAGAAAGAGGGAGAGTATAAACACACAGACCAAAACATATTTATAAGTTTTATATCAGTCGTGTAGTCTTAAAACGGAATTTTAATTTGTTATCTTTTATGTTGGTTGGTTATTCTCCTTAGAATAACCGTCAAAAATTACCATCGTAAATTTACCCGATCCGAAAAATCCAAGCTTTTTCGAATGAACTTCTCTCTTAAAAGTATTTCATCTTTTTTTGTTACGTTAATCATGATAAAACCACAGGAACAATATCTTTTAAACGTCATCATATAATGCCTGGCACCAACACTATGTTTTTCTACAATGTTTATATATTTCTTTTGTTTTAAATAATCAATTGCCATGAATGCAAAGAAGTCATATTAAATTATTCATTTAATAATTAATGTTTTCTGTTTATACAAATTGAATTTCTTTTAATTGAATATTTTATTTTGTTCTAGTTGTTCCGTGAACTGGGAGTCTAGGACGGGCGGTAGTACATCTTATATTCTGTTTTTATTTACAATGGGACTAATACTTCCTGTTTCAATTATATCCTTTAGTTACATTAATATTATTAGTACTATGAGAAAAGTAAGTATACATTTACAGTACTATAAACATCTGTTATATTATAATTTTAATGTTCAAAAAATATATACATACAAATAGGGTAAAATGGAAAAAAACTCATATTTTATCGAGAATTCCGAATACGTATGCCTACATCTTATTTGCTAATCCGTTTTTTATTCACATTCATGTTCTATAATTACCCATTTTTGGTAAAAACAAAAACTATAAACAAATTGATAACATCCCACTATTTTCAAATTAGTTAAAAATAATATTTAGCTCCTGCAAGTTAATGGACTGTCATTTTATCAGTGACTAGCTTAGAATAAATTTATTGAATAAATACACGACAAATATATTTAACTTGAATGATTCGAGCAGTTTTATTCAATTACTGCTAGGCCCAGTCACGCTTTTCTATGACAATGGTCACAAAACTTCTAAAAACAATTTTCCTATTTTATTAAAACTAATTCAACTCGATTTAAAAAAACAGTATCCTTATAACATGCACATAAAAAGTATTTTGCCGCTTTACCCTAAAGAAATAGTTTTGTTACCTGACCATTCCGCATTGAATTCAAAATACCACATCTTTTTATCATTCCTGTAGCAAATTAAAATTCAATTTATATATTAATTACATTTTTTGGCCGTATAAAATCCCAAAAAGAGTTAAGTATCATATGTTTACTATTTGATACATAGCGTATTCGGGTATACGTCGATTTTAGCTTTTCCAATATGCAGCAATTCATTAGAAAATATTTGATATTATTTATATAATAATTAAACTTTTTCCTATATAAAATCCTCAAAAGAGTTAAGTATTAGATATCTACCCAACAATTTGATACATTGCGTATTCGGATACACTTCAATTTAATCATTTCCAATATCCAGCAATTGATTAGAAAATAATTGAGCACACTATTGGATGCCTACTCAACCTAGATTACATAACTTGTAAACGGGTTATACCCAATCGGAAACTTGTACACCATCTGTTAAAAAATTTTGGACTTATAGACAATTTAGTACGAAAATTGATAATTTAGCAATGAAAAAGTCTAAAATCAGGAAAAAGCTATAAACTAAATGATTTTAAGATAGGATGCATAGTTTAATCGCGGCAACATTTTTACTCGGGAAATTAAGATGAAATGGGAAATATTTTTATACATATACAACAGTATTAATATAATGGTAAATTATTAAATCATAATAAGTATCAGCCAATTTTCATTAATAGATTACACATATATGAAATAAAATTCATTTTTCTACAATAATTTCTATTTAAAAATTAAGAGGGGGGAGACAATGAAACCCGTTGCGACGAGATTTGAAGAGGAATTTGAATAAAATAAGTAAAAATAAAACAAAAATAAAGAATACCAATTTTCGAGATATCACCTGGTTTAGAATAATTTAGTATACTTTTAAGTAAAAATTATTGGAATAAGCTTTTCTAAATGACCTTAATAAAACAAAAACAGTATTCGTTTGAAAATTGTTTTTCAACCGTTCGTCGAGTATTTGAAAAATTAACACTATTGTTATTTTCACTTAATATCTTTAACAATATTTTACTCAATTAAACTAATCCATTCAGTAGAATGTTTACTTTCAATATCGGTATTTTTTAATCAAAAGCTAAATTAAATCTTTCTCGTTGGTTGAAACAATTTGTGTTTGCAAATCCGTCATATTTATAAATATCTAAATATAGAAAATAGTAAATATGGCCTATAAAGTTTCTAATAAATTAAAATAATATTAACATATTACATCCTACATATTATAGTAATTTATAAATGAATAATTTTATCTTAAACATCCATATATAACCACGATAAAATATTTTATATATAGTTGCTCGTAGATGCATAGTATTATCGATACCTGATAATATGCATGTATTTACACGAAACTTTCCGATCCACTTATAATTTCACTGACATAATATGGAACATAATGTACAACCTTGAAGAGAGATATTTATAACTTACCTTCTGGTAAGAGAGCTAATGTATTTACATTCGCAAATCGACATTTAATAAAAGATGTTCTTATAGAAGCGGAGAGCTTAAAATAGAAAAAAAGTTTTTTTTTTTATCCATGGATCAGCCTCTATTTAACAGATATTTTTATAGTATTAAAAATTGTCGAAAATTCATTAGCTGTTATTCACGGGTTATGATTTATAAACAAACCTTCTTTCTATATTTCCAAGAGAAATTGCCGATTTTCGTATACAATTTATATTTAAAAACTTATCTTTATAAAAATAAAGGATGTATAAAATAACTCTCACTTTGTTCTTCTGATCGTGCTGGCTAAATTGAATATAGAGAACTACCTTTGCATGCGGCTTTGCTCGAGTAAAAATTGTTTTTAATTTCTAGATTTAAATATCGAAAATTACTATTGTTTTGTCATTAAAGCAGAAAGCAATCATTAAAACTTTGAACCATTAATTCTATTTAACGTTAATTGACGGTTAATTTACGAAAAAGTCCTTTGAGTGCTGAATTCTAAAATTCTTTAAATACGTTATAAGAGGATACTCTTGTCAAAATTTCAAGTCTTCTGACTGCACTGGTTGATTTAAAATAAGCACTTTATTTGACCTCCTTCACGCGATGACCGGATCCTCTAATCTTAATAAAACTTTTTGATTAAGCGGTTTGGACCATGCATTGATCGATAAAGCAAAATTTGAAAACCCTCTGACCTTTATTTTCTTGTATGTTGATAATACAGAATGAACACCAAAAACAAATCTAAATACCGGGTGTTCACCCACACGATGGGGTTATTATGAATTCTACCTTTAGGGGGGGGGTATGTAAAACGGAGGCAAGGTTTGTATGGTTAAACGTGATTCGTTGGTCAAATATTGCATATAATTTATATAATAATATTAATTGATGTAAATTGAAAATTGTCACAGGAACGCATGACCGAGTCTGCTAGAAATTAAATAAATATTTGTTAACAAATGAATTTTTATGAGTCAATAAAACACTCTTTAAAACTTGAATACTATTTGATGAAAAAATATTTGATAAACTTTTTGTTACCAAAAATAGAATTAAACTAGCTGGCCCGGCAAACGTCGTTTTGCCACATATTTCTAATTAACTTCAACATTTTCTAAGTATAATAACATATTCTTAACAACTTTCCTCTATTTCTTAATACTGAAAGCTAACGCAAATTAGAATAAATAATGATATTAATATATATTTTAAAGCATACCCGGACACGTTACGGTGACAATTGATATTACATCGATTGCAAATTTTGAAGCAGATTGGACGAAGGAATTCCGTTGTCCCATACAAACTTTGCCTCTGCTTTTCATCCCATTAGGGATAGAATTTCAGAAAATCTTTTCTTATGGGATGCCCGGTATTTAATGTCTAACCCACTATTTGGCGTGGGATAACCGTGACACGAAATATTAATATATACACTCGTGTTTGATGTGGGGTACTCGTGCACCCACAATTCGTGTATATTGGGCTATGGTTCTCATATACTTGATGAAAAATAGTAAAAGGAAGTCCAGAACCACTAATATAGAAAAAAAGAGATAAATTAATTCTATTTTGAATACCTGACCCGGGTAAACATTGTTTTGTTATATAAATTATTTCTAATCAACATCAATATCTCCTAAATATAATAACATATTCTCAACTGTCTATAACTAAATAATGAAGCTGCGGAAAATCAGAATAAATTATGATATTAATTTATATTTTGAAGCATACTCACCCGGTATTACGCGTTGCAGTGTTATTTTTCACATTTTAATAAATGATATTCCATCGTTTACATGCGGATGCAATTCTACCTTTAGGGGAAGAATTTCAAATCCTTTCATATGCACCCGGTATTTAACTGGTATTTTCTGGGGTACACCCGGGTCCGCGTTCACCCGATAATTTTTGCTGTGGTACACATACACCTGATGAAAGGTATATGGACCTCCTGAACCAAGAATGATTCCGGTAATACTTGAACAATGCGATATGCACACTTGTTATAGTTGACAGTTCGTCATACTGCTAGTGAGAAGAGATAAAGAATTTTTATTTTGAATTTCAAAATTAGATTTTGGTTTCTATGGAAATGATGATTTGTAACATGTGAGAAAAAAAAAGACAAAATATGTTTCACAGCTAGGAAGATTTTGTATTCGAAAATTAAATTGTCGTTTATAGTATTTTCCTTTACTTATTATTTATGTTTCTCACCGTTTAAACCTTCCCTGAACTTTCACGAATATTTCAAGACCAAAATTAGCCAAATCGGTCCAGCCATTCTCGAGTTTTAGTGTGACTAACGAACAGCAATTGATTTTTATATACAGAATTAAATGAAACGGATGTGAAATGGGTGTACATATACTCAAATAGGAAAAAAATACCAACTGGAATGTTTCATATTTGTGTAAACTTATAAAAAATTATGATTTTCAGGGTGTATTTTATGATTTATTCAATTTCAAATGAAACATATGTATTTATATAAACAAAATTAAATCCGATTGAGACATTACAATACCTTAAAAATTGTGTATTTTCTAATGTTATATAAACAAGAAAGATTCTAGTCCATATTTTTTTTTTTTTTGATTAAACTCACATAAACATTTGTCACTCTTCTATATTCTATATTCAAATAACAGCTGTTAATTGTAATAAATACAATTGATTAAAATAAATGCGGACGTATAAATCGAAGATGCGATAATTCCTACTTTACCCTATTTGCATGAAGCATCAATATGATTGCCTTTCTTGTACATTACAATGTACTCCAGTGTTTAATTTCTTTACCTTACCTTTTCGAGAATTTAAAATAAATAAGGTTAGAAGCTAATACAGAATACGTTAAAAGAGGCAGTTTTAGACAAACTTATCACTATAATTCTAAGAAATTTTAATCACTTTTTACAAATTTGATATAATTTATATAGCAATGTTATTTTAATATCTTCTGCTAGTAGAATAATTATGAGCACTTATTAAATAATGTCACTTTGATGTAAATTAATAAATAAAATTTTTATACAGCAGCAGAATAATCTTCAAATGGGACGTGTTCGAAAAGCAGAAAATCGGGTGGCAATGATGGTTGCTATAATGATTATTGCATTTATATTTGCATGGACGCCATATGCAATATTTGCATTAGTCATGCAATTTGGTGATCCTACAATGATAAGTCCTGGTTTGGCGGTTATTCCAGCACTTGTTGCAAAAAGCAGTATCTGCTATAATCCAATTATCTACGTGGGATTAAACTCTCAGGTATTTATTTTATTAATAAATATTTTAAAGTATTTACTATAATTTAGTATACAATATTTTATATAAAAATAATTATATTTATTTATATACTATTTTATTAACTATATCAGTTGGCTAATAGCTCATAATAGCTCTGTTTATACAGATAAATCGATAAAAAATATACAATAGGTTTTTGCTGTATATGCGATAAAAGAATTTTATCACTACTACTACATTCATTTTTTGAGTTCATTTTACGTCAGATTTATATGTGTCGATATCGAAAGTATATTTCTAAATTAGGTCTATCAATCTCAATAATTGATGTAAAATGTTATTTACTTCTATTCCAAAATTTTATATGGAATTACAGTAACGTTTTGGAACCTACTGACATTTGAAGAAGACTAAACTTATTGGCATGCCAAAGCAAATCTTACACATACAAAAAATTAATCAAAATTATATTTACAGGCGCTTTCTCATTAATAAAATTTATTTGACCGGTTATAGTTGATCCAAAAACGTTAAATTTAAGACAAAAGGAACAGAAAACAAAATACTGTCAAAGGATGAAAAATAATAATAAATGTATGGGTGACCAGTTGAATCCTCACTTGTAAATTGTACTGATTTCACATGTTGTCATATTTCAAGACCGGTTTCAACTTAAATACAAATAGTTCACTTGAACGCTATTGTCTGACTATGTTTGATCTATGTTTGTTGATCCACTAAAAACTTAATCAACTTGATTGAAACAAAGATTCTCACTAGAAATTCCATTCAATTTTTGTTGGTCGACTCTAATCGGTCAAAAAATTTTGATTTGTGAGAACGCACGTTAAATAAAATAATTTTTATTGATTCTCCAGATACAGACAATAATAAAATTTAAACTAAATGAATATTCTTTATCTGAATATACACCTAGGTACATTCTTATGGGTGGTCATTTTATAGATTCGCTTTGCGCAAATTTGTCTGTCTCTTATGCATCCGCACATTAAGATGTCTTCCAATATTTCGCTCAGTCTTTGTAATGATTGAGCCGACTGAATAAACTAAGGTAGATTTTAACTTCTATTGTGCTAGTGATGTTTGATCAATTTGTTCTTTTACTTAAAGCTTTCCTCGCTCACAATTTAAATCTACTAGTATTCTACAACCATTTTTCAGTGTTTGACGTTGCGATTTTTGCTTTTAGCCTTTTGTAGGTACAACAGTAACTCTACTGTTTTTTACTTCCATTTCTTGGATTACTGCAGAATTGCAAGTAGATTAAACGACGCACAGAATATTTTTTTAATAAAATTTATGGAGAACCACATTCACAATGAAAACATGGTTTTTTACACTGGAGATTAAAGCCCAAATCTTGGCTCCATGTCGAAAAAATTAGAGCTTTCAATATTTTTTTCTTGAAACATATCAATGTTTAATTTCTTGAGAAATGTTATAGAATATATGATAAAGGTATCACAACGTAATAATTCTATCTTCAATCATGCAAAATCAAATTTCTTTCGCGAAAAAATCATTCTATTCATATTCTATTAATTATGCAAAATAAAATTCTTTTTATTATTTTTTCCTCATATACAAGCTAACAAAAAACTATAATATAAATTTAGTTTAACAACAAACATCATTTCATTCCATAGGAAACTTCAACTGAATAAATGTCCATATAATACGACAAGTAACATCTCGTACCAAATACAAAACTAGATTTATATTTATCCTGAAAACGGTACCCGCAAAAAGTTCTACATTTAATTAGGTCCCCACGATTTTATGCCTACGGATACCACCAAGCTAAATCGGCACTGAACTGGAGTCTAATCTATTTCAAATTATAAATTGAAAATTCAACGATTAAAATTATTAATTAAATAGTTTTGTTGGTATGTAAAATAAATTACGCAATGTAATGGAAGTTTCCTCTTAATAATAATGTTACAACAAATTATATACGAATAACTTTTAAAAAGAAATGATCATTTGTCCCTATTCATTATAATTGTGATGTTTGTTGCCGTTTTATTTGAAAAAAATTTTTATTAGAAAAAAAAAATAAAACTTTATAGATATTGGTGTTGTACAAATGTCAATTACTACATTACGAACATATCTCTCTTAGTAATATATGTTTTTTATACACCAACCCAATATTAATATAAAATCGCACTGCGGATATGTTTTTTAAGTAATTTATTTTTCACAACACGATAGAGTTGTTCTAAGAATTTCAATAAAAAAATATTTGATGTCAATTTCATACAAAGAATATTGACATTTATTTGCTTGTGAATTGACACAGTTATATTTCAAAATGAATATTTTCATTGTCTTTTGTTATTATATCCTATAACTATCTTTCTATTACTGTCGAATTTGGTATGCATTTCAAATTTATTGGTTGAAAATGAGTTCTTTCTCCGAAATTTTTTACTAATTTTGTGTGTGGTTACAGTAGCGTTTCGTTTGCCGACGTCCGTTTCAAAATTGTGTTCATTACTAAGGGCACGCTGATATAAACGTTCTAGCTATCATATGCAAATAATGACGCTATCAACTATTAAACGCTAATATTGACGCATTGTATTATTGATATTTAAATGAACATAACTAATTATTATAATACTTTTTGATAACAATCTAACATTCATTTCTTTGAGCATTATTGTTTTGGAGGTTTCAGGGGAGGGGTGATTAGACTCATTATGTCACATCGATAACCAAATGTCACATGTTTCGAGTTCCCATAAATAAATGACAAAGACTTGTTGGCCCTTAGAATGGATACGATCTCAATGCTCTCAAGGGACTTTTAGGAGATAATGGCAACACTGCCCTAAAAAATTTTTAACAAACTGCATCATATATTTTCACAGCAATTTGCAGTAAGTTACCTCGTTTATTTCGACAAAAATTGAAAAAAACTGTTAAAAATACTGAATTGAATTTATGGCGAATTCAAGCACTTCTCATAATCTCATTACTGTTTAAAATAGCTTGGATTTACTTAAGTTTAACAGAAAGCAGAAAAGACTTCTAGAAACAAAAAACTTACATGATACTGAGTAGTACTTATGCCCAGAGGATGGTAACTTTTAGTTGGTGAAAAAGTTTTTATTGTAAATAATCACAGAAATCAATAGTGGGATGAAATATATACAAAAAGTGTGACTAAAGTGTGAATCGAAAAGGTAATACTTCCGCGTAATATTCGGTGTAAAATGTTCATTTTCCGTTGAAGAAATCACGATTTTTTCATCTGTTTTTGTACAACCTACGGGAAAAAATTTTTAATTGGTTTAAATAATAAGGATAATCATTACAGATTGCAGTTGGTCGAAATAACTCATGTTTCCTTAAATAATTTCAACATCAGGTACCGTGGCAGGTGTTACATTAAACGAATGAGCACATTTATTCAATAATATGGGCGGATTAGAATTCAAATAATTTGTTATAGACATTATAGACTTCTGAAAATATTCCTATTTTTACAGTGAATATAAATTCATTTCTACAAATTTGGCCTTAGCTTGATTATAGACAACATTTTTCTTTGCAAAACTCTGATAATTGGGGTGTTTTCTTTCTATCATAACCAGCGAAATTTTCAATTGCGCCCACAAACTTCAAATTGACGGGAGATGTTCTTCTTTGTGAAAACACCAACATGTGAAAATACCAGTAGTAGTACTAAAAATTTCGATTAAAACTACGAATTTCTAGGCTTATTTCTATCATCTACATATAAATATTATTTTAAGTACAACATAAACTTGTTGAGACATTATTCGTGGCGTATAATACATATCTTATGGAGATTTTAACCAATAAAGTATGACAATATAATATAAAATTGTTCTTGGCTAGGCTGGATTAGAAAAATAATTGGGGTTCAGTAGAAAGTTTTGCTATACTTTACATTTTTCACTTTTCGTATTTCTTGGTCCACAGAATACGAATTTGAAACTTGTGGACAAAACTTTTGTCCGGAACTTTGTTCTGTGGGCACTTTAGAACAAATTTTTTTACACTTTTTTGCAATTTTTGGCGTAAATCTTAGAAAGGAAGCGTTTTTGCAACAAGCCCATTCAATACAAAATTTCGTACATTTCTCATATGTTATGGTTTTTTTAGTAGATTATCCGTTTTGCCGCTAGATACTAGGGCAGAAATATAAGAAAAAAAAACTTGAAGTTCAGAGGAAAAATGTGTTATAGTATTGATTTTATCACCTCACATATCTTCCAAAAAAACCTTACACAAGAGAAATGTAAAAATTATAGTCTACTAAAATTTTTTGTAGATTGGGCTTGTGGAAAAATGCTTCTTTTCTGAGATATATGCTAAAAACTAAAAAATTAAGTAAAAAAATAAAATTCTAGCGAAATTTTCGTCCGTAAATTTCAGAATAGTGTTCAGAGACCCAAAAAAACGGAGATTATTAGATAAAAATGATAAGTATCCACAATTATATTCTCCTTTATTCTAAAATTTTCAATCTTACTAATATTAAAAAATATCATTAGACAAAATTTATAATTACACGAAGACTTATGTCCTTCCTTTTTCTTTGACTTGAACAAATAGCCAATTGATAAAATTTAAACAAACTTGGTTACTATCCAACAGTCCACTCAAGTATATTAGCTGGTTTTAAGTCATTATTGTACGCAGTTGTCCTGAGATGGGAGTATAACCGCTGCGATCATGTTGCCAAAAAGATTAAATTAAATATTTGTGTTGGGCTGCATCTACCTTAGTGATGGGAATTTCGACATTCTTATGTCGCACTTCTTCTTTCAAAAGATCCAGTTAATTGTTCAGATCCAGTCGATTGCTTTTACATAATGGCATCGAATTAGTATATATCAGCTTCTTTATTGCTATTACAGGAAAATGATTCAGTAATAAACAAAAATATTCGATAAAACAAAGTGTCGGGTATCGAAATACTAAAAAATTTGTATTTTGTTAATTTATCTAATATAGTTCAACAAGACATTCGTTATCTTGATTATCAAACCAAATGATTTGACTTTTACTATTGACTTTCGATAAGGGAAAAATATTGCAGTTGAATCTAAAGAGACTGACTTCGATTTGTAATGCTTTCACTTTTATCAGTGACAGTCTTGTAAACTTTCTCTGCTTTCTATCAATTGAATAAAATGTCATATTATCTATTGAAATATCAATGTCATTTCAGTTTATTGTGATGTCCATCAAGCTAGCACTTCCTCATCGAAATATTTCATTTTCTAATAGTGGATTAATTGCCGCTTAATTACCGAAAAATTACCGAGAAATCGAAAAATTATCGCTTTTGTTTTTTTTTACAAATAATCGCTAGTAATGCTAACTTTACAGTCAAGTTAGCACTACCAACCCTGAAAAAGGGTAAAACAAACTGTGGATATATGAATCATTACGGAAATAATGGTCGACATTTTTCCGTAATCGCATGAAAAATGGCAAAAAAATATTTGCATTTATTAAACATCTGGTAAAGCTAAATTAACATGTGAGATAGCACTACCAAGTCTGAAAATTAATTGCCACTTATTAACTGTAAAATTACCTAAGTTACTAAGTTACTAAATTGAAGCAGTACTTGTGCTGACGAGAATTTTATAGGCTATATTGAAATAAAATAATATTATTTCCAATAAAATCAATATACCATGACTATTTACGTTATTTAAAGTATTTTATTTCATACAAACAGTTTTTATTTGAAAAATATGCCAAAACTTTATAATTTAAATAATGAAAAATTTACCCGTATAAAAGCTTTAAAAGATCGGACAAATATATAGTGAAAATATATCCATTCGATTATACATTGGAATTTATTAAATAATGCAATGTTTGCATAATTCAATAGTTTCCAGGGGAGTTTTCCTTATGAAGCTTTATTCAAAATACGTATTTTTGTTTGTATTCAGATGATTTTTCAAAACGGTTTTTCGTATGTGTTTTCTTAAACTATTTGAAGATAGTATTTTATCTATAAATTGTATCATATAATATGGATATGTAGAAATGTTACACTGTGTCTTACAATAAAAATTTTCCAATTTAAAACAACAAAATGTGAAATTGGACTCAATACCATAACAAAAGTCAAAAATTAAATTTAAATAGGTTCAGTTTATTTTCTATCTCTTTCTGGAAAAACGAAGTAGTCTTATAAAGATATAATCAAGTGCTGTCATAATATCAAATGTGTCCTTTGTATAATCGGGATTTTTGAATGTCCACTTCTTTATTTTTAAATATTTATACAAAAACTTCAATTCATGTCGTAAAGTAAATACGCTTTAATTGAAGTGATAAAAAAAAATGTATGCAACAACTTCTCTATGGATTTGAAAAAATCAATTTTACTTCCTAATTTTTACAAATGAGCTCAGCTTTCAGTCATCTATACGTTTAATGTGGTTTCCGCAGCTTTTGTCTTTGTTAAAAAAGAAAACTCTAGCCTTATTATGGATCTGTATACTTACAAATAGTTATAATCGCAAAAATAAGCTACAATATTTAAATCTTGAGTGTGAAAATTCATTTTGTATTCATTTAAATCAGGGCTTCTTAAACTTTTGTAATTCACGACCCCATTTATGATTGCGAGTTTCTTGACGACCCCATACAAATATAAAAGAAAAATAAATTAATATTTTTGATGATTTATTTATTAGGTAACAATATACATATAGATATGAAAATATATAAGTTTAGAATTCGTTTTGAAACATACAAAAATCTAAAATAATTTTACAAGTTAAAAAACATTTTCTGTTAAATTGTATTTTTATATCTCGCGACCCCAGAATTTTGCTACGCGACCCCAAATGGGGTCGGGGTTTTTTGGAATTCAAATATCTATGACAGTTCTTGAAATATCGGCGAAAAACAAACCCTTATTACAAACTATTTTTTAAACACTTATCAGCATTCACATCACCTATTTGTTGTATTATTATAAATATATATTATATTATTATAAATTATTTATATAAATATTTTCTTTGGTTTCAGTTTTACTCAACATGGCGACGTTTTTTCTCAAAAAATCAAAATGGTGCATCAACTGACCAAGGACGAAATCCAGTAACGAAAACCAACAGTAAAATGTTTTCCGGTGTATCTATGAACGATATATCAGATCGTCGAAAACAATTTGCAAGTTTAAAAATAGTTTCATGTCAAGATAGTCGTTTTAGTCATGATTGTGGTAATAATAAACATTTAGCACCAACAAAAACAACCCAATTACGTCAATTTTTTCCAAATAAAACAATTACAAAAAGTGCATCAATAATGTCTTATAAAGCACGCCGTTTGTCAACGGTTTTATTTCATGAGAAAGAGTGTTTCATTGAAACTAGTTTAGTCAAGAAAAGTTCATCTTTAGAAGCGATACAATAACTAAAATATTAGTACAATCGCCCTGAATAAACTAACATTTCAAATCAATTATTTCGAAAATATTTTGAGTCAATAATGAAATTTTTTGATGAATTAAGTCAGATTATTAAATTATCTCACGATATTTCAGGCATATAGGGTGTAGAGGAGAAGGTTACTGCTCCTTTCAAATTTATGTTTTGTTGGACTGATTTCAGCTATAAATTACAATTCAATAGTTCAAAAAACGCCGTCTTTCTAAATGTAAAGCTTAAGATTAATCGATTTTTGAAAATTATTAAAATTTTGTATGTTCTATTTAATTTTATAATCAGTTCCCGTAATTTTTTCAATAAAACTTTTTGTATTGTTCAAGAACCTGTTTAAAAACGAACAAGGAACAATACAAATTAAAAAATTTTCCTAATTTTTGTTGCACATTTTTCTTCTTCCCATATTTTAAATAACATATCGTAAGGCAATTTAAGAAACTGATTCTACATGTTTGGGAATTATATTTATCTAAATTTTCAATTAGCTAATAATTTAATCGTATTTGTGGATCAGGGCTAATGTACTATTTATTTCAATTCGTTTTACTTTACGTCAAGAAAATGCTTACTTTATAGGATTTATTCTTCCAAATATTTTATTATCATTTTATCACTATTGGTGAAGCCTTGAAATAGGTATTCGTGGCAAAATAAACTGAAATTTCAACAATTAATATTTATTAAAGTTGTTAAAAGTTTGAATCGTAGAAACTGTAAAAACTTTTGCTTATAAATGTAATTTATAAATGTGCGACCGATATTTTGTAGTTTAGCTTTACTTAACTGCAATTGAAAAATAATATTATTCTTAAATATTAATTTTTTTCAATTGTTTAACGACTTTGCTGTTTGCTTTTCTTTCATCTCCTTAACAAAAATATTCGATTAAATCCAGTAGATATTGAATCGGATTTAATGGTAAATGAATTGGATTTAATCGATTTCCATTTAAAAACAATTAAATCCGATTAAAATCTATTCAAAAATGTTAATTAATTTTAATAGAATTGAATTGGCTTTAATTGGATATATTTTCCATTTGAAACCAATTCAATCCGATTAAATCAATTCAAATTTTTGGATAGATTTTAATCGGATTATAGTAGTTTAAATTGGATATTTTTTCCATTTGAAATTAATTTAATCCGCTTAAAACCAATTCAAATTTTTGAATAGGTTTTAATCGGTAAACTATTTTTAATTGGATATTTTTTCCGTTTAAAATCAATTCAATCCGATTTAATTCTATTCAAAAATTTTAATTGGTTTTAAATGGAATGAATTGTTTTTAAATGGGTATTTTTTTTTTAATGAATCAATGAATCGGGATCAAATTCAATCCAATTTAATTGGGCATTTTTATCAGGGCCTACCATTAATTTCATTGCGAAGACCTATTGAACTGATTGTTCTTAACCTTCATTTCTTTATAAGAACGAATACACAATTGTTTTTACACTGACTCAATCAAGAACAAAATTTTGGTCTTAGAAAACGAAAACAAATTTTTTCAAAGATAAATTTCATCGCTACCTTTTACATGTTTAATTGTCTGTATAAAACTTTATCTATTATAAATAATGGTTTTTTTTATCGATATTTTAAAAAATTTTATGACTTTTTAATCTGAGTAAGCTAAGCGAAAACATCTTAATACCTAAACAGAAAAATATCATGTTTTCACCAATAAGTGATTTTGATAAATGATAGTAATTTGTTTGTAGGTTAAGAATTTCGATATAGTATGGAAATACTTTCGAAAGACATTAATTTATGAGTATGGCTTTTATAGATAGCATATTTATGAGACGTTTTAGTGAGAATGAAATAAAAGTATATATTTTTTGACATGATAAATATTTTAATAATTATTATTGAATGTATACCGTCCTATTTATTTCATACAACTTTGGCAAAAATTTTAGTCTGGACTCGTAATACACATTTGGATGTCAATATTCATAAATAGTGTAGATTCACCAATCACTCAAGTAGGCTATCAATTATTTCATTTTTTTTTTTTTTAATTTAAAGTTTTTAAATATATTTCGAAAATGAATCAAAATTTCGAAATTTTTCACGGGAAACATTTTTGTAGATAATTGAATTTCCATTCAAAATAGAACTGTAGGTTTTTTGAACATCAATAATCAATAACCTATTAATATATGTTATAAGACTGTTTAAATAGGAAATTTATTTTACACAGAATTATTATCATATTTATCTTTATAAATAAAATCGTAGAGATTGTAGGCGCATCACGCAAAAACTACTGGATAGTTTTCAATATAATTTTTTTTGGCTTTACTTCAAATATAAGATCATATACTTCATGTTACTAAAATTTTAAGAAACTCTAAATCTTCTATTGGAATACTATTTTGATTTCGATAATTTTACATATTTCTTAAACAAGTTGCGTGTATAACATTAAATAAATAGACGACTTTCAGCAATTCAGATATCAAAATCTGATCATGGGAGTTGGGGAAAAATTTGTAATGTATTTCGAAAAATCTTAGAGCTCCCTTTGATAATATTCAAATCAATTTTCAAATGGGTTAATACATAGCTTTTTTACCAGATATTTAAAAAAACCAAAATTAACAATTTATAAGTTTATATGGTTCAGTAGCCAATAGGTAAAACAGGACTCTATTACTAACAGTCCGCTGTCTGTCTGCCTGTCTTTAAGTCACCTAGCTGTATCTCATGAATCGTTTTAGTTAGACATTTTAACAAATAATGCATTTCTCTTGCCGTTATAACAACAAATACTAAAAATCAGAATAAAATAAATAAAATTTAAGAGGGGTGGTTTGATTATAGATAATGGTACAGAACCCTTCTTGTGCGAGCCCGACTCGCACTTGGTCGATTTATCTTTTAATTGGTATAATTTTTATTTTGTAATATTATGTGAACCTACGGAGTTGTTTTTTACAATGATTCATTTTTAAATACTTCGTTCTTCCTGCATTCAAGTTCGGGGGTGCTCCAACTATAGTGCCAAATTTAGGAACTAGGTCATTTTTTAGTGTTTTTGAGTGTACAAAAGTGAAAAAATTTTCTATTCTATAAATATAATTACGAAATTAAAATTCTCTTCATTTATGAATATTGCCATCACATATCACTATTAACTTGGTAATATAACAAATATAAGTATTCAAATTTAAAGTAAAATATAATCAAAGGTATCCCGAGACAAGTTGTATTGGTTAAAATATTTTTATATGTTAAAAAAATATACTGGTCATACAGGGTGTTAATCAGTGACGTGCTAGAAAATTTGAGATTGCTTACAATACGATGTTTATTGTAATCTCATTTAGGTATAATAATAATTGTAAGAACTATAATTTCGTAAAAAAAAAATAAGAATATATTTTTTGTTATTAGTGAAAAAATTAATTTATTTCAATCATCCTTATTGTATGGATACGGGCATGTAATATTTATTTTCTGATTGTTAGAAGGCAGGCGGGTGAAATCATGAAGGTAAGTGTAAGAATGAAGATAGTATTGGTTCATTGTCAAAAAATTTTAAATTATTATTTATGAGGCAATAGTTGGAATAATTTATAATATTGATATTAAAAAAGTGAATTTAAATCATAAAATATAAAAACTAATGCAGGCAGGCTATTAATACTTTATTGAGCTTATACAAATGTCAAACAGTATACAGGTTGTTTTTTATTGGGGAAATTTTTAATTATATTTCCTTTCTAACAAGAAATTTTTTTGCATTAAACTTCATTATCTTTTTTCCGTTATGACAAAATATTTGGTGGCAAAGTCTTAGAAAAAGGGTGTGAAAATGGCCAAATTACTTATATAATTTTGTGTAGGTACTTATAAAAAAGTTTAAATTTAAACCATTAGAAATGTGTGAATAAGCTTTTGGTAAACTTAAAGAATCTTTAACAAAAATTTGAACAACGCTTAAAATTTCAAACCATTACTAATATGCGACATAACTTTTAGTAAGCTTAACAAATATTTCACGTCACCTATTCAAGTATGTTACATTTGAATGCTGAGAATTGCTATTGAAAAAGGGGAGTATTCAGATAAACTTATCTAAAAGATGACAAAAGCATTTATTTTTTACTTTATGATGTCTTTTACGTTCTATAAACTATTTCATTTCAAATTTACGCTTTGTTAACCTCTATGTATTTTTTTTTTTTTTTTTTTGAAAATGTGAGTCGAATTTGATTACATCGAAAATGATAGGCTATTATAAATATAACCATCCTAATGACAATGAATAAAATAAATGATTCAGAGTCGCAAATGTAACATTTAATTAAACAATATGTAGTTCATGAAGAAATTCTTCGGTAATGTACTTGTATGATTAAAAATGTATGTATCGTTATTTGTTTTGTTGATTGATTTTTTTTCTAACTTTCTTTCGATTATAACATAGGATTAGAGAATATACTCTCCACGAATAAAAGCTTGCGTAACCTTGTAGAATGTAACAGAAATGGACTGTAAGGGTATCGCGAACCTTTCTCATACTTTGTATATAATATAATTGATGGAGTAGAAAACATACAAACATTTCTAACTCGCACCAACTTTTACGAACAATTCATTTTACGTGTTGTCCAAAAAATACATGCAGTACGTCACTGATGTTATAATAGTACATCTATTGTTATAATACATTTAGATTTAATATGTTTAAAACTGTTGAAATATAGTTAACTTTGAAAATAATTCTGTACAAATAAAATATTCATTCGAAACAATCTTCAAATTCACTATTTAACTTAAGTGTTCATTTAATTTGAATATCAAAATTTATTAATCTCAAGTAATATTTAAAAACTAAAATACAACGAAATGAGACTGCTCAAGAGAGAGTGTGGATTTGAATATACATTATGTATACATATTACATATGCATATCTAATCTTTCTTTTGAGTTGCTTTTATCAATTTTAATACTATAAGAACTTATGAAAATGACATAAAAAGAACCTAATATTAGAGCTGCCACTTTCACATTTCTCAAAAGTAGATTGCTCCCGTTTAGAAAAATAATAAAGAAATTTTAATTATTCGTGAAAAACAATGTTTCAAAGTTCTTTAAATGTAAACTCACCATCTTTGCAAGACCTAAAATTATATTTTCTGGTTAAAATTGTAGTGTTAATATCTTTCTTTGTTCGAAGAGAAGTGTTGAAATAAGAATAATATGGTTATTATAAAAGGTGGCAGATCTAAAAGTTCTTAATACAAACATTCATATCTGAAACCCTTGAAAAAAAATTAATCTGATCATTGTTATTATCGTTGTATAATTAAACTTGTTAATACAAAATTTAATTCATGATTGAAGAAATAAAAGCTCTATTTTCGCTGAGTGCGGTATTTGTTCTATAATTTAAGATACATATATTTTCAAAATATTTAAATTAAAAAATTAAAAAAATTATGGATCCGATAAAGAAAATTAAGCGTTTTTATTTCTTTAAGCCCTAGTTATGGAGTTCCACAAAGTAAAGCTGTATACAATTAATTAAAATTTAGTGGTTTTAAAACATCAAAAAAAGAATTACTTCTACTTTCAATCTCTAATATATCATCATTACAAGTCCGAATCTAGTAAAAAATAACATTAAGGCGTATTACGTGCTTATAACAAAGATGCCAATTTTCTTATGCGGTTATATTTAAATTTATTGTCAATAAACATTTTTTTAAGATTATATATAAGCGTGTGTTTTTCATAAATTCTTAATATCAGTGACATATTCTTATTTTGTTTGAAGTACGCAGCTACGATATTGTAGACTATTTTGTAAATAAATTATATAGGAGTTTAGGGTTGGTATATGATTATTAACATCATAATATTCATAGAATACATTGATTGAAGTAGCTGAAATGAATTAATTATTCAAAACTTGTATGAGTGTTCTGTTAAAAACTCTCTCATAACGAATAATTTTTAGAGAATGTTAGACTTGATATTCGAAAAAAGCTTAAAAATGAAAAAATCGAAAAAAGCTTAAGCGGAGACAACCTGTTTCTTCCCAAAATATTGCAGCAGCACTTTTAGATTTTTTATTACACCACCTTAAGTTTTTTTAAATGACTGAGACATATATATTAATAAAAAAAAAAAAAACAAACAAAAAAAATACGAAAGTAAAAATACTTTTAAATTAAATTCTTCTATAAATCATTGGTTTCCGACCAATTCGACTTTGAAGTCGAAGCAAATGAATCTTTTATTAAGAATATGGTTGAATTCTGCAAAGATAATTGGCCACTGAGTAATTATTTATAGGAGTATTTAATTTAAAATTATTTTTACTACTTAGTTCATTGTAATAAGTAGGCTATACGATATAAGAAAAATATTTCTTTTTACTTTTTAGTGTCACCACTAAAAATTAGACCAAATACTAGCACTAAAATTGGTTTTTCGCAAGTTTAATTGGGACCAATTTCGAATTACAACCAATTCAGTAAAAATGAATAATTCAAATTGGAATATTCTGTAGAAAGCTAGATGGTGGTTATTAAAAAAATATATCTACAGAATCGATTTGTGAAACTATTTTCGTTGATTAAAAAAACGTTCAGATCTTATAAAGGAGGCTGCAAATATTGTAACTGAAATTATTACTTTATTGTAGGAATATATTAAAGTTAATGTTTTTATAAACACTATTTCTTTTGAAGTATAAGAAATGTGGTAGACATAAACAAAGAAAGAATTATAAACTTGAGGTATATATTAAAGTAGAAATATAAATTAGGAAATATTTTTTGCAATTGTCTTATTACAAAATGATACCATTAATACGCTAGCCAATTTCTAAATTATATTTAGACTATTATCATAAAAGATAATAAATATACAAATAATTTAAAATTACTAAGTTTTATAAAAGTATAAAGTTCTGACTGAAAATAATTGCGGGCACACGACATTTTTTCAATTAAACTATCCTCTTTTTGACTTACGACGTTTTATCCTAATACATTCATATGATTGTTTTATTTGCGTCTTTTTATTTTGGTGGATCAATATTAATTAATTACTCTGTGTTTCACGAAATATTCACAATGAAGCTTTTTTATACACACAGTATTTCATTTGAAATATATAAATATTTCTAAAGGAAAATTTATTAGCATCTGGTTATATATATATATATAAATTTCTTAAAATCTTTAATCAGATTTGGTCAGAATATTTAAAAAAATTCGGAATTGCAGTTAAAGAGCTGTGAATAGTTTGATGTTTTTTTACACCTTGTATTTTTTGAATTATTTTCGAAAAATTGAAAGAAATAAGGTCTACTTTACATCAGTGGCTTGAATTTTGTTGAAATCGGGAAATGAAATAAAAAAACAAACTGTAATATTTGTTTATGAAATGCGAAGTTTGCTTACTACTTCAGATAATTTTCTGATTTTCCATGATTAATACTAAGAAAATTCGTTTTTTCACCTCACACTAAATTGCAGCTCATTGGGTGAAGTCGTTTCGATGAAACTACCTACTCAAGTAAACGCATTTATATATCACGAGAAAGTTATGTGCCTTTGGTACTGATATTTTTATTATAATTAGTGTAACGTGTACTGACTGCTTTTAAACTAGTGATGGAATATTTTAAGATGATGATTTAAGAATTAGTTTTAAGAACACGTTCTGTCTATTTCAAAAACTTGATAATTTCTTAGAGCATTCAGTATGATAGTACTCTGATTAATTACAAACAGTCACACTAGAATATCAATATAATAGTTTCATTGAGGCCTTGAGAAAAGTTTTGTTTTAGATATAATTTAATATCAGTCATGACAAAGGCTTATTGCTAGTTTTATCATTTATAGGTATTCTGAAATAGTATTCTATTATATCGTAAATAAAAAATGAAGAGAATCAATTTAATTAATTCACTGAATTTAAGTCAAATCTGTCTACCTCAAAAAATATTTCTATTAAGAACTTACAGCTTTAAATTTTTAACCCTCCTTAACAATTTTCATTGCGTGTCTATCAGTCTGTTTACATGTGGGTCTTTCTGTTAAAATCATTAAGACGAACGTCCAAAACTTCAAATCTGCTACTTAGATGTAGGGTAATAAATTTCGTACAAATTTTTATTCTTCCATATGCTTATTGAAAAAGGTAATTGAAAATGGTACAAATTGCGAAAAACTTCTTTTAAATTATAGTACATTTTAGGTTTTTCTTTTAAATAATAAGCTTAATTATAATTTTTTCCAAATAATATATGTAAACTGTTGATTAAACACTGTAGATAAAATTTTATTACAAACCTGGTTTGAAAAAATTAAACTATGTTTATTTTCACGAATATACGAGGTGTTTGAAGAAACATCGAATTATCAGTCGTTGTATGAAATTCTAAAGAGTCTTAAGGCATTAATTTAGTGTTCCGATTTGAAAATCGTCTTTCATGAAACACGATATTGATACTTTCATTTAAAAAAGCTTAATAAGTTAACCTACTTTAATTAATTATTTATTTCTGATTACACTAGCTATAGGAGATATTAGGTTTCGAAATACTAATGTTACGTATTTAAGGATTTAGCACAGGAGTGCCATCTTTTTGACCCTTTCGATCAACTATATATAAAATACTCTGGTGATATTTGCGGTCGATTTACTACTTGGATCCTGAGACGTGCTATCTCAAGCAAATAATATACCACCTGGGTATTTTACACACAGGGGTGCACATAAGACCCATGTAACCAAAATAATCATAATAATAGTGAAAATTATTGATACCAAAATTTAGAAATAACGTATTAAACGACTGATTTTGTGGTATAATCCAATTTTTCAGCAATAACCTCGTATTTTTGCAAAAATATGATTCAAGGGACCTTATACGGACATATGCATTTAAAGTTTTGAATTTATGAATAACTTCAATTCACAATATGAATGTTATGATTTAATCATATAAAATTTTATGTAGGCCTTCGTGTGTTTCTCTTTTTTAATTTTACTTTATAGATTTGAAATTTGAAATATATCTTTTAGATTATAGAAGTAAAAAAAAAAATTTTTTAAATTTTTTATCATAATTATATAGTGTAACCCTTGAAAAATTGTAATAATGCGCCAAAGTATGATCAAAATTCAACATAATGATTTGTCTATTTTTGGAAGCGATTCCAAGTCTACAATTTATACAAAGTAATACCAAAGTTGTTGGTATTACTTTTTTATCCATCAAAAAAGAATATTAAAAATCTGGGTTTTAGGTTCAGTTATGGAAGATTCAAAATTTTTTACAAAACATTTTGTTGTTTTTACACAGAAACTTTGTTTTCGTAGCTGCAATATTTTTATTTTGTATATTTATAAAAAATTCTGCGCTCTCAAAATGCGTTCATTGATTTAGCATTATGAGAGATTGTTCGGCATCCAAATACCTGGTTATTCCATTTTTAAGCTTCTCGGATGACGAAGACTGGGAGTAGAAAAAACTAAAGTGAAAATATCGGGCCACTTTAGTATTTTATACTCAAATTATCATCATAATAGAAATGGATATTTGTAAATTTTTAAAGGGTTTGGTATAATATTTTTGAAAATGTTTTAAACTGAAAAGATATTATAGAATAAGAGCGAGATTGGAGTAAAGTTCATTCTAAATGGCTGTACTTTTTTAAGTCATGAGTCGTAGTAAAAAGTACAGAAACCACGTTTTCATTGTTTTTGTTAATCAGCCCGGAAGATCATCAGCTTTTTCACATTTTTAACGGGTAAGAATTGTGGGTCAAAACGGTCAGAATTGGACAATAAAGTTTCAAATAAAAGTAGTAGAACATAAAATTTTAAATGAAGAAAGTGATTTACAGACTTATTTGGCAATAATTAAAAATAACGGAGCCAGAACGTCTAAAAATTTTCATGTAGGTATTCATTTCTTTTGATATACATACAAATTCTGTGTATGTACGAGTAAAAACGCTTATATACTCCGTCATTTTTAATAAAAGCAAAAAAAAAGGTAAAGGTAAAAGGTACTTTTCGGTACTTCCCGAAATATGATTATCACTGTAGAAAAATTACTGGCACGTAGAAAGAATTTTACTCAAATCTGTGACGAACACATAGTCTATGACGTTCGAAGTTTCAAAGGAATATTAATCAATATCTTTAATGAATACGTTCTGATTAATAAAGTTTTGACAGTATTATCATTCAGCGTTTTGGCTTACTTGTTTATTTTTTTTAACAATGCTATATAAGAAAATTTTGGCTGCTCCAATTTCTCGTTATAATACGAAATATAATTAATAAAAATAAAATATTAAAGAAGTTTAAAAAGTTATATTCAAATGATAATAAAAATGTTTTTAACTTATATTTTTGTATTTATGTTTTTATTGTAAATAATGTAATAATTTTTACAAAAGAATAAAATAAATTATATTATCTTGAGTCTTTTGACAAACATTCTGTGATTTGATTTCTATGAATAAAAGTTCAATCTAAAAAACAGTTTTTTATAGAATTTATTTTTGAATAAATAACTTTTAAAATATATATTTAAAACCCTAAAAATAATGTACAAGACGCTCTATGATCCCTAATCATTTCATCTATAGTAAAGTACCATGTCTTCGTCGGTAGGCATAGACAAAAAGTTGCCATTTTTAGAAATTTTCCCCAAAAGGGGATGCCATAAAAATACAAGTTTTCCTAATTATGTTTTATTTCATTTCACATCGACTGCAAAAAACCACGTGTTTCAATTCTGTATAGAATAAAGATTCGTAATTTTTTAGATTTTTTTCGATTTTTATCATAAACTACACAGTATTCTGAGTGCGATAAAACGTTTTTATAAAATTCGGAAAAAATTTTTTCAATGCATTCGAAAGTTACGATGGAAAAAACATAGATAGATAAATAGATCAATTATCTAGTACGTGATTAATTAATATACACGAAATTGAATTTTAAATAATAAATACTAATTGATTATAAAAAAAAATTATGTTTTATCGACTGTTTAAAAATAATGTTAAATTTTTTTTTCAATTTATTATTTAACTGTTTTTTGTAAATAATATACTGTTTCAGAGCCTTAATGTGTAACAAGTACCAAAATTTCATTCTTCACACTACAGATAAGAGCATCCACTTCCGTTATATTAATAATATACCATACAAGCTTAAACATAATAACTGATTTTAGGGTACCAACTAAGATCGGTTTTAAAATGCAGGTTAATTGGAAATTTTAATTTTTTAGAAGGTTTTTACCGATTCTTATGATAACCGGTTTATTACATCACCTATTCAATATATGTTTGGAATACAATAATAAGTCTAGGATGCATATTAGATGTCGATTGTACGTCCAATCAAATATACGCCCGTTCGTTTAAACGGACATTAAACAATGTAAAGCAAGGTTTCTAGGAAGTACATAAGTACGTTCATTTCTACATTGAGAAATAAATGAAGAAACAATTTTTGAAGCAACGGTGGATATATAGCCCTCAACCCAGATAAACTACGTAAATCACCGCCGGAGATGTAGCTTACTCAAATAATCCATTCAAATTGAGCCAATTTAAATTTGTTTGAGGCATGTAAATTGTATAAAATTGAAATCATAACTTGGCATATATGTTTATTCAACATAAAATGGGAAAAGATTATCTATCAGAAATCATCCGTAAGCTGTTAACGGAAACAGACAAAACTTTATGCACTCAATATACTTCGTTCAAATGCATACCACATCTATTAATATTTTATTTCAATTCTAAGTAATAACTTAGAAAAACAATCTGTATATTTTAAAGCATGTGGTATATTATCTGAAGGAATAATGAAGGTAAGTTATGTAAAAATATAGATATCAATTTTTAGATACTGTATAGATAACTTTTAAATTGAAAGTAAAAAATAAACTAATTTGTATTTACATAAACCAAAGTTTTTCCATTTTTCTTATTCTGAATTTTATACAGATTATAGTTTATGATTTTTTTCAATATAAAAATAATAATAAGTTCTATAACGAAAAACGAGGTATGAAATCACTAAGTTTACCGTAAGAGGGTTTGAAGGGTTTGCAAGAGATTTAACGCACGCACGCATTGAGTGATCAAGTAACAGCACGTAACAAGTAAACATAATAAATAAGTATGTAAGATCAACAGTGAATCAGCAACCACTAATTGATAAAAATTTTCATTTGAAAAAGAATTCGTAGATAGCTTTGTAACAAGAAAATTTATAGCAGACATAGCAAACATAAAGGCAAGAAGATATCAACTTCTGTAATAAAATTAAATAGTTATAATCTATAAAGGTTTTCTTTTTTATAGCCGTACGAGATGATACTTAAGAGCTTTATGAGCCATTCAGTCATGTTTATTTCAGGTAATCTTAATTAAACAAGTGAAGGTACATACATAAATTACACATAGAATATTAGGGCTAATACAAAAGATAACATTTCTATAAATTTATTAAATCATAGTATTTTCAATTATTGCGGTGTAGACTTATACATCGCTATCTAACTGTTTTTCTTCTCGATGGACCAATATAGATTCAATTCAATATTATCTAACGGCACACAGACCTCTTTT
Organism: Chrysopa pallens; assembly: GCA_020423425.1. Taxonomy (NCBI): domain Eukaryota; kingdom Metazoa; phylum Arthropoda; class Insecta; order Neuroptera; family Chrysopidae; genus Chrysopa; species Chrysopa pallens. Next base: position 57,853,635 of record CM035592.1, on the reverse strand, counting down.
CCATTATAAGTTTATAAATTGAGGTACTCTCAATTGGTCGTCGCTTCAGCTACTTTACAAAATAACCATACATTATCGTCTTGTCAAACTAAAATAGGCAAACAGAAATTTTCAAAATTATCGACAAGAAGTGTCGACAATTCGTTATTGACACTTTATTAGTTATTAATGTAATAACCCTAAAATTATAACACTCCGTATATCATACTCAATTTCATTGTATATTTAATATTAATAAAGATGTACAAGAATGAAATTAAATTATTCAGTATTCATAAATACTGCGGTTTACTAATTAATCTGCCTATTTATAACAATAAATAAATCATATAGGAATAAATTCAGCAATAATGATGTAAATTATGAACATAAACAGGATGAGATAATCCAACCTGGCTCCACTACAATACTTTAATATCGATAATAGCACTCAGAAATGACGTGTGTTGAAATAAAATACTATAAACAAACCAGGTTCCGTAGCAATGACATAATTTCGAATGTAATAACATGATTTTATTATAAATTGAATAAGTTTCTCCAATTTTTATATAAAATATATCAATTATTTCGGAAAAATTTAAGTAAATCTCAGAATTAAAAATACTGGTGTTTTCTCGAAAGACTACTTTCTAATAACTGATGATGAAATCAAATAGTGTTTAGTAGACTATTAATATCGATGGAATTGATGCATAAAAGCTTTGAATTGACGGGTATCAGCTTTTCTGGCCTTTTTACACAAAGAGATAATTTAAAAACAAATAAGCCAACAAATTTGTTGGATGAACAATTTTTTGTTAGTTCCGCAGGAAATTTAGTTAAATTGTACATTGTACAATCATCATAAATATTAATATATAAAGTTTTTGTGCAGATAAATTTCCAAACTGTTTTTCAATAGTAAATTATCTAATAAGTTTCGATTGTTTGCCCCAATTTCCTAGATCAAATTATTTTGTATTTTTTTATAAATACGTATTTCGACTATAAAGAAGTCATCGTCAGTATGCATTAACTAGTTGTAATGATTCTCTGAGGAGATGTAACTCGTTGCTAATTTGGTGAAGGTTCGCACACTTGTTTGTTGGTGTATGCGTAAGTATCTATCAAATTGCTACGTCAACCAATTAGCATCGATCACGTGTTTAGTGTTCGGCCAATGATATTGAAGTATTGGACCACTTGGTTTAGTCAATTAAAAAATCTCAAACTAAAAATTGAACGTACAAAATTATAAATGAATTATGAAATTCAATAATTTTATGGGATACCCAACAATTAGTCAAATGAAAATATTTTTTTATAGACAAGAAGTAAGAATCGTTTTATTTAATACCTATGTGATGCAACTTGAACAATCGCTAACTGAAGCACACATAGGAATGCAGGAAAAAGTGGCAAATTTTTTTTTGATACCCTGAAATATTTATGATCATAGTCTTCATAGTCTTAAAATAATTAGCGAAAAATAAGAAAAAAATAAATATCGATAAAAAATATCTCTCTTAAAATGAAAATATCTCTCCATTGTGCAACGTGAAATTATTATTTGACCCCATAATAAATATAATTACAGGTAATTGTGGTATAAATGAATCTTTTTCCATATGAACAAAAGGAGAAGTGTATATTCAAATATATGTATAAAAAATATACACATACATCCAAAAAAAAAAAAAATTTGTGTTGATACGTAATTCCATAATAATTTACTCAACACTTATATTATTTGATTAGTTTTAAAATATTTAAAAGTGGTGATTATTATATTTTTATAAACTATACTAAATACAAAATACTGAATACATTATAAAAACACTTCTATCAAAAATTTTTCACCAAAAATAATATGGTATATTTTAGTATAGACCCCCGCTCTTAAATCTTTTAAAAATAAACAAATAATATAAATTTGTGTGAGTAAATGATTATGGTATTACCTTTGAACTCAATTTTTTGTGTATACATGTATATATTTCATAAAATGAATTTGAATATTCACTACCCCTTTAAGTCATACGGAAAATGATTCGATGGACAATCGGTATACCGATTGTCCACATAATCATTTTCCATAGGACAAAAGGGGGAAGTCAATATTAAAATACATATGCATAAACTATATACACTTACGTATAGAAGCAATAAATACATTTATAATGTAATATTATTACTTTTGTGAATAACAAGTATTAAATTTCCACCACCAAAATCGAATTTTTAAAAAATAATAGTAAATAGTATGTATGTGAATTTTGTGTTACAATATAAATATACACTTATCCAACATTCTACGTATTATAATACACAAACGCCCATCTCGTTTTTTAAATAAACAAATAAAAACACGCTATTGACTGAATTATTGTAATAGTCATTGTGAGTATTGAATTTTTTCGTGTAAATTTGTATTAGCTTACCCTTTTTGTCATATAGAAAATAATTCTGTGGACAATCGGTATATGTACACTATATATATATTTATTCGATCAAAAACCTGATATATATATATATATATATATATATATATATATATATATATATATATATATGTACACTATATATACAGATATTCAGTATTCGATCAAAAACCTGAATAATCGAATACTGAATATATTAGCTTAATAATGAATGTCAAAAAGACTCATGTTATTTAATCATTGAACAATGCAGTTAATTGGATGAACCATCGATATCATTACTATATGTTATGTTATGTAATGTATCACAATAAAATTTTGTATATGTATACCTATCATTTTTTTAATATTATAGAAAAGAACAATGAAATTGAATGAAAACAATGAAAAATTCTTTAAAGTAAGGGTTAGCCTTTTTAGTCTATTATGTCGCTGCTGTGTTAATGCAAGTAGAGTAAAATATAATTTTGGCAACAATACAGGAAGGAAGTCTGATTGATTTAGAAATCCTTAAAAGTTTTAGTTAAAGAAGCAAACTACTTATTAGCTATGAATTCTTTAAAGTCATTAAGCATACTTGTTTAATGATAATAATAACAGTTTTGTAAACCGCAGACCTTACCCAGAAGTAAATAAAAAGAAAATAAATAATACGTACACAAAATCTAGAATCGCATCTTTTACTGAAAGTGGAAAAAATTGTTAACAGCGCTTTGACAACAGACAATGGTGGATGGGGGTTCAATAAACGTAAAAAAACAAAATACGTGAGCAGAGGAAAAGTGGGAATATATGCATGTTTGTGAATTTAAGCAAAAGTTGATGTTGTACAAAAAAATATTCAATATAAAACTATATAGAGCTTATAGAGCAATATTTATGACTTGCATTATTCCATTTTATGCTATGGTTATCAATTTTTAAAATAAGTACTCTATTAGAAGAGTACATATTATTTCACTTTCCACACACTGTCTCACTGTAAACTATTTTATATTTCTTAATTAAATAAAGGGCACAGTTTGATGAACATTTTATTCATAAAGGGCACAGTATAACATTTAGATAATTTCGGCTTCGTTTTAATTTGTAATATGGCTCTTTATGTGTATTTAAAGTTTTTAGAACACCCTCTTAAACCAAATGTCTCAATTTTTTGGAAATGATAAGAAAATTAATTAATGAACGTTACTTAAATTTAATTGAGCATTCCTTGGGGTACAAATTTTTTTTAAATATATAAAATACATTATATTGTGAATCATTAAGGAAATGTACTTTTAAACACGTGAAAATAACAACTAACAGAGTTTATTGTCTAGATACTTGATAAAAGACTGAGTATCATTGTTTGAACTACTTTTATTTACCATTTATGAAATACTCCAGATATACAGACTATATAGGTATAAATATTATTATTGTTAAAAAAGTTGGGTCGTGAATCCAATGAACTAATTTTGCATATTCACGAACTTCATCTTTCTATTTATGACTTGAATACATCACTAAAATTTCAGCTCATTGTATCTCTTAATTTTTTAGATATCTTGTAGATAAATGGACGGACGAACAATTATATATAATAATTATATAATTATATAATTCTATGAATACCGATACCAAATTTTTTACTAGCGTCAATAATTGGTGCTATCAATTTTTTTCTCTAAAAATAAGAATGACCCTTTTTGTTCCACTACTTCAAAGAAACAAAAAAGAAAAAAGAAAAAGGGAAAATCGGCATAGTTATTTTGGTTTGGATTCGAACGGATTAGTAATCGGTGGATTTTTTAGTTATATAATCTGATCATTTATTCATTGAGGTGAACTTATCTTAAATTATCCTTAATTCCAGCTTAGAGTACGTATTTGATAGAGAGTTATAACTCCTAGACTATGGTTAAATTATAAAGGACAATGATTTTGAAATATTTTTAACTATGCTTATGAATTGCAAATATTTCCAATACAAACATATAATAGCTTTTTGAATAAAGTGGTATAATTAGAGACATGTACCTATTAAACACAATAGAATCACAGCAATTATTAAAAAGTGTTATCTACATGAATATTTCCGTTTTAGTTTGTAATATTCATGACATTTTAAATCAGATTTTAATATTAAAAAAAAAAAAAAAAAAATTCAAAACAAATTTCATAATTATTTTAATAAAAATATCCTTGGTATGATTTTATATTTTTGATAATATATTTTTAAAATTATGATGAAATCATTTACGTACTCGTTAATTCTTCCCAACAACAGTGACCTGAAAACAGTATAGTGATTTATGGAAATTATGTGAATAATTAAAAAAATAAATATTTATGCATAAACATTATTCTCGAATCAATTTTAAATCTATGTAATTCTTATTAATTAATGAATTTTGATTATAAAACCAGTTTTATATGTCATAACATAATAATTCATGTAAGTAAATATCGCACTGCATATAATAAAATTTTATGTTTACTAGGTATTTAACTTTAATAATGAACTAACTGACATGAATAAAAAGGAAAAATTTGTTAACTAGAGTTAAGTATTACAATTCATGTCTTAAATATTTAATAATATATGAAGCCGCAAAAGACTTGATCAATTATAGTCTCAATAAACTGCTTAATATTTTTTTAAATGATTAACAACAATCTGGAACTTTACTATGAAGCTCGAAATTGTTGAAATTGATATTACTTTTTTTTTTGTTATTATTTTGACGAATTTGTTAGTCCAAAAACAATACTAAAGCTACAATCAAAATAAACAAATAAAATTTAAATCTAATTAAAAATGTAATCTAATTAAACTTAGATTATATATAATTAAATACATTATTAAAATAGTTATTACGAAGGGAAAAAATTTTTTTTAATAACAAACACAAGAAAATAATAAAATAGACTAAAAAGTATAAAATAATTTTGTAACTCAACTAATACTGCTGTATGCGACCAATGTTGGTGTTTTATTATTGCTGATTTGTTATCTTTTTTTTCGTCTTTTTTGTTTTCTTTATCTCTTTCTTCTCTATTTTGGTTTTCGTCTTTTTCGTTATATTTTGATGCATCGTCATACCCTTATGAGCTATGGTTCAAATTAAAATAAATTTCAAAATTTTACCCGGACAGACGCACAAGAAAGCAAGTTAAAACACTTTAATAATGAGATGAAATGAAAAGTGAAAAGCCAAAAAATTAAGGTAAGTTTCTTCTGATCGAAGTTATCAATTAAGAAATAAAGCGAAACATTTAGAGAATTTTAAAAATAATTTATAGAAGAAGATTAATTATAATAAATAGCAACAATCAACTAGATTATCGGACTGTTGTCGTCTCACATGTAGCGTCTGTAAGTTGACAAGTTGCTTTATGTTGTTTTTCTTTATCAAAGATGCAATTCTTACATCATCTGTGAATACTGCAAAGTTCGTTAAATGATTAATTCTTAACTAAAAATTATTTCAAATTTATCAATAATTAAATATGATGAGAGCCACCAGGACTGTTGACCCTGAAAATTTAATTTTTAATAATCATTTAAAATGAATTTTTCGTAGTCTCGTGTACAAAGATTACAATAATACTTCTATTAGATACTTAATAGTTCTTTCTTTTGTAAACTAACAATTTTCTGAGGAATTACCATCTTCTCATTTTTCTGATAATTTTAAAATATTGGGCTTTTTAAAACATTCTATGCCAAAAAATTATATAAAAGTCATTCAAATAAACATGTCAATGGATTGAATTATACAATTTATCATCTGTATGTCAACATATCATCTTTCAAAGGAATTTGGCATTTGAAGCGCTTGTTTAATGAAATTTTGTACCGTAAAAGTGCATATTAAAAATGCTTATACGGAGATTTGGAAGGCGATTTTTGCAATTTTGAATTTTTTTAACGTTATAGCAATATCACAACACTATATAATTCTTTGTTAAAATATACCTTGTTTGCGCTTTCTATTTCATTATAAATAAAGCATACATAAAATTATACGTAATGTTTATTCATCATCTATTGTTCTATATAAACTTTGTGTTATCTATGTCATTTCATTATGATAGATATTGATAGATAGCACATTGATTGAATAATATTGAATGTTTGTGCATTGAAATAAATAATAATATAGGTAAATGATAATTAAAAAACGCTTTTATTAAATGGATTTTGCATTTTAATTATTATTTATACAGGATGATGTTCTCGGAAAAAATTATTCGCTAGTGGTAGAATAGTTATTTTAATATAATTCGATGTTAATTTTTTTAATATTTGAGTATTTTCTTACACATACTAACATAGTCAAAATTTATTTCGATGTTTGATTGAAATTTGATGTTATTGTTTGACATGAACTTATTATATGAACTGTATACTTTAACTTTTAAAAATTTTAAGGAACTTATATTTTATTTTATTTTTTATTTCAATGCGATTCTAAATTGGTTTGTTATCTCTAGGATTTTCTGATTTATCTTATTCCGTCCCCTCTTACTCAGTTTGATTTTAAACGCATAGGGTATTCTAGAATCGACATTTATACAGAAACAGTAAATTTTTAAGATAGGATTTTTTTAAATCTATTTCGATTTTTGTCCTAATTTCCTTGATACATGTTATTGTATTATATAATATGAATTTATCATACTCAAAATTTAACTCGATGTTTGATTGAAATTTGATGCTATTGTTTGACATGAACTATATACATGAACTGTATACTTTAAGTTTTTTAAATGTTAAGGAACTTATATTTTTTTTAAATTTCAATGCCATTGTAAATTGGTTTCTTCTCTCTAGGATCTTCTGTTTTATCTTATTCCGTTCCCTCTTACTCAGTTTGAATTTTAAACGGATAAGGTATCCTAGAATAAAAATTTATACAGAAACGGAAAGTTTTTAAGGTTGGATTTTTTAAAACTTATTTCGATTTTTGCCATAATTTCATTGATCAATGTTTTTGTATTATATAAATACATATTTCGGCTACAAAGAAATTATCATAAATATAGATTAGATAATCTTAAGTCTGCTCCAAAGAGAACTTTCTATGCGACATTGTTTTTCGTGGATTTTTTTTTACCAAGTAAAAAATTAAGAAATATGTAAATGTCAGTCCTAAATCCCCATTAAGGGAAGTATAGGAATGTATCTATAAAGTATCTTATACATAGTGACATTTCTATTTGTCATGTCATATTCATTACAAATAGAAATGTCACGATATATAAGATATTTTATACTTGCTCTCCTGCAGTTCCCTTAATGGAGCTTGAGGACTGAAATTTACATATTTCTTAATTTTGTTGTTGTTTGCGTGTAAAGTTTAGGCTTCCATACGTTCACCGTTCTAGGACTTCGGAGAATATGCTTACGTTTTTAATGAGTGAGGGGCAAAATCGATGTATTCTAGGTTTTAAAACATTATAAAGAATTATTTAAAACTTGACTTGACAAATGAAATTAAGATTCTTTCAACCATATCTTATTCTGTTAATTTGGAATGTTTAACATTATTCAGGCCTTGAATCTCTATCTATTTGAAAATTACATTAATCATTTCGATAAAAGGTAGGTAGTACCCGTTTACGGTTCCCACAGATTTAAATATTATATCATTTGGCTGCTATAATATTTCCCTTAAAAAGGTATAACTTATACATTGCACAAGACTAGTTATACCATTAAAAATATGATGTTAACGAGAACCACATTGTACACTACTACAACACATTTCCAAGATCCTACATCACTTTATGAAAAAATATACTGTTTATAGCAGTAGTCACAATGTCATGCAACATAAACGTATTCCGTAACTATCATTCAAAAAAAAATTTTTTTTTTACCGATTTGTATTATTATATCGTTTAAGCTAATTGATTCAGTATTTATTAATAAATAATGGCTCCCGTTTTAATGAATCATCTTCAAAGCTGTAAGTTATCAGGCTCTTATTTTGTAATTTTGTAAAATTACTACCGAGTTTGAAAGTATTATTATCCTAATTTAAAAAAAAATAGTAAATGCTCTGATTTCTAAACATTTACATATGTTGATATTTTAAGTCCGTCGGTTTAAAACACTTATTCAGACAAATGCCACAACTATTATTCGAATCTTTATAAGTTTCTATTAATCAATTGAGTAGATGTTTCTTGTTTTCATGTAAATGCCGATTTCTCGATTATTCAATTTTGATGAAATTTTATAATGCTTATATATTTACATGAGCAATTTAAATTATGTTGATAAATTAACGGAAACTTTTAACTATTACGTAGTGCACTATCGACTTATAAAGTAATTATCAAGTAATTATTTATTATTTTATTTTGGTAATGTATAGAGAAAGCAGGTAAGATTATTGTGAATGAAGAAATTGTGGGTGGAGTGATAAATATTTTTACTATATTTTTAATTTCAAATTCAATAAAAGGGGTGAATAAGGTCAATTTGATTATTTAAAACTGTAAAATTTGGGTTTTTATTTAATTTATTTATCGCCCGGGCTTCTAGCAAATTTAATTTTTGGCTTTTGTACCACAAATATGTAACACCTAAGACTTCACGATTTAAGAGTCCACGATTAATTTTATAACCAATAAGATGAATAGAGAAGTCTGAAGACGCTTAATGACTGTTTATGTGCTCTTTGTACCTGGTTAAAAATGATCTACCTTACTGACCAACATAAGCGGCATTGCATTGTGGGAAAGATAATATATAAACACCACTTTTATTAAGGATGGGGTTTTTTTCTGTCGCATTTAAAATTGATTTGCCTAAATTACCATTATTTTTATAAGCTGGTTGTATATTATATTTCCGAAAGAGGTTTCCAATTTGTTGTGAGATACCGTCTACATGTGAAAGAGATACATAAGAATTCTTTAGATTGTTTTTCTTTTCTATTAATAAGATTTCTTATAATTTGGGGGACCTATCCATTTTTACTTCTGTTTGAATTATGGTATTCAGTGCCTTGCTTCTATTGTTTTTAGACAAAGTAAAAAGTTTCCATTTATTTATAAAAATGGATTTTCACAACATAAATAATTCATCTATCAATTTTTTAAATTATATCAAAATCGATCATTCTGGAACGTCAGTATTACTGAAAAATCGAAACGTATTTATATAAATGTATTTCTTTACCAAATTTCCTAATTACAAGTCAATCAGTCAGTTCGTTCCAGAGATATGGCTATTTAAGTAAACATATTATATATATTCGATAATGGGTATTTTGACATTAATACTGATTTATCGTGAGCCATTTATCTGATTTTTGTTTTACATCAGTGTTTTGAAATTGATTATTCTAGATATTGAGGGGGGAAAAAATTTCATATCATTATTTTTATAGTACAAAAAATTTCATAAGATGGAAACGTAGAAAATGAATTTTTTGATACCATATCCAAATTGCAACTCATTCGTTAAAGTCGTATCTATTTTATTGAGCATAGTCGTACACCATGACGAAGTTTTATATCCAATATTGGCAGTGTATTTTTATATTTGTATATTTATAACTTTTATAATGTTCGTAATATTAAAATCACCCTAAAAAATAAAATGTGAATTAAGTAAAGCCTCTCTATTCAGAGAACCGTAAAAGTACTTTGATGAATTTTCTTTTATTGTTAGTCGTTTCTGTCATATTATTGTAGTTATCACATATGCTGCTATAGTTTTATTATTATCTTGTTCTACACCATCCACTAATTTCAGTCGGAGAAATATGTATAAGTCAGAGAAAAAAAACGTCGAAATAGGAGAAAAATTGGTTTAGTATCTAATTTTCTTGAAGCAGAACGCAGTTTGATCAAAAATGGCTCATTTTGTTCGTAACTAAATACAGAAAAAAATCAATCTCTATCTTAAAATGTCCCATTACACCCCATTTCAAAAGAACTTAATTAATGTAAAAACAATTATTAAAATTATAAATAATGTTACTAAGAGTTTTTAACTTCGGTGAACACAAACCTAAAATTAAAAATTGAGAAAATTCAACATGAAGCCCCATAAAATGGAAAAACTATCCTTATTTTTTTACCTCCTAAGAAAGAAAAAAGAAAATAGCCATTAAAACGGATAGCAATCATTGATACCAAAAATTGTGTCGCTGAACACAAATCTGATAAAATTCAACATGGAGCCCATAAAATGGATGAATCTCTCTATCCCCAAAAATAGAAAATATACAGTTACCAAAAACTCTTTTAATAACAGTATTTTTAGTTAAAAAAATGTTTTAAAATGTTATATATACATCAATCCATTAATTTAGCCTAATCAGAAATTTAAAAAAAAAATTATCAACGGAAACCATATTACGGAAAATTTTACGGTGTTTAACCTCATGTAACCGATATTTCTAAAACCTTTCATTATATTAAGGTTGATGATTAAAGGGCTCTAGGACGGTATTAATTTTTTACTAAGGCCAAATTAGACAGGCCGTATCTCGGGTATTTTTAAGCTACAGTAAAAAAAATCAAAATTTGTGCCAATAAAAGTACTACCTTTTTATATTCTAGCAATGATATTTATATGGCTTATTTTTAGTTATTTTTAAAAAAAGAAAATTTTTTTATAAATACCAAAAAGATCTATTCCATCTAAAGCTTTTTTTTTTTTTTCAAAATAAGCATTTAAAACTGGTCAAAGTACTGGATCATATTTTTAATATTAAAATAAAGTAATTTATAAATTCAAGATTTTCAAAGCAATGAGGTCGGTTTCTTTGCTAATTGTTTTGGCAAGAATAATCAAAAATAACCATGTTGTCGTCATAGCTCTCTAATTTATGGTAGAGATTTTTTCAAGGTGGCATTTAAAAAGCCTTTTAGGATACTTCAGAAAATATTATACGAATTTTTCCTGTTAAATATTAATAGCATTAGGCCCACGTACAATGAGCTGTAACTTAATTTGTATTGGACCTACCTTAAAAATAAACAAAAAGCGAATTTCCTTATTTTTATTCAAAAAACCATTATATATGTAAGTTTTTTCGAAAAAGAAAATGACGTTTTCAAACACGAATAACTCGGAAAGATTTGATTTTTTTAAAAACTTTTTATTTATAATTTCTTAAGTTGCAGTGGTTTTTTGAAGTTGGTTTTCTTCTAAAATTATTACAATTTTCTCAATTCCACTATTAATTATTCTTATATTGCAAGCAGATTGCAGAGTGAAGGTCGTCCGTCTCTTAATTCCTGTCCTCTACTACTATCATTATACCGTTTAAATTAGATGTGTTTGTACGCATTCAATGAAGATATGTCACCATTTTTATAACAGGATATTCATTTCTTGTTTATAATCATGATAGGAAATCATTCGAAAATATGTTGACGCCACATGATAATTCTATGATTGATCGAAATGCATTGCCGGTATTTTCGAATGTAATTTCAATTAGATGATAAGTCCGTACATAAACCAACATATGAAATAATATTCCCCATAATGTTGCAAACACATCAGCTAAAGCTACCATATTATTTGCATTATTGTTTCTAGTCTTCAATTAATTATGATGCTATTGTGAATATAGTATTCAATGTATTTACATTCTAATGGATTATATATGTTACTGTTCAAGTATAAAAGTCACTTTATGTATTCATTCACTGGTTAATGTACGGTGCTTCTATGCGGTATTTTTAAATGAAGAATTGCCTGAATAATAGAATGTATACTATATTTAAGATAATTTAGTTAATTTATAAAGTATAGGCATCTATATAATGCTATTTCCCATACAGGAAGTCCCAGAGTTGAACGACGGGGCCATGACTGGGACATTATTTGGAAGCCCATCTTGGCAAACCTTTACAGTCCCATGTCCGAGCCATAACTGGGTAATTAATCTTGGCCATTCCAATGATTACCCAGGCTTGGGCCAAGATTGGAAAACCTGGCCTTGGCCAAGCCTAGACTCACCCTAACTTGGGCCAAGTTTGCGTAGCCTAACCTCGGCCGTTGGATGGTAACCCTAACATGGGCCAAGATTGAATAACCTTAAATTGTGATCGCTAATAAACCCTTTATTATTCAACTACCTTAAATAACTATCTTAAAAGTATACGTGCTATATGTGACAGATGACAACTACAGTTTTGTATCTTATTTTATTTTGTTTTATTAACCAAAAATGTCTAGCTCCTATTCCCGAGTAAAAAAGTGGCGTGCGTTACACAAAAATGAAAAAGTGAATCATGTAAACCTAACCTAACTGTGAACACGTGTGCAAGTGAAAACATTAGCGATTCAGAACAATTACGTTTAGAAGTAAATAGTGCATTTTATAGTTTTATTGAACTAGATTTGGATGGAATCAGTGATAATAGGATCAACAATGTTTATATTGAAGATACTTTTGAAGATGAGCAAGTTTTAGATGACGACATATCTAATTTACTACAGCAAAATAAAGAAGAATCTACAACTAAAAAGACACTCAGTGAAAAACTTCGTTGTTGGACTTTAGATAATATAAATAGTTTGAAATTTTGAGTAAAATAAATATGATGTTCATTAATTATATGGATTATAAAAAATAAACACATTTATACCCGTATGACTCTTTATTCAATATATTAATTATTATTACTATTATTATTATTATTATTTTTACATTGGTTAATCCTCGGCAGTCAAACATGGGCCAGAATTAGAATTTAAGCTTGTGCCAGTCGTGGCAGTAATGCGTGGGCCAAAAGTGACATCCAAACATGGCCCAGTTTTGATTACTTTGCCTGGGCCAAGATGGGCTTACAAGCTTGGGACAGTCTTGGTTAGCAAGCATGGCTCAGATCTGGCCACCACGCATGGGCCAGCCTTGGAAATGATGCCTGGGCCAATGGTAACAACCAGGCCTGGCACCCTGTTATCATCCCAGACTTTTACCAAAGCTGGGCCAAAGGGTTTACAAGCAAAGGCCAGAGATCGACAGCATTGCGCCAAGCGTGGCCCATATCTGGCCCCGTTGTATTTTCCTGTATGGGTTAAAGAGGCGGAAAAGCATTCCTTGCTTTTCTATATGTTGAGGAGGATGAAAAACTAATTTTTACCATTTTTTTGACATGGCATTATTCATTGACGAAAAAATGTTTTGTATCTAAAGATGATTTAAAAAAAAAAATGTGCGTGTACTTATGTACACGCGTTAGAAGTTATAGTTCTTTGGCGTCTGAAAAATTATATATTGGTTATTAAAATACTTATATATTTTACATCAACTGACTTATAGATTTAAAAATAACAACACGTTTTGTTAGATACCTTACAAAATCAAATTCACTCTCATCCAAACGCATCAAAAGAATAAATTTCGATTTTTTCCCCAATTTCCTAGATCAAATTTTTTTGTATTTTATAAATACGTATTTCGACTACAAAGTTTGCAAACCGTCACCAAATTAGCAACTAGTAACATCTCCTCATAGAATCATTACAACTAGGTAATTCATACTGATGATGACTACTTTGTAGTCGAAATACGTATTGTTAAAATACAAAATAATTTGATCTAGGAAATTGGGACTAGGAAACCATTCTATCCAACGCACCTAATTTTCTCATTAACTAACTTAAACTCAATTGTTATGCCTATAATACGCCAGCAAACAATATTTTAACTCGCTATCATTTTTCGATTTCAAATTATGGGTGATTCCATGTATTCTATACAAAAATTTTGTTTTTGGCCTCAATATTTTAAATCGTTACAAAATTTCTAGACTAAAATTAAGGCACACATAAAAGCACCAGCAGTTCATCTTAATGACCCAAATTTCTTAATTAAAAATTTGAGCACCCCTTTTAAAAGCACCTAATTTTTATCATAATTATATTTAATTTTGAATACTTGACCCTGCTAGCTTGACTAGTATATTAAATTCAACATTGCTCGCAAATATTATTAAATGTCATATATAAATAAATTATCTAGGTAATTAAACTATTCAAAAGAACTTTTACATATGTTATCCTGATATCCAATAAAAAAATATATATTTTTATGGCCCACGACATGATGATAATATAAAAAAGTATGAATGTTTTCATTTAAAATATATTTTTACGTTAATCAAAGTTCGACTGTAAGTACTGATTCATCATGTGACATAAACTTTATCCTACATATATCCCTAACACTACCCTTACAGAATATATCATCCTTCAGCATGTTTTTGCCATCCCATGTGGATATAATAAGATTTTAATAATTAATAAATTTGATGTTTCGTAGATGATAGCAGGAAACGAATGGGTGTTTAATTTTATTTCTTTTAAACAAGAAACCTACTTATGTTATTTCTTTTCTCAAAACATTCCTCGTGATATAAATAGCTTGAATATTTATTATTTATATAAACAAGTAGTGAAACTATTATTATTTATCTGCAAATCTGCAATACCTGTACGTAGATCAAGACTTTTTATTGGCATATTAATATACTATGCACACATTTATAATATAAATAAATTTGGGATGGGATGCTTTGGATAGCCAGAGTGGAAACAAATTTATTTTTTATTATTCAGAAGAAGACCTTAAGATTGATATTTAAACTAGGCCCCAGAGAAACTATTCAACAAATTTTTAATCACGATAAAATATAAACATACTATAGAATTTATGCTTATTAAGTAAGTCCTTGTACACATGTTTATTTGATAGTACTTTCAGAATGATACAAGAAATATGTATATCACAAGAACCAATTTTGTGGATGATTTTGAACTTAGGTCTAATTACTTTGAAAGGACGCCGATATACCTAGATTATAAAATATATCACAAACTACCCGATAATATAAAAAAATTAACATATGTCGACGCCTTTAAACATCTACTAAAATATCATCTGATATAACTGACACCATATGATTTTAATGTAATCATTTACGATGGAATTATTAGTTTATTAATTATTGTTATTATTTTACAAATAGATTGTTATTATTATTGTTAAATCCTAAATATTATTATTTTATTTCTTAAATGTTTTATATTGAATGTTACTTTTAGTTGTTTACATCCAAAGTAAGCTAAATACTATTGTAATTATTTTACTGTTTCATAGATACTACTTAACGTATCGTATACCTTTATTGGGTTTTCCAAACAATAAATTAATTAAATGAATAAATAAATAAATAAATTGCTGTAGATTCAATCGATATTCAAAAAAATTATATTTTATTTCTCATTTTCCATTGCGGTATGATATATAATTAATTAAATTTAATGTGAGTTTGTGACTATAAAATTTGCTTTACGAGCTTTTTCGTTTAGGAATATATGAACGACTTTTACGAAATTTATGTATGTGGAATAGCATTTTCGATTTAAAGTAGTGTTAAGGGATCCTGGTCAATACTTGATCTTAAGAATTTTTTGATTTGTTTTCAAATTCAAAACGATATTTTGATTACTAGAATGGTCACTACTATAAGAAAGCAGAAAGTGAAGAACCTCAATAGAGTTTTGTTTTTCACTCGATAAATCGTAATGATTATATAGGTCTTTATAATTTTACTTTAATAAATAGTATTAAAATCCGTAAGGTTCTCACTCAAAGCATTTTAGAACAGCCGAGAAACCCCATCACTCGATTGAGCAATCCAATTTTTGGAAAATCGTTTTATAAAATACTTCTATTCAAAAATGTCGATGATTGGATATTTTTGTATTTTCATCCATGTGCGGGGACTTGCTTAGTCCAATCGTATTGGTTTGTCACTCATAAATTGCCGACTTTGTGCCAATGATTATTTAAAGCATACATTAGCTAGTGATTATTTATTATACATCTATTAATGTTGTAACCGTAACATTTTTACTTTAGTTAGAATTACAACAAACTAAAACTTTCTTCAAGTAAATATTCAAATCTCTGAGAAGTGCCAAACTTTAGATAGATTTGTGCAAGAATATTACTACTTTAATGATATATTCCAACTTCTCAAATAAAATAAATTTGTATATTTAATGTTAATAATATCAAAATCAAAATGGCATTTCCACGTGTAGTTCCTTCAAATTTTAATATCTTTATATTAAATGAGGAATCATGATAATTATCTTTCTAGATAAGGTCAAGAAGTTACACCAAAAAACTTGATCGAATCTATCCAGAGTTTACACGAAATCGATACTAGCTTCGGCACCTCACTTCTTATACGAAACGAGATGAGGGACGAAAAGAAGTATATCATTTTTACCCAATTTTATCAAACGTTACGGAATCATAAAAAATTTATTGTATATGTTATGGACCGAGTGATTGCGTGATTTATGAGAGATATTCATAATGTCACAGTGTAAATAATCACAAGTCAAATTGAACCAAGTATCCAAGTAGAATATAAACTTATCCTTGACCAGCTACTTACTAATAAATTAGGGTTATAACTCACCATTGACCAGTGACACTGACTAGCCATTACCTGACTATGTAATGCCATTTAAGCTACTTGCTGGGGATAATATTGACGAAAAAAATTAGACAATGACTATCTATAAATTTGATTCAATCATGATAAAAAAAATTATCCTCTGTTTAAATAAATAAAAAGTTACAGAGTGTCTTTGATAACATTTCTTAGGTTGAAAGGTATTATACATTTTATATTTCTTATATATCTTTTTGGTAGACGATGATCGGATTTGAACTTGCATACTCTTTATTGAGAGGCCGCCGCGATATCCATGGCTTCAAGGCTGGCTTCGATAATACTATAAAAATTATCGATTATAATAAAATAAAAATTATCAAGTATCAATTATCAAGCTTTGTTTATGGTTGAGTTTTACGGTGCATAGATTGCCTTTAACATAATTTTTCATATCCAACTGCAATAGATACGAATTATGAAAAATAACAGCCCTTTGAAATTTGTGCGTGTGTGAAATTTAAGTTTATCAATTAAAAATCTCTTGTAAAATGGTCTATTTATCAAAAATGGAGTATTTAAATTTTGCACCTCATCTGTAAATAATAAATAGTAGGCTGTATCGAGCTTACATGTAATTCGAGAATTGATATTTGTAAAAACTTATTTTATGCCTGATTTGCGCCAACGGAGTCAAAGTGTCAGAGTACAAAATCAGCTTCAAATATTAAATATTTGCTCACTACGAGCTATTATTTAACATTTGTAAAAAACCATTCACATGTAGTAACTATTGACTTGCCATGATCTACGATTAAAGTTGAAACAAGTGATTTCGGAAAAAAAATATTGTATTCCAGCTGGAGCTAAAAGTGACTCAAATTAAATAATTACAGAAAATCATCTCTAAATATTCAATAATAGCCCGCCATTAGCTACTATCCAGCTAAATCTAATGTTTATTAGCCAATGATTGACTTTATCTCAGAAAAATTAGTTAAAATTCTACTTGCGTAATTAAGAAATAATAAACCTGCATTATTTATAACAGTGTCATTATGAACATTGCTAATTTATAGCGATATTCATTAGACTATTGAAGACTTCACACTAGGTATGCAAACCCAAACCGAACTATCGCCTAGAAATTTAAATACAGGCAATCTTACAGATGAAAAAAAGCAAACACGGGTCAATTTGATCTCAAATGCATAGATCCGTGCTGACTCATTCCTTAGTATTCCCTATGGGTTACCCTTAGACCCAAAACAGCTCTACCATAAAAACAGAATCAGTGTGAATGTAAAGAATAAAAAATTCCGCACGCCTTATAAGCTCAGAGGTTTCTGAGCTTATAAGGCGATCTGAGCTTATAAGATCTGGTGAAAATAACCTCAATTTTTCATTTAAATAATTTAAAGAATTCGTTTTTATTTCTTTGATAAATAGGTGAAATACACTGTTCACATTTATTAAACACTGACTAATATTATATATGTTAGGTAATTACCTTCAAAAGTGAATGCCATTAGTTCCTTCTTGGCTTGTATTCACAGATTCAAACTGTTATAATTAACGAAAAATGCACAATACTTTATTTTATTTAAAAATTTTCTAGAAAATAATCTTTATACTTAAAAAAATAATGAAAAGTTAAATGTCCGCGCCTTTCTCTACTCTAATTAAAGGTCTTGAGCTTTCAATGTTCATTAGATACTCGGCATATGGTAAAGTTTCATTGTTTGGCATGCTTTAAATCATAAGCATTGATAAGCATTCCGTCTATGCAATTATAATCATATATATATATAATAATATTTATTGTAATAAAATATGTTTTATAAATTAAATTTTGAATTTACTTTGCAGCAAATCTAAACAGTTTACAGAAAAATGTGTCATACATTTTGTTTGTTTAAAAAATAATTGTTTTTGAATACTTCTCCTATTTTTTATAATTTCAGAGTTGAGTTTGTGAATAAACTCAAAGTTTCTGAGAATATTGTTATTAGTTTATTTAAGTTTTGACGTATTTTCTTATTTTCTTGAACACAGAGTTTTATCAATTAAGACAACATGTAAGTATATTATAAATACGGAATTATTTATTATTTCATAATCAGTTTATTATTAAAAACGAAACTGTTTTATTATTTTTTTTCTTCCTTATTGACAGCCAAATACATTTCTTGTTAACATTATCTGGAGTTGTAAGTATTGAAAATCTTTGTAATATGTGCAATGAAAACTTATTTGTTATTCATAATCTTGTATGCTACTAAATAATAATGATTAAAAAATTTGCTGTTACGCGACTGGGGGACTTCTTTTTACTATTATATTCTTTTAGGAATATTAGTGAATGAAAATGTGTACGGTATAAGCATTCAAAGACTCGTATCATTAGATGAATTTCCCCACTTATTTGAATTTTTTCTGTTTCAAATAAAAGTCGTAATGTTTTAAATGTCTTATACAAATATAGTCGGATTTGAAACAAACCACTCTGGCATACTCACAAGCACTTTCACAACCATAGCTTTTTTCTGAAATCCACTGTTTTGGACTCATCTTGAAATTAAAATTTTGACATTAGATTTTTTTCGTTTACCAATAGTCTTTAAAGAAACTCATAAGTTATAACATTGTATTAGGTGTCTTCAATATAATTTTCTGCCAAACTATATGCTTCTGGAAGACCTTATTTATTTAATACCTAAAAATACCATTCTTCAAGATTGCTGTAGTCTTAAAGTTCCTACAATTTATAAAATATTTTTAGAATTTTTCTTATTTGAATAGATCTTTAAATTGAGATCGATTCGTTGTTCGGTTAAGTTTTAATAAGTCACAAACGAAAAAATATTATCACTATTTCAATATTTTGAATAATAATTTTTTCTAAAACTTAAACATTAGACAATCGATGTGACTTATATTTAGTGATCGAAAACTACTAATTTCGACTTTGTTTAATCAGTAATAATTTAACTTTATAGAACAGTTAAGATTTCAAAATTAATGACTTTTCCGTTATCAAGAAACATAAAAATTTCAGTATCGACACCTATATCAATTTTAAAATTTGTTCACTCTTTAAATCCGGCCGAGAAATATGTTTATTTGTTTTTATAGGAATACTCCCAAAGGAAATAAATTTTTTAATGAATATACAAAAAAGGAGTTATAACTTTTATATAGTATACTTTCTGATATTAAATATCTTTATTTACTGATTTATAACAACAAAATTTTTTATCGCTGCTGCTTGTGTTAGACAGCTAGTTTCATAAGCAAGTCATCGATAATAAGCTTTTACTGTCTGCATTGATATTGAAGAAAAAATGTTCGCATTGAAAATTTTTACTGTTTATTAATACTATCAATTGTTTTGTGTAAGATGAAAGAAATTGATGCATTATATTTATTAATTATGATAGATATATTTTTGCATTGAATTGAGTAAATCGAAATAAACAATGCCATAATATCTACGAGATACTAAGTCGAGATACCCATAAAGCTAAAATTATAGTTCGATAAGGTATATGTTTCTGTTATTTTTTCAAAATTTTACGAAACATTCAAATATTTACTTTTATTTTACGTTCATTATAGATTTTCTCCCGGTATCGACTCAATAAATACAAAATACCAAATTAGGGATTTTGTAATAGGAATATTTAGTGTAGTTTCCCAAGAACTTCAAATATGAAAAGGTAAAGGAATTCTAGGAATACAGAGAAAGCATTTGTTGTGAAATCTTCTGAACTATGTTATGATTAAGTTAAATACTAAAATGTTCTCTTATTTATTTTTATGCTATCTTCCACACCCCCTCTAGGGGTGAGTGGTACCTTATTTAAGGGGTTGATAGTTTAATAACATTTAAAATAACCGATAAAGCAAAAAATTAGCTCTTAATTTTTTGAATTAAAATTTATAAATGTTCTTTTATGCCTTTCGAAAGATCATTATTGGTATGGAGTCAAACGTAAATATCGATTAAACTTAAAAACTTTATCGAAAAAGTGTAAGTCAATAAATGTATGATTGCTTGAATGAAGATTGAAAAAAGCAAGTCGTCGTGTTTTTTATTGCAGTATATGCAATATTAACCGAAATATTGTATTATAAATCAGAAAAACGAACAAAAACTCGGAGAAAATTTATTTCTTATTCAAGTACATAAAAACACATTTAAAGGTCTTGATGAAAGTCTACCAACGTACCTATTTTTTTTTTTTTAATTTATCAGTTTTGTCCCAATTATTCGTTTTTATAAATTTGATTTGTTCATGAGTTGTCTCTGAGATAATTTATGTTGACTTGGCTATTGTACAAATATTAATTAATTTATTAATAATATCTAAATAGACCCCCCACTGACGTAACGTAATTACTGATATCAACAATGTTAAGCAACATTATACACAGTTAGTACTTGGATGGGTGACCGCATAGAATTGCTGTGTGTGCTGTTGTTGACTAGAATATCCCCAATGTAGTTACTATATGACCTAAGTTGTTGAAAAGACTTAAAATAAAAAAAATCTAAATAGCTATGTCTTTACATATAAGACAGTTAAGTAAATTTAAGAAGGCTTAGTAAGTGACAATAGGTTTAGTATAGTAATGTTTTGATTTTTAAAAGTATTTGAGTTTTGCAAAAAATATTTGTCATTTGAAACCCATAATTTTTATGTTATTTTAAAGATAGCAGCCTTAGGCTTTTTAATTTTTATTTATTGATCTCAGATCGACACAACTTGTTGTTCATATTCAAGTGTAATTTAAAGGGTTTTCTAGAATGAAATATTGAAGATAATTGTTGTCAACACCTTTATTCTCAATAATAGAGAGTGGTAACATCCACAAATAAGTTGATACTGTTCATCAATAATTCTTTCTTTTATTTTCGTAAAAAGCAACTGCAGCTGTAATATTGACTTTTAAAGTAAAAGCAATAAACGTACACCTATATTGAATATATATATATATATATTTATATATATATATATATATATATTTATATATATTAGATTGTCTTTATTTATTTACCAGTAGTAGCACAAAGTCTACTGAGTCTGGATTTTATTGTTTAAATCTCTGAGGAAAGTCATGAATAACATTGAATGACAACATTGAATGTGTACCGGATGGAACAATAGTCGGCATTAAATTTAAATACAAAAGGATGAAAATGAGTGTACTAAGTAATGTTCTTGAAACTGACCGAATAAATCAATAACCAAATTTAAAATTGCCTACATTGAGGCTAAATTAAATTTTTAAATTTAATTTCATTTTTCATTTAACTCTTCTTATTTAACTTAATATCGAATTTTACCTCTATTCTTGTAATCAAACGTGCTGCAAATTTACTAGCCAACTCGTAGCGACAATCAAAATGACATTTGAAATTTTGGTTTAAAAAAATTTCCCGGAAAATATAACCCCTCACTTACGTGTGAACATTTTGCAAACTCTCGCAAATTCGATTTTCATTTAGTATCATTTCCATCAAAACTAAAATCAATAAATTTGAATTTTAAATAATTTCTGAAAAATGTAGTCTTCGCATTTATACTTTGATTCCTATCATAGCATAAAACCATAAAATTAATAGTTTTGTATTATTAACACACATATAATATTTTTGGTTTATTATTATAAATGATCATTAATTATCGTTTAAAGTACTAATTATTAAATGTTGACCAAAAATGTTTTTGAAATAAACATCGCAACGACGACAAGGGTTATGAATTTGGCTTTCAATATGTTTCTCTTTATCCAATGCTTTTTTACTCCCATTCTTACCACCTGTGTACAAAATTTTATATCAAATTTCAACCCATTTACCGTGATCAATCGAGCTGAAAATCTGCTGGCAGGCTCGTACTACTAGCAGATGACGATAGAAATCATTATTAGTGATTTACAAATTTTTGTTAAAAAAAGAGATAATTTTGAAATTTTTGACATAGAGATTTATCTAGGCATGTTTCATTTTCAGTAAACTATTTAAATACATGCTGGTAAACCTAATTTGCAAAAAAAGAGAGTTAAAAAACTTGCCTTTTATGGATTGGTTTTATTGTGTATAAATACCAATATTACTAGATCAATCAATATTAAAAAACAAAACAAAAAAGGATTAAGAAAAAAGAAAAAATTAATAAATCGTGAATGCATTGAAGTAGATAAAAATGAAACCACAACTTTACTTTGAAATTTGTTTACTGGTCCCAAGATACATAACTTAAAAATCATTCTCAACTTTAAATCGTATTTTCGGGTAGAAAATATCGGCCACTCAACTACTTTACAAAATAATAGTAATAGTAATTCAAATATTTGTATTGTCCTATTTGATAAGCATAACGTCAAATTTTAAGATAAATAAGGTCAATTATTCAGTTTCAAGAAACCGATTAATGAATAATGGTATGGATATAATTAAAATTATTTTGTTTTTGTTTTGTTTTGTCATCACAAACATTTGAGAACTTACCTTTAATGAATAGGAAAATTACCTTGTGTACACTAATTAACACTAAATTAGATAGATTCTCCATAATCCTGACAAATTGGAACACATCAATTAGTAATTTGATTGATGTTATTTTACATTGTTATCAAAAATCAGAACAGGAGTTTGGTAAAAATTTTCTAGAAAAAAACTGTAAATTTTTATAAGACGAAATTTTTGCCCTATTAATTTAAAAATTTTGGAGTGTGGTACGAATTAACCATAAAACTAAGCTTTATAGTTAAATTCTAGATTGGTGATCTCGAACCTTTTTCGACAGCTTACTCTTATAGGTTGCTTTTATACCAAAAACTTATTTATACTTTTGAGTGCGTATAGGTATAAAGAATTTAAAAAAAAGGAAGGTTGCATTGCTCTGTGCTAACCACAAATTAATGAAAATGCTCTAATGGAAGATAGATTTCGGGAATTAGTTTTATCCTTGCAGAGGATAAGTATAACGTATCAATTATAAATATACTCTCAGAACAGCTCACGCGTTGCTGTGACAATTTTCAAAGAAATAATTTTTAAAAAATAATTCCACAGTATTCTGAAATCTGATGGTCAACGCAAAACATCAGACAGTCCTAAAAAAAATCCTTATAAAGAAATTCGATCATACTTTAGATAATAGTCAGGAAGTGAAAATCATCGGATATCATCGGATGCGTACAACAAACCAAATGAACTTTCAAATTTTTTAAATTTAATAATTTCTATTTTGACTAACAGGTACCCTACTTCTCATAGCATCGTAAGATTTTCTTATCAGAAATTATGATGCTACTTCAGTCATCATGACAAAATGCGTGCATGAAAAGATTTTCTGTCCAAAAGGAAAAAGAAAAGAGAAAGATCAAAAACTGCGAAAAAAAATGTTAGTACTTTTTCATAATTTTAAATCTCTATGCAATACTGATTTTTCAAAGAATAGTTTATGCAGTGGTCCATGTTTATTGTAAACATTAACATTTATTTGGACAATTATATTTTTTAATACAAATTTAAAAAAAAATGATAACAGAGTAATTTTTTCCAGAGGTTCACACATATTTAACACCTAAAACACCTTAAAATAATGTTTTGTCTCAGTCCTAGCTTAGAATATGTATACATGTATCTAAGTTACATTTTATGTTTTATTCATTTCCCTTGTCACAATTCGGTGGTTCTAATACAAATTTTCGATTTTAGACATTGAAATAAAGTTCAAGGTTTATTTGAAGGTTATATGTTACCTAGTATAAACAAGTTAATTAATCCTACAACTTTTTCAAAGCTAAGCTAAGTTTTTTCAAAAAAATTATTTTTCTAACAATACTGGATTTATCATATTTAACATCCCGTATATAGTACATTCAAGAAAAATTGTTGAAAAATCTAATTTAAAAACTGTATATTATATCATTGACAGTAATTTATAAAATTGGGTTATATATAATCTCATCTTGCACAAAAGACTTCCACAAACATAACAAATGTAAAGTATTTTGTATATATGTGTAAGCAGCACTAAGTTACACATGATCATATCTCTTCATCAAAAGTTAAAGATAAGAAACAATTAAATAAATAACAGATACATATTCCTACCGGGAAATTCGCTTTTAAAAACCCATAGTTTTGGCGGTTTTGAGTGCTAAATGAATACCACTCACAAATCTCATCAGTTGTTCTCTTCACCGGATATTTTTTGCAATTATAATCATAAGGTGCAAGGACGCTTTGGCTGAAATCAGGGCGGATGGGACGAAGAAACCTAAAAATTTCAGATATTATAGGGCTTTTACTTTCTAAATCGTCTTTTGTTACGATCAATATTTTTTTGGCATGAATTCGAAATGGAGATCATAAATTATAAGTATAAATGCTCTTTTTAATTCGAATATTTTATTTTTCTTTGAGAATGTGGTACCTGTAATCAACCAGCACGGTACGTTACTGTAGCGTATGCGTAATAAAAAAGTACTTATTATGTTACATATTGAAAAATATGTCGAGTCATTTTAGAGGTGCAACTACGGTTACCTGCCTGCATCGATTCTTACAAAAATCGATCCACATCGTACAACATATTGTCGACCTATCATCCTTCCCAAAAATATCCCGTTAATCATCTGAGTTGCTGGACTCGTATAGTCGTATGTTCAATACTCAATTATTTACTACTTTTAGTAATGAAAATTCCATTTTACAGACCAGAATTTTCGATTATACACTCCACATAATGAAAATGATTGTGTATCTGAAAGAAAACATTGGTAAACTATACTAAACATTGGTGAACTCCATCACTTTCTCTTTTAATAATGAAGTAAATATTTTTATTAAATACTCTCGTCAAATTATTTTGTACAGTGGAAATATTTTTTCGACATCACCTTACCATAGAAAAGGAATGTCCCAGTTATTTAGCCAAAATTTTGTTTGCTATCTGCAGTTAACTAAATTAAATATCTACAAAACTCAGATTCGACAAAACCTTGTCATAAATTTGGATACTGACGCCAGATAAATTAAGAAACGTAAGTAACTATCTTTAAAAACCACAACGCTCAAATAGAAAATTTACACTACATGTCCATTCTATATACTCCAAATATGAATAAATAATTTATAACTCTCTCCATCCGTTTACCAACATGAAGTGAATACTTACTATTTAATATAATCGTGAATACAATACCACACTTTTAAAAACACAAAATCCACCTCTCCATGCAATAAAACCACGTGTAGAGAAATACTATTTAACTTTACAACAATTTTAAAACTTATAAAATAATATTTCTTTAGTAACCATCTTTTAACCATCAAGAGTACAGAAATATTTTATAAAATAAATTTATAAAAATTATAAATTAAAATAGAAAGAATATTTAAAACACACATATATTTGCTACTCTAAATAACGGTTCTATTCTGTTGTTTTGTGTTCTCAGCGAAAAGCCCACAAGCATAATTTTGTATATATTAATTTTTTATGTCATCTGCATACAATAATTAAAACTTGTTTTATTTATTTTATTTATTTAAACATTATTTTTTATAATAAATAAACTTTTTTATGGATCAATGTGAATGTAAATATTTATAAATAATTATTGGTGGTATTTATTAATAAAAAATTAATATTAAAAAAAAATGCATAATGTAAAATGGTTTAAAGTGGATCATTATTTATTTTAAATATATGTTTGTTGTTATATTGGATTAATTTTAATACACATTTTTTAATCTTTAATTAATTTTGAAAAAAAATTTATTAATATAGTTCGTTTTGGATAAATTTAAAATAATCACTCTTCATTCTGTAAGTATATTTTTTGTTTATTTTGTTTATTTTAATTTATTTTTAATATAAAATTTATTTAAAATATTTTTTTGTAATTAATTAATATTATCGTTTAATTAAAATATGAAATGAAATATTAGCTATAATATAATGTTAAAAATGTGTTAAAAAGGTGAAATTTAATTCCCACTTTAAACATTTTATTTTATATAGGTATTTTTATAGTATACAGAAATGTTCAAACTTTTATTTATTACTGTTTATTTTAAACCTTACAATTCGTGTACATTATCATATTTCGAACAACACTAACCGAGTTTATTGTTTAGATACCCAACATATACTTTATCTCAATAATTTAAATTATATTAATTATTAAAACATTAAAGTAGTTACCATAATGTAAAGTAGCCTTTGATCGTAAGAAGTAAGAATCCCTTGCCTACGTAAATGTAAACTTAGCCCTTATACCCATTAATTAAAATTTTCACCAATATTTAAATGTATACTAGTGGAATCAAAAAATGCACCACTTTAAACGCTTGTTGTATTGTGTTATTTATCAGAATTAATTTGATTTATAATTTTAAAACATTTTAAACTGAAAAAATAATAAAATATGTCATGAAATTAGGGTATTTTATAATTATAAGTAACCGTGGAATATTCAGGTCGTTGCAATTTTTTATTCCACGAGTATACCCACATTTTTTTCCACGAGTATACCCACAAAAAGTAATAAATTCGTATCCACGGAATATCAAATAATTTTTATATTACTTATCTCTTTAGTTCATAAACATTCCACCTAATCGCCTTTCTCCTTTATCTAGGTAAGCGTTATAGAGTATTCAAATAACTATAAGGATGGTCGTTTATTATTATACCCGGCAATTATGAAATATACTAGAGTATATTAAATATTGAATGCAGTCATAAAATATTGGTGGCATTTTATAGATGCTCGTGCAATCACTTAATCAGTTCATTTTCAATTGTTTACCTGTTCGTAATCACGAAGGTTTTAAAACGGAATGATATTTTACTGGCGTACTGCTGATCTAAAAAGTTCGTTAATGGGAAAAACCCGCCAACTGTGATCTATTGATACATGATCTATAAGTTGCCATATGAGACAAAAGAAGACAAAAATGTTTGTTTTTTATAAATGAATAACTTTTGATCGAAACATATTTTCATAGATTATTTAGATTTACCAATATTTCAATTAAAATACCGCTAATTACCATATTAATAATAATGTACATTAATAGATAAGATATATCATAATTAATATCAAAATAGTTATAATACACATAAAATGGACCGTTAAAAAGACTGTGGGTTATTAGCTTCAATTATCTTCAATTAATTAAGCTATTGCATAACGATATTACTTTCTCATTTATTCAACAAAAGAAAAAAATTTGTTTTCTTATCGGTCTCCACGCTCAAAAAGTGTAACTTGAATTAATATCAAAGAAAAAACTTGAATTAATATCAAAGAAAACAAAATACTGCATAAATACAAAATAAATAAATAATTATAATTGCATAAGTTGTCACACGTTTTTTTTATATTTATTTTCCTTTGAACCGTATATCTGCATTGTTAACGCGTTTATATTTTGTGATCATAAGCAAAAGATTTTCAACAGAGACATTTTTATATACATAAAAACTAATCGATTAATTTCAAACATTATTATTAATTCTCAAGAATTATTAGAAATCACCCGAAATTATTCATTATTCAACGCATGAAAGGGATAAAATGAAAAAATGGTAATACTTACAACTTACACTATAGTAATGATTTTGGAAAACTTTAAAATTTAGAATATAAATCATTAAATACATAACCAACACAGCAAAGATAAAGCGTTGGAAAATGATATTTTTAAAATTTTTGTCTTTAAAAACTTTTACCATCTTAATCAAAAACTAATATTTGTTAGAAGTGTATATTTTTAATAATTAAAAAATGGATGAATTGACCACGTTGTTTAGATAACAATTAAAATAAATAAACATTTAAAAGATTATTTCCATGAATGTATATAAATAGTTGAGTGTATGTGTAAACAGTATATTGTATGAGTAGTAGGTAAAATACATTTTCAAAACTTAGTCAGTAGCATGGGTACTGCGTATTTATAATACTATACTTACATAAAATGTAGATTTTAAGCTAATACTTTGGTTTCTGGATTGTCAGATCTCTCTTAATTTCTTACAAATAAGAAATTCAATTCTACTCTACTTTTTGATACTAAAATGAAATTCTACACGATACTGGCTAGTATTTATGGACATTTACTAGGTAATCAGTTAATCGTTAATTATCGAAATTTAAGTCACTAAAATACACGTCACTCAAAAAATGTTAACACACTTGTTAACTTCCGTTAGTTTAATCCGATTCATAGGTTGCTTGTTGACATATTGCCATTCTGTTGGTTTAAATTGTATTTAAACTATATTTCAAAACACATAAAACGAGCAAGGTACGTGTTTTGTAACACAAGCAATGTTATAATTTGAACAAACAAGCAAGTCAATAAAATGCATGCTATTCATATACTCGTTTATGTACCTGTACTGTACGTACAAGCTCGGCCAAGGATGCAGTATGCATATAATTATTATGCAATGTACAGCTGTATTTGTGTATAATATTGTTATACCTATGAGACGGTTATTACTTAACTTTTTAACCGTTTTAGTTGGGAAATTGAACAGATTCCTACTGTTAGTTTTAAAATCTGCAAAAAAATTAAACATGGTATTAAACAAATTCTGACATAAATGTACTATCAGATTCAAAATAAAATTCGCGCAGAGGCAGCACTAAAAGGGCTAAGGTAACCGTATAATGAATTTAGAAAATTTCTACATTTTGGCTGAACAATTATTGAATAAAGTTGTCATCCACTCTTGTGTCTAAGCACGTAGGAACCAAAAAGAATCTTTCCTACAATTTTACTGATATACATGAATTCATTTTTGAAAAGAAACAATAAAATTTTGCTTTATAAATGCTTGTATATTTTGTGATAGCGTAATCCTAATCGCACTGAAATCGCACTAAAATTCAAAAAGGCTTGAAGGTTAATAATTTAAGGATTGGGCCACAAGGATTGAGAATCAAGAATTTCTCATTATATCTAGTAGAAAGCAGAAATAGATAAATGTAGTTATTATTATTAGAATTCTAATTTAACCAAGTGAATATAACAAGTAACAGAGTTAATTGGTTAGATATACGACATATTATTTTTATCGATTTTTGAACTATTTTTAATCATAGCTATTCATTAAATAATATATATATATTATATTTGCACAAAACTCATCAACATTTTGACAATCGAAGGTAACAACTTACATCGTAAATTTGGTAATATACTCGAAAATGATTTAAAATACATTAATTTTTTTAAGGTATAGACATGTGTTGATTATCTAAATGTAAGCTGATAATGTGAGGAACCTAAACAGTTTAATTTCTCAAATATACCGGTATACAATTTGATGCATACATAAATAAAAATAATTATGCAAATATAAAGACGTATATGTTAAATAGTATTTTTTTTTAAATGTGGACTAAAAAAAAAAAATAACACAGACGCCTATTATATTTATATAGACTCACATGACAATCTAAATATTTTTGTGTATGTATGTAAGAAAATTATAATATGATATATTTTAACATTTGATAAATTTTCCCAATTCCAAGAGATGCAAAAAAAAAGAGATGAATATAATATGTTTGAGAAAGTATATTTTAGACAATTGAGTCAATACAATTTTTTTCCAATTTTTAAATCAAATAATAACAACATTTTATTCCAAAGTATAAACAAAAAATATAATGATTAATTGCTCATTGTAACTAAAAACATCATCACCAAAAGATAATTTATTTGAATCTATAGCATTTATTCTAATGACCGGATATACACAAAATTAATTTTTTTATTTCATGAATGTCGGTCATTAAAAATATAAATTAATCAAGTATTTAATTCTGATTGCTATATGGATGGAAGATATAATTATATCAACTTATTCAAGCATTAAAATAATGTTCATAGCTGTAAGAACATAAAAATGAATTTTCTTCCTACTTCCTAGTAAAAGAAGATTTTGTTTTCATCCTGACAATTGACATAGTAAATTTTATGTTTTATGCAATATTACGGATACATTAAATAATCGAAAATTAGACACTTATCAAAAACTGCAACTACCTTCACGTCAGTTTTTTGGAGACTTCGGTGATAAGATAATTTTTAAAATTATAATAATTTACTCAAAAGTTTATAACAATTAAACTCTAAGTGTTGAACAAGGCTGTAAAATATAAACAAATTTTCTTTTTTTGAAATTTACCAGTAGTAATTTATAACTCGATGTCTCTCCCATTCATTTAATTTGCCGATACCTACGTAAATTGATGTAGTAGTGAACTGAATTGAGCTAAATTCAAAACGATGTTATGGATGTGAAGAATTGTCCACCAGGTCCACCAGATCATGTTTCCTTGAGATTGTTTAACTGTTTAAAGACAGGTGTCAGGTCGCTCAAATGTACGAATAATAAAAACACAATTTCTTCATGCATTAGTTTTTTTTTTAATATACTCTTATTGGAATTGCTAACGTAATTTTAACCATAGCTTACTTCTTGATTTATTTCTTGTGTTTCGATTTCATAGTTAAACAATTTAATGCGCACATGTAATAATCACATATGAAATATAATTATAATTATTATCGCCTGTCAAGTAAAAATCATAAAAGTTTTTATTTCAACCACTGCTTTATGAATGTTTTGGATTATAATTAAAGATAATTTTCTATATTATTATCGTTAAACTTTAACGACAGATATGTGGTTTGAATGTAGATGTGGGTTTGCATATTTAATTCACAGAATACAGGATGAATTTAAATAGTTGCGTAAGTGATGCTTTTAAAATACATTATACTGTAGGTATAATA
Organism: Chrysopa pallens; assembly: GCA_020423425.1. NCBI lineage: Eukaryota > Metazoa > Arthropoda > Insecta > Neuroptera > Chrysopidae > Chrysopa > Chrysopa pallens. Next base: position 57,821,925 of record CM035592.1, on the reverse strand, counting down.
ACATTTATTCTTATAGGAATTATTTATTATTAAAAATTTAACAAGATAACAAACAACAGAGTTAATTGTTTAGGTACTTGACATGTGGTTCAATATCAATGTTTAAACTATGTTTAGTTATAAGCATTCATAAAATACTCTAAATATCCAGTCATAAATTCATATATAATTATAAAATATATCACAATTATATAATGTGTCTATTATCAAAATTTAAACTGTTATTATAATGAATCCAAATATTTAATGAAAAAAATGTTTCAAACAAAAGTTGTTTGTTAAAACAACTTCTGATCTTACCATTTAGGCCTAGTGTACACCTCTAAAATTTCAACTTGTTGGTCCTTTTTTTTGTTTTTGAGCTATATTAATGAACGTGGATGGACAGACGGAAATGAACTAATTAGGTCATTTTAAATCTATTTCTATGTTTCCCCACATTTAAGTTAATTAGTTATTTCTTTCATTTTAATGAAACAATTAATTAAAACGTTAAAACAACTATTCTTTATTTATCTCGCAAAATAGAAACCAGTTTTGGGTAATTTTAGGAAGTGGTCCAAAAATACCATTACAGTATTTGTAATATGATTGAGATAAAATGCGAAACATGAAAAAAACTAGCATATAGGGTAATAGGATTGCTAGCAGCCTATTTTTGTTAATAGAGCTTTTATTTATTCAAATGCAAAAAGAATGTATCTGAATCCGTTGATATGAACGTCGTACATTAATTTAAAAGTATGAAAATCAATAATTAAAAAAAAAAAAAAGAAAATTAATAGATGTATTATTTATTTTGTGAAAATCTATTTTTATAAAATAATAATAGACTTTCAACTTTGTCTCATTTTCACTTTAAAATTTTTTTTAAATTACGAGTGCGCTTTTTGACTTATAAAATCATAAGCAAGTTATGAAAATAATTCTTTTATTTTTGAAATATATAGGAAAGTAGGTATGATTATTGAGAATGAAGAAACTGTGGGTGGAGTTAATAAATATTTTATCCATATTTGTAATTGCAAATATAATAAAAAGGAGTTATTAAGGACTATTTTGACTATTTGATTTTCTAGAAGGATCTGTAGGAATTTAATTTTTGACTATTGTCACAAATATGTAGCACCTACGGTATGTGTTCAATATCAATTTTATGACCTGTATTGGTAAGATGAATGGAGAAGTTAGAACAAGTTTTTGACTATTTATGTGGTCTTTATACTTATTTAAATCTGATCTTCCTGACTGACCAACATAAGAGGCATTGTATTTTGGGTTTGATAATCTACATACTCCAGTTTTATTTAAGATAAGGGTTTTTTGTTTAGCATTAAAAATGTATTTATCGATTTCTTGATAGTGACTTAATAAGTCGAAAGTGCATACATAATCAAACAAATAATATAAGTGAAATTTAGACAGTTTACATTATTATTTAATATAAAAAAAATACACCGCGCTCAAAAGTGTTTAAGATATAATTATTATATTGATTTACTTTTCTAAGCAATTTCAAATCACCGCTCAAAAATAAAATATGATTCGAGATTCTATTGAAAACCAAATTATGTGTAATATCTCACAAACGATGATGTTGACTATTTATCATTAGACACAAAATTTTATATTTTGTCTTTTATGTCTTAATTTTTTACAACTGATTTTTAAAACGTCATGTATTTCCATAACTGTATAAATTAAAAGTTGAAAACCAACTAAAAAATTAACCACAATTGAGGGGCGAATAATTATAAGCTTAAGCTTATTTTTATTTTTTATTGCTTATATATCATTTAATAGATTAAAATTGATAATACAGCTAATTCGTAAACACATGAACTGGAGATATTTAAATATTTTAAATATCGATTTTTATTTATACAGAGTATAATCATGACCAGAAAATTTATTTTTTAATTTTCTACTTCATAATTGAGGTATGCATTTTTTATCGCATTTAGTATATCAATAACCATAAGCTCTACATCCCGGGGTGGGCCATGGTCTTCTGAAATATTTGGTTTCTAGCCCATCAAGTCTTCACTGCTATAGTTTATCCGGTAGCATGAATAGTATTGTGTCTTCCAAAACTGGATCCATCCATCCCTGTCATGGTCGTCGTTGTCTTTTAGGTTCGGGCACTATGGAAGTTATGATCTTTTTGCACATCCTTCCTTCTTCCATTCATTGCACGCGACCGAACAATCATAGTCTCTGTGGTAATATAAGCCGTACAATTACTTTATGATTAAAATTTCATCTATCTCCCTGTTATTACGGATTCTCCATTCATAAATGCTTTTTTAGATCTTACGTTCGAATTCGAATATTGTCAGTCTATTTTGGCCATATAGTGTCATTGTCTAGTTTTCACTGCCATGCAATATTATGAGATATATAAGGGTCTGGCCAATTTCAGGTTCTCTGGTTATAAAATTATTCTCTAACAGCTTTATGTTCACATCAAACTTCGCATTGTTTCTTTAATTACTGAAAGCAGATAGATGTTTCTCTTGTTAATCAACAAAAATCCCAAAGATAACCCGAATATCACCATTTGTAATGCTCCAAAAAATTGAATTTCCCTGTTTCTTTTTTATTAATTATATTTTTGTTCATATAGCTTGAACATCTAAAGTTATATTTTTACAATCATATCGTCGTAAAACAGGAGTCAAGTTTTAATTTTTTTAGTACCACAAAATTTTTTGTACTCCGATAAACATATAACAAGAACTCAAAATTTTATATCAAATAGTTAATTATTAATTGCTATCAATTAATTTCCCCTATCTTCATATTATTTCTTCATCCGTTCACTCATGTCTTGTGTTTTTATATTTCTCTCCCATTTTTGTAGATAATATCTTAATTTTTAAGAAATAATATATGAGATAAAGGTACGTATAAACAGATAAAAAGAAAGTGAACATATTTTTCTCAAGCTGCCTGTTGTACACAAGCCGATATATACTCTGTCTTTGTTTATAAGGTTTCCAATGAATATGTTTTTTAATGTATAGTTATAAAACTTCGGAAGTAATATCGATGCATGTAAAAATTGGTTCACGGTTGTACAGTTTAACCTACTTATTTCTTGCAATATTATTTGTTTTCTAAGTTATTATATATGCAAGATGAAAAAAATATTAAAAGGGCCCTCAAGAATAATTTTCATCGTTAACATAAAAATTATCTGCCTTTCTTCTTATTTATTTTTTCATAATAAGTGTTTCTTTTGTATTCCTACCCACGATTTAATGATATACAACATATAATAGGATATTAAATTTTGTCTAAGGTCTTATTAGTCCAATTTGGTCTGCATTTTTGTCTATGGTCAAGAAAAAAAAAGTGATGTGACCAAACTTAAAAATCAAGAGATTTAATGTTCAAAATTATTTCTTCTTTAACATAGATAAAAAATTTCTAATCTCTAAGATTGTATTTCAAAACTTGTTCTCTCTTGTGATTTCTTTGTAGTTGGATTGTGTAGTTTAATTAGTTTCAATCTCATCAAAATCAGTTTTTCTCATATGTATTCCAAATAAATCTTTTACCGTTTTTAAATCTTTGAAAAACGATATATTAGATAAACTGTTGTAAGAAAACTTTCGCTTGTATAACAAACACTGGATTGAATTTTGTGATATACACATCATGTATGAATTATTAAAAAATAATAAATGAACAAATTTAATAAGCGACTACATGAACCTTGACTTTGCTTTCTATTGATATAAATTTGTATGGGTAGTAATTAACTACATGAACTTCGTATATCTCACACTGTAAATATTTTACTATTATTATAATACCTATTATTTTATATCACCCAAAAAAATATATATATAGAAGTGCCACGGTAACCGCCAACAACAACGATCATATTCCATTATTTATTAAAGTACAAAAATTTATTCGGCTGTTCTCTTTGAAATTATTTTCATTTCATTTGTTTGTGTTTAAAGGAAAGCAAATTTTATTTTTTTTTTAAGTCTTTAATTTTCTTTACAATTTAAAAGAATACAAAAAAAAAAGTTAAATTTTAATTATTTTGATAATACTCACTGTCAATGATTAAGATTAATTATATTTATATAAAGTTTTTAGTATCTTTCGTATGTAATAATGAATCATTTATGTATTTATATTATTTACTATCGATGTGTTTATTTATATTTATTTCTAGTTTTGTGCCTTTCATCTTGAATTTCTTTTACTTTACAAAAAACAAAAAGGATGTTTTGTAATCCTGTCAAAATGTCGCTATCAATTTTTATCGGAAATATATGTTTTGATGTCATCTGAATTCGAAAAACTTGGTTTCACAAGTTTGACAGTACGTATATAGCTGAGTGTGCGTGGGTGAACGTGTGCGTGGTTTATGTGTGTATGATATAGTGATATCGTATTCAATACTTTGTCCAAACTTCACCACAATTGTTATTCTATTTTCATATTATATACTTTATTCCAGCTATTTTCATTTATTTGACGTTTTTTATCTGAAACGATTTTCTCCTAATTTTGTATGTTTATACAACACTTTAAGCTCTTTTATCTTATTTGAATTCAAATAAAGGTGAAAAATGCAAATCATATTTGGCAGCACATATAATACTTAATACTTACTAAATATATAATTGTAGAATAAAGTCCTGTGTCGCATCGCAACGAATATTTTCTTTATAAGAAAATGGGACTCTCCAAATTAGCTCAATATAACGTTTGAAATAGAATGCTTTCAGAATAACTATACATTCGCCCGAATTAATTAAAATTTTCCAATTTTATCAATAAAATTTAAAAATATTGATTATTGGCGGCGGTCAATGAGACATTTCCACATTTAAAAGCTATTATTTAAAATTAGCAAAAAAAAATAATGTAAACAATAAAATATTATAAAATATATTTATTATTTTATTGTTTAATTAACAAACTATTATTAGTTATAGTTGAATATATAAAATACTAAATATTGAATCAACAAATTTAATAATACTTTAATGTATACAACAATTAAGTATTATTATACTTAAGAAGAGGAGGGGTGATTTTAATGGTGGTTTTTTTTCAATATTCTCTATCTCTCCTGAGGGAGAAAAATTTTATTTCCTGTGATTTATTTTTTTTGTTTTTCATTCCATTTTAATACGTTTTTAGGCATTTTCATTTTATTTCGTAGATATTCTTTTATTTTGAGCAGGAAAGAACTTATACCGTGCTTAATTCGTTACGAACCTTAACTATGACAAAACATTGAAATTTTCTTTTTTTTTTTTAAATACTTTTGAGCTGTATAGTTCTTAATAAAAACTTTGACTTGCCCAATTTGAGTTGTCTGCACGTCTTTCTGGTTTGAAATACGAAATAATACTTAATTTTTCGAATTTTTATTTAAAATTTGAGTAAATCTATTGAATTAGTAAAAATTATTTTTGTATCAAAATAATACGTTTTTAAAATTTTAGTATGCACTTCTAATATCATCAATTGACGATGTATTAGCTATGATAATTTCTCATTTGTTTCTTTAAGAGAGTGGAAATTAAAACAAACAAAAAAATTAAGAAGTTCTTAGCGAGTTTATCAAACACTCTATACACTATATGTTTTAACTTAATCTACTCAAATTGAAAAAAACAAAATACTGAAACGTTTTACTTCATTTTGAAAGAATAGTTAACAAAGCCAGAAGGAAGAAAAGTTATATTTAATCATACATATAAATAAATTACACAAATCAAAACTAGAATATCTTCATTTTAATTATTCATTTGTCACATGAAGTATTTTCGAGGTTAGCATCATCAAATTCTAATCTACACTAAACTACATAGGTCAATGTTTTAGTATTAAATTATACATGTCGGGGCTAATCACAACTACATTTGTATACCTATCCATTTTTGTTTTATCAATAATATATTTTATATTTTATTCATCCATAATCAGTAATGTAGATCAATGTAGATTTATTTAAAGATAAATGATTTAATGTAACACTGATTAACATTTATAATGAAAACATTTAACCTTTCATTTCCATTAGCGTGGCTCATGTAATTTTTCATTTTTAAACCTGGTTTAGTAGATTCGGGTAGGAAAATAGCTCAAATATTAAGCATCCGTATAATACAGGACCAGGTACATGTTTTATAATATAAATACATCGTGTTGTTAAACGCGTGTGCGAAAAGTGAGTATCATACGATACGAGACTTTCCAAAACTCATTATCACTTTGAGGGTACAGAAGACCAAAAGGTCTAGGTACAAGGGATGCGATTTTATTCGTAATCCATAGGATAGTGCCAAAAATTTTCCCTATAAGTAAAAGTATGAAATAAAAAATACGGAGTATTTTTATTTAATTATCGATTATCGATATCGAAAATAAACTATCCCATCAAACAGAAGCAATATAATCGTTCTCCTAGGGCCTTAAAGTACGCCAACCTTAAATATACAAATTAAATGTTTGATGTAACTGGTAAGAGTTCGATTAATAGCTGAAAAAAAAAAAACAAATATAATTATAACAAAGAAAACATAATTACCATAAAAATATTTAAACAAACACAGCAATTTTAAGTAAACCATTGTAAAATTAAGCGAAAAAAAATTTATTTATTTCTTGCATTCCATATTTTATTATTTAATATTTATACTTAATTGTTTGTATACATTCATATCCACTTAATAATGTAAGTATAAATAATAAATGATTTTATATACTTTCACTTTAAACCGGTAATTTACCAAATTGATTTAAACATCAGAAAAAATATCTTCGTAGATATGTTTACAAAATGAAACAAGTTTTTTGGATTCTCTATGTAAATATTTATATATTTTGATTAAAAAAATTAGATTTAGGTTATTTGATTAGTCTTCATTCTTACGAAATTTTTTTACGAAAATTTGAAAATATGTCATAAATAAAATATCATTATTTCTGAAGATAAATTTTAACATTCAAATCACAGTTATAAAATTAATCATCGTAGTGTTCCTATGGATGTCTGGCCACACAGGGATATTGGGGAATGGGATGGCAGATAATTCTGCTGAAAATGCTCACAATGCAAAGAAAATCCCAAATTCACCAAATGCGACACCCTGAGGCACATCAACAAACACTACATAAACACACACACCTCAAAATATTTTTAATCATTAACATTCATAAAATATACTAAATATACAGTCGGTGAATTTTTCAATAGATATAATAATACCTATGCTTACAATTAAATGTGTTTATTAGTAATATTTGAACTGAGATGGTCTTGGATTGGAAAAGTGATTTAGGAAAAAATTTGAAAACCAAAGTTTGAAAAGCGAACATTTTTTGTTTGAACAGCAAAGTTTTCTTCTAGGTTTATTTTATGATTTATAATTTGGATCATGAAGCCACTGGTCCTAATAGACCGATTTAGGTCGCTATTTCCTTTATATTTTCTGTTAAATTAGAAACGAGCAGGCAAATTAATGGATAAACAGAAATGTACAAATTAGAAGATTCTATGGACACCTATATAAAGTCTTACAAACTTTAGACTAAAAATAATATATTATTCATGTTAATATATTATACACATTAAGTTGAATATAAAAATGATAAACAAAAAAAGCCTGTCGGTGATTTAAGACAACTTTCCCCAATCGGTGATTTACTGAAATTAAAAATTGTCTTTATCACTATCTGTCGAGTACCGTACAATAATTGTATTCTATTTTATAAAAAAATGAATAATAAATATTAATTAAATCTTTTTATAACTTTAAAAACTTAATCACTTTTATTTTCAAACATTTTCTCTTTTTAAATATAAACAAAAATTTTACTAGATAAGAAAAGGTGTGTGTAAAAATTGTGTGGAAAAAAAAAACATAAATAAATAAATAAATAAAAATTAAAATTTTTTATTTAGTGTTTTCGTGTGAAAGATAATAATATGACGATGTCCATACGTCAAACATTCGGGTCATTGACTCAGACTTGGAATTATAATTAAATACTTAGCCTTGATTATGGTGAAATGGAAAGAAGTAAGGAAAATAAGATTTTATTTATTTGTTTACATATACAGAGTGATAATGTATTAGTTATAATTTATTTAAATCAAAGTTTGTCGAATGGACAAAAAAGATTTCCGATTTTATTTTTTCACTTGGAAATATAAAGTTAAAAATTTTATTTGTAGCCGAGGCAATAGAGAGAAAAAAAATATTTGAAAGTAAAATTTGTAAGTGCAATTACTGTATCGAATATTGTTCTTAGTATTTATCTCATAGTGAAAAACGTGGTTTGACAAAAATGTGCCTACGTGGCCATACGGTGGCCATATATTTTTGCTTTATTTTAATGTATCATCGAAAAAAGCCAGTTAATCCAATTTTACTGAAGAATATTAAGTTTTGCAATTATATGTCGAGTGAAAGTGATTCCACATCGATATCATGATTTGTTCCAAATGGATACAACTGGATCCAATGGATTTACATCCCCAATCGAATGGATTGGGGGTACCCAGTTGACTGATTTTGCTCATTCACGATCTTAAACCATTTTTAGGTCTATAATACAACAACAAAATTTCAGTTCTATTCTCGTTTTCGAGATATATTATAACGGACGGATGGATGAACTCAAATAACTCAAAAAATACGAATTCAAATCTTTTAAAATTTGGTGTACACAATATTGATATGAAACCGAAGGCCTTGTCGATGTGTTTTTCTCGAAAAAACATTACAGATATTAATTTGAATTTTTATTTTTGCCTTTTTTTTGACGAGAAAAACTCTTTTTTTGTCGAGAAAAGCCCTCTGTTTTCATGTTGATATTATGCAAAATAAATTTCATAACATTTGATTAAGTATTTTTTAAGCTATTTGTGAGCAAAATTTGAAAAAAATGCATGTAATATACATTATGTATTACACATTTATTTCAGCGTGTGCTTTGAGTCAAATCCCCCATCATTGGTGTGTCGAATTAGATTTATTCAATTTGGTTCTTATAGGTGAATAATATTAAGTTAATGTATAGCAATTAGTAATACGAATAATTATATGTGTTGTGATTTATTTTAATAAGAAATATTGTTTATTAGAGCGAAAATCATTTGAAATACTGTAAATTCATCCACAAAATTTCATCAATATTGATTATGTATTTAGTATTATAATTATATATTACATATTTCCTTTGTATTTTCAACATTACTGTAATGTTATAAGCAAATTGAACTATTACACACTACATAGTTTAGAATAAATTTGAAAATGAGTGACTGTATAATAGATTTATTTATGACGATGTTACACATAAATATTTAATGGTGTTTGAGTTACTATCACTAACACGACTCTGACCTATATTTGGGACAGCCTGAAGTTATAAATCTGATAACAGTGGGGTTGTAAATTTCAATTGAGTTTATTTTTTTTATTAATTAAAAATAAGCAATTAAAAATTTTATTTGAACCCTCCGTGAAGTCTTCTCAATGAATAAGAAGAGAGGATGGATCTAAAAATTGATTTTGTTCTAAGCGACTAATTCATTAAAGAATTATAAACAATAAATTGCATTTGATTGTAAAGTTATTTAATTAAACTATGATAAATATAAACAATTAATGCATCTATATGATAAGTCCATTTCGCATTAAAAATTAACAATAAAATATAATTTATTTATATATACATCTTTATAAATAAATCAAACAAAACTAATTTACACAAAACTTAAATATTTAAAAGTGTTTCGTTGTATAGAATATAAATTTATTCTTAAACGTATTTATAAATCATAATTTTGAAAACATTATGAATAATTAACTAGTACAATATAGAATTATTCGCGCCATATATAATAGTGAATCAACATGGCAGATATTCCAATCTGTATCTTTTATATACATATATATGTATTTTGAGATATCGACCCTATCAGACGTCATTTGAATGTGAAAACATTGATTAGAGAAAACAAAAATATTGCTAGTTTTTAATTGTGTTGATTTAATCAAATGAATGATAAGTATAAAATATAATTAAGCTACAAATAATTACTAAATAAAGTTTTGCGAATTTGAAGGCGATACTTCAAAAACCATCTCTCCAATTATCAAATACTATAATGTATAAATCTAAGCATATGCAATATCACACGAGAAAATTAATAACACTTTAAAAATATATTTCGAGCTTTTACAAAATGTTAATTGAATTAATTAATCACAGGAAAATTGATGTAAGTCAAAAATTAAATGTAATTTCGACTTGATTAAATCTACACTATGATAAATAATGAACATTTGTAACCCAAATAAATATATATAAATTATTTTTTACATACGTACTTAAGCTTTCTTTTATATAAACTGAGTTTTAATGATTCAATATGACTCCATTCCAAATACTTTGAATATTTTACTTATGTAAAACAAAAAATGTATCAAATTAAAAAACTTTTAAAATTTTTCTTGTTTGAAGATACAGCGAAAAGAGAATTAGCTTTAATTTTTTTGTTATACCACAAAATCGTATTTTTATTACTGTATTTTTGTTTTTGGATAAGTTGAAAATAGCAATGAATTAATCTAATCGGCAATTTTGAAATTAATTTGCAGCTATTAGAACATTTTCAAAGACATAGTCAGTGTATATGAGTACGTGTGGTCAAAATTTTTCGTTTCGATTAAATTGATAAAAAATAATGATATTGCGAACAGAAAAGAAACATAAATTTTCGTTATCATAAAAAAATTATTATTTCTTGATGTTCCTCATTTGGGAGTTCGTTGTGTGGACCTCCCGGGTTGCACCTAGACAACTTATTTGATTTTGGATCAGAGTCAACTTATCAGACTTTGTAATCTTGACATAAAGATACCATTTTGGCATTATCTATACTAAAATTGTAAAGAGAAAACATTTGCGTATATTTTTGAATGTATCAACTTTAAAACTATTTGACTGATTTGAAAAATTATTCCACAGTTGGGAAGCTAACTATCCCCGGGTAACATAGGGTACTTTCTATCCCATGTTGCTAGCATAAAAAAAAATCGGAATATGTGGGGCTATTACACACAAGAAAGGGTTTCTTGTGTGTAAAATATATTTTCAGTTTAAAATATATTTTAAACTGAATAAAAAATAAATTATAAATTATAAATTACACTGTAAAAATCAAGAATTTTTTTAATAAAAAGAAATGTTAAGGTCAACCCGTTTTTTTACGGGAACTATATATAGCTTGTATAGTTAAAACTTTCAAAAAATATCTTCCGCACTTTCGGTAACTGTCTAGTATAAATTATTGGAACTAGTACAAGTAATTGGAAAACCAATTACGATTAATTTTTGTGACCAATATTTGCTTCCTTATGAGAATAAGGGGTCATTGTGAGTATCTCAGGTCTACTGAAGCCACCAATTAATATTTTGAATTAAAGACATAATTGTTTGTAAGATGTGGTGAATATTCATTGTTTTCACAAGACTTATTGTCGATCGAGAACTGTCATTTCTCTATATGCCATATCTCATAAAATAGGAACAACAAAAGCGCAAAAATTATTTGATTGATTTCGTGTTATTTTGAAATGGAACACTTTTTAAGACTAAAGAATTGTGAATCATTTTATAAGTTACTAATTATCACTCTGTAGGTATATAAAATAATGTTTTTTACCATTTACAGAGATAAAAATATTTTTAATAATGAAAAATTATTATTTATTTTACGCATTTCACTTCTTAAAGTGAAAATTATCAATTTTATAATGATTGATATGAGGAAGTTATTAATAATGTGCAGAAAAGTATTTGCTGTATTCTAAAAAACAGGTTTTTTTTTTTTTTAATGAAGAAATAATAGTTTATCTTTGTTAACTATTAAAGGAAGGGAAGTTTTAAGAATATTCCATTATGGGTATTGTATTAATGAAGAAATGTTTAACAAAAATTTCTAGAAATATTTAAACAGCGAACGAAGCAGAATCGATGGTTAATAGCAAGGTTTTTAGGAAGTATTGTTCCGGTCAAAAAAACGCACCTATCTGAACATTTAAAGTGTTTTAAAATAAAAAAATACACGTTGTTTATTGTGTTTTCATATCTTTAACAGATTTAATTTTATTTATCTAAATATAGCTTTCATTTTAAACTGAATAAATAAAACCATAATAATCGTGTTTTTTTAAGTTCAAAACACAGGAAATGTTCAGGTAGGTGCGTTTTTTTCGGGGGATGTATTTATACCTCTTAAGATCTCTTCTCTTTACTATTAATTACAAATAATTTGTAGGATTAAGAAAAAAAATTATATATTATGTAATGATAGAAATTTTTTCCCAGGTGTTTTCTAAGATAAGATAAAATTTAGCTTCTAACTTTCTCCAGCCATGGAAGGTTAATCTCAAATAGTCGTTGATTAATTTGCTTTGGTCATGTAGATTTTATTTATCCATATATAGAATAGGTATGGCAAACTTCATTTTAATGTAACTCTTAAAGTTAGTACTGCTTAGAACTAACAAGTAAACAATCGCTGTTTTTTAGATAAAAATGTTAGGAAAGACGAAATTTTGGAATACATCCAGTATTATTTTCACTTTATTTGCAGCACCTTCAAACTGAGGGTCTCAAAGGTAACTCGACCAGTTTTAAAATTTAAAACTTTTTCGATTCGAGTGACACTCTATATGATACTACACTAGCGTTGTTATGATTTTCCATTTTCCCTTAGATAAAATCAATATATGCAAGGAAATTAACAATATTTATGTGATAATTATCAATAACTCCCCAGATTTTGTGTTTGTATAAGTTTTGTTATTTTACCATAGCTTATTCATCCACAATATTGCATTGTATATATTTTCATAAATAATTCTAGATAAGTGAATTTTTGATATATCAACCGATGTAGAAAAGCTGTGTATACAAACAAGTTGTATCTATATTTAAGGAGATACTAGCCGTTACCTACCCGCTTCGCAGAGAAATTTCTTTTTAGAGAAAAAAACATTATTATTTTTTTAGATATTTCCGTAGCTTTTACCAACGTCTATAAAATCCGGAACTTTTCTAACGGGTTAAAACAAGCTACAAAGCTTACAGTTCATATGAATTTCAGGACTGGAAAATTAAAATTGTCATAATAACAGCTATGTCAACTATGGGTAATTACTAATCCTTTTTTATTACATTTTGCATTATTCTCGGAGACGGCGAACTGGTAAAGATATTTGTACAATATATTTACAACGCCCATTATTAAACTTCAAGGGTTTGCTCAAAAACTAAATAATTTTGCTTAGAGACACGAAATTTTTATTTTAAATTATATCAGTGTTCGGAATATTTTTAGTCAAAGATAGCAGTACAACCACTGCAATCGCATTCAATTGATATGTACGGTTTAATTTATTTTGCTTTACTCTTCAAAAAATTTCAAAATGCAAATTAACGTCGTCGAAACTTTCTATTTTTCTAACTTTCTAAGTTTTGAGTCGAAAGAAATCGAAAGTTCCGTGAGATTTTTTTTCCCCATTATATAAAATTGTATTTAAATAAAATAACAATGACAATTTTTAACTAAAATTCTTATAGATAATAACTACTTGCATTTTTCGACAACTCCATAAAATGAAACATACAGTACGTTAAGTTTTAAGAGCTCTACAGACTCATTGACCTTTATTTTATTAAAATATTATAGCACAGACGAATAAACTTTGAAGTCTGTAAACATTTCAATATACAGTCAGTAAATAGTTTCAAGTGTTTAAATTATATTTTATGCATTAATTACATAAAACAAATTAGACAACTGCAATACTTAAAGTACCGAGGCTTTAGTGAAAAAAGTTGTATACGTGTATATAAACAGTATTATTATAAGTGAAATTTAATGACAAAGTTAAAAAATCAAACATCCAAATTATATTCAAACATCCAATAAATATACCTTTCACCAATCATTCAAACGCTCAACATATTATATTTTGCCACTTTTTTTTATCAATTTATTCAAATTTAATTCAAAACAATCAATTAATTCATTTTCATCTGTCTGTCGAATACACAAAAGCTATCTCTCAGATAAATATTATATATCACAAATAAATAGTTACATAATAATACATAATATTATAATAAAACACTTTACTTATGGACTTCACTGTATACGCTAAGGATTGTGTGCAGTTTAATAATAATAATAATTCCAGATAATTCAAACATTGATACACAATCATATATCGAGTATTGAAACAATTAACACGGTTCATTATTACTTTCACTTTTTTAAACGTCTTTTCATTGAGGCATATTTGAATGAAGATCAATTTTCTATTTATACAAACTTCTATTTATACTTAGAAAGTGGCGAAATTTTATAATCTCGATCAAAGAACCTGAAGAAATAAGAAATTGATTGAAATATAATTTAATTTTTTTTTTTGATTTGGTACTCGATTTTCAGGGACATGAATCATCTCTTATTAATATGAAGTGCAAAAGACATGAATCTATATAAAAAACAAATATTGAACTCCATTCATAATATGCTCTCATATAATATGCTCTCACTACATAAAATGCTGTCACCTTTCTTGAATGCTGTTCTTGAATCTTTTGTTACCAATTGGCTTGGCTTGATTAAAAAACTATATAATCAGTGAGCCTCATAGTTAAGGAAAATTCTTATTTGCACATCTATGTACGCGTGGCATGCATTTAAATAATTTTCTTTTGTTACTGGAAATCTCAAAAGCTACTAAACTGATATTAAAGATATTTCACCTATAGATAGTTTTGCCATCAGCGAGTTACATGAACTATAAAAATTATTCATTTAGGCCTCCATATATGCATGGCCCACATTTTAAAATACAATTTCTAAATGGTGAGAGATATTTTGTAAGTTTGTAAATATAAAACAAAATTCCAATATTTTGGTAGCCTGCAAGTTGACTCTATTGGGAAAACAACGTTAATGGCGGTCAGCGTCATTACTCCAAAACAAAAAGAGTTACTTGTACTAGATTAGGTTTCAGACCTAATTAAGACGCAGGTCTACCGAAAACGCAAAATGGAATACAGAAACTTTTGATAAAGCTATGAAATTTATCGATGAAGACGAATCTATGAAAAAAGTTACGAAATTCAAAGAATGGCCATTTTCAACTCATTAAAAGAGACTGAAGAAAAAAACATACTCTCTTTGTATAGTGGGTGAGAGTCAATTGATGGTTATATATATGAGATTTGCTTAGGATCTTAGACCGCCATTTCCTTCAACGCGTCCGCCATTAACCACGTATGTGACTAATGAAGGTCAGAGCATAATTTATTTAAATTTAATTTACCATTTTATAATAATACCAAAG
Organism: Chrysopa pallens; assembly: GCA_020423425.1. NCBI lineage: Eukaryota > Metazoa > Arthropoda > Insecta > Neuroptera > Chrysopidae > Chrysopa > Chrysopa pallens. Next base: position 57,806,503 of record CM035592.1, on the reverse strand, counting down.
CCTTTTAAAAGTTTCCAAATATAAAGATTATTTGTTAGAAAATGTGTTAAATTGATTATTATCTATATGGTTTAAAATTTTCACTTTATTCACATTTTTCGTTAAGTGATCGCCATTATCTCGTTCTCCACTACATTCCAACCAATATATTATGTAACTGTTTGTTTTATGTTTGTAATCAACTTGAACGAAGCCGCGGATAAAAACTACTATTGTATATTTTATTTTTATACACACATTCGAATGAAAGTGAGAGGTCAATACTATCATCCATAGATATTATGTATTTAGCGTAATTTCTCTTGATCATACTATTTTTTTTATTGCGAATAAAATATATAATTATTATCTTGGTAATATAAATTAATAATTTTCGTTTAATTAAATTGATATTATGTAATATTAAACAATAAATGTTGATTATTTTATTAAGAATACTTATTTTGAAATGTTTATGACATAAATAATTTAATATTCCATTGATAATATAATACGAGATTATACAAAAGATTGCAAAATGATGGCAAAAGAGCAGGCTTCGTTTCTTTGTTATTAATTGAATGCAACATTAAGTTGAGTAAAATATTATAAAATGCACCCTAAATGCTTAGTTTTAAGCATTAAGGTTATAGGTATATCATTTAAAATAACGAAGTATATTTAATTAACATATCATATTTTGACATATATGAAATATGTTTAATAAATTTTGTTAAAAATTTGTTACGCTAGCTGATATTAAACGCACTAATGTGTCCATTTTGGTATTTTCCCCTTTCTATTCGTCCCATATCTGTCCATCAGCACGATGATTCAAAATCAAAAAGAAATGGCGATCTTATTTTGGTGGGCTATAAAGTGAGTCTTGTAGACCTATAAAGTGAGTTTAAGTTCTGGAATGAGCAAAATCGGTCAACTGAGACTAACAGATTCGTGACACAGCTTTCAAACCTAAAAAAATACAATAAAAATATAAATTTACAAGCGTTTGTTTCTTAGATGCAAACAATTTTTGTCTGAATCATTTTTTAGTAAGCTATCAAAATTTGCTAAAATTTTATCTCAAATTTAGATAATAAACAAATATAAAATTTTATCTCAAATTTAGATAATAAACAAATATAAAATTATAATAAAAACTATTAGTATGAGTATAAAACACACTTTTATTACTGTATGGACTACATATTTAGAGTATTTAATGAATGTTATTGATTAAAAATGGTTCAGCATTCATTAATAACCATCATATATCGGGTAATGTAGATCTGAAATTATTTACATTTTATTTTTAATAAGTTATACCTTAAGAAGAATCATTTATATTTATACTAACCCACACCTTCGCTGCCGTAGAAGTACAAAATATATTAGATTTAATAATATTTATTTGAATTGTTAAATGCACCTTTGCGGGTTTTTCTTCGAAGGCTTTCTCAGGATGCAAATACCGGAAAATAATATTTTGCCTCCAGGAAATGGTGTATCCTCCGCCGATCTAAGTATTAGTTTTGCTTTCAACGGGAGTAAGGGAACACTATGTCACATCCACACGGATAGGAAAAATATTTATATAGTACAATTTCATATTTAAGTTTTATAACAAAGCAATTTTTATTTTATTTTTATTAAAAACTTGTATTAAAATTAAATTTTTTTTTATTTCGGTACGGAAAATTTACGGTAAAGTTTTCATTTGCTTAGTCATTTTTAATCACAATCAAAATATAATTCAAAAACGACTAAATCCAAAATAGACTTTAAAATATTGAAATTAATATTTATGAATTAATGCACTTATCGCTTCAGTGGGTAATAGAACCTGAAAAAACAAAGTATTCAATCTATCGTTACATGCTGTTCACAGTTCGATCTCACTTCAACAAAATATTCTTGAAAACTGATCATGACTAGAATGGGATTCCAGCAAAGTTGGACTTTAACCTGGTTGAAATTTTTGCTGGGTGGGCAGGTTCGAAATTTTTATCCCCCCCCCTAAATTTTCGATGATAATAATTTTGTATGAAAGATGTTTGTGATTGTTAATTAATATTATACCAGACAGTTTTTGTTAGTTGTAAATAATTTTCGTGAAAAACTATTGTTTTGCCCTTAAAATTATCCTACACGAAATTGTAATAGAGCAATAAAATTTTTAATCTCTTCAACAAAGGGGCATGGCCCACCCAGAGAAATTCCTAGGTGGGCAGCTGCCCACCCTGCCCATACGGCTCCTACGCCCCTGACTTTAACGTATAGTATGAATACGCTCAAATATTTAGTACTTGATAATGTGAACCGCATTATAGTGTGAATCTACCCTTAATATTCACGGTAAACATCCTTAACAATTCTGTAACATTATACGTAAAATTTTCTACAAAGAATCGATATGTTATGTAGCACTAAACAAATAATAGTAGTTGAAATAAAAGTAGTAACAGTCTCTTAAATTTTCGAACATTGAATCGACTAGAACAACTGAAAATTTACCAATAGGTATTAAATGCTTTTATTAAAAAAACAACATTGTTAGGTATTAAGTTCATATTGTTTACGAAAGAAATTTAATCAATATTTTTACTATTTTCTCAAATTAAAAACAATTTTTATCACATAATTATTCTATTCCCTTCAATAATACAAAGTTTCCTTGAATAGAATTTTCAAATTTTTCTGAGTTTGAGGATCCTATAATCTAATTAAATACTATTAAAGAATATTTATACATATGGGCGTTCAAAAAATATAAATTAACGACGAGTATTTAATTTTTTAAGTGAAACTTACTATATATATATATATATATATATATATATATATATATATAGACCAGAGTAGAAGCCTTAAAAAATGATAAAAAGAAAATTATAGTAGAATTACAGCCATTGGAAATGCAAGATAAAATGATAAAAATGAAAGCGAAAATAAATTACGAGCGATCTGAGTTTGGGAAGTAGAAACGGGTGAGTTTTTAACGGTAAAACACGGTTTATTTGAATTTCTGGCAAAACTGCAAGTCCTATGGAAAAAAAGTTAAATTGCAAAGTTGTAGATAATAAAAAGATCTACAACTTTTATATTTACACTTTTTTCACATAACCTCAAAATTTTTCGATTGTTAATTAGGGTGCTTTTTCGATATTAATTCAAAATAAGATGAATAAATAAATATTTTAAATAAAAAAAATTACAGTATATTTGGAATATAAAAACGTAAGGTTTCACCAAATTTCGGAGAAAAAAAAAATAAAAAACCAAAAACTTGGTTATTTCAATTTTTCACATAAATTTTGAGATTCTGTGAAAAAAGTATAAATACAAAAGCTGTAGATCTTTTTATTACCTACAACTTTGCCATTTAACTTTTTTCCATTGGACTTGTATTTTTGCCGGAAATTCAGATTTTTTCTTTCTTTTTTATCATATTATCTTCCGTTTCCAATTGATTTCATTCTACTATAATTTTTTTTGTTTTCAAAAATTATCTACCCTGATATAATACTCATTATTATACCCTCGAAATTACAAATATTTTGACTTAATTGAAATTCACTCCATTTTTTTATTTACATGAATCTTTTCTAGACAGTCTGGAATGGAAAAGAAAAACTAAGAAAAGAAGATTGAAGGAATGTGTTTTTGGATTTCTTAGTATAAATTACCTCATAAAGAATTTTATCAAAATCGGGAACAAAATTACAGAAATTTATCACAATTTTCTAAGCCCTTTGAAATTTTTTTCTAGAATGAGATAGAAATGACTTATATACATTTTGAAACAAATCCAATAATCATTTGAATCAAAATGAATACGTTTTAGGTATGAGTTACATCGACGTATTTGAAAACGCGATGTGAACGAATTTTATTCTCATCCTCTAAATTATTATAAAACCGTAAAATAAAGAGTATTGAAAAGGGTAAAAAGAGAAAAAATTCTTTCAAGTATAAATTGTAGCGCATAAAATTTTACACAAAAGCCTTCATAAAGCTTTATTATTAATAATAACGGTGCTAGTGGGTTCAGAATTTAACTCAGACACACATACTAAAGCCTTACATTTTTTTTTTTCGATAACAATAGTTTCTATACTATCATTTGGTCTGTAAAAAAAGGAAAATAATAGATAATAATATTAAAAACTATTTTTTTGTACAAACTTAATATAAAAGGGTTTACAAATTCTGACATTAATGGGGAGATTATATTACAGAGTGATCTGTGTTAAAAAACACTATTTTTGTACGTAAACGTTTGTATTAAAAAACACTGTTTTCACGGTGGACGTGATAAAGAATCTTTCCAAAGCAGAAATCCAAATTTGGTATTATGATAAAAAATGGCCTCTTTTGCGAAAAACTCTTCGACCCGCATTTTCATAATGCGTTTCATGCATTTTCATTATACATGTCAAATTTCATTTCATTTGAATGGTTATTTTTTTAATTATTCTATTTTTAGTTATCATTTTTATGTATACCAAAGATAATCCAAGGTAGAATGCATAATTCTTTTTATTAATTTTCCTTAAAGTTCTTTCATATGATTTGATGTTTTAATTTATGAAATGAATCGTTTTTATAGATAATTTTCGTAATAATCGTTATTTCTAACCCATTATCAATATATATGGCGAAGTTATTTTATTTTTACGAATTATTATTATATTATTATATACGACAATTTTATAGTATCTTAAACTGAACTTACTGGGAAATTCAATTAAATAAATAATCAAACCCTTTATTAGTTATAAATAAATCATTGTATCTCGGAAATACCACTTCAACATCATATCTTCTTTACCGTTTCAGATATGACTTAATTTTTTTGATATTATAGGTTAATTTGAATTTATCACTGTAGAAAACAAAAAATATTTTATATTTATAAGGAAATATCATTTGAAAAGAAATAATATGCAATATACTTAATGGGTTGACCAGTCTATAAAATCGTCGTTGATTTAAATGAAGAAAATGACATTATTGAAGGGATACCTATGTTTATATTAAATTACTTTTAATATTTATTCAAATTCAAACCTATAAGGAAGATGTATAAATTTTTTGTCACTTCATGTGAAGCATCAATACGTCACGAACATGAAGTTATTTTTTAACAGACTTAAAAAATAGACAAAAAATGGACGTTCAAAATTCTTCATAAAACAAACCAGGAGTAGATGTTTATCACATTTTATGGTAAGAGATCCAATCGATTTCCAATGCAATTATATACACTTATATACAATTTCCTTCAAAATTGAAGATCAATAATGCAAGTATGCAAAAATAAATTGATAATAAAATATATATTGTGAATAAAATTGTTTTATAAATTACATAAATATTCAAAAATTTTGTTGTGCGATTTTGCCATACAAAATGAACGCTTATCGTAGAATCAACCTTAAAACGTTTTTTGCAAGAAAAAGATACAACACAATCTTATTGTGCGTAGTTTCACATTTGATGGGATATTAAAATTATTATCCTAACGAACTATTCAAATACACCTGACACATTCTGTGTTTGAAGGACTAAGATCTGGCAAGTTACAACATTATACACCTCGTTTTATAAATGTAGGTATGAAATGAATGTACATAAGTTTGTTTTATAGGCGTAATCGTATTTCAGTGAAAACGAATCGAATGTATATTATCACGTTTTTATTCAAATATGCCTTTGTTCGGTTGTAATTTATCTTAAACTCTTTTCCAGATGAACCTGAGACTTGAAATTCTTAATATAGTTAAAGACTGAATGATAATGCAATAATATAGTCGAATTATTATTTTATCTTCCACTACGAGACACGAGACACACAATTTGGTTTTCATTATATAATAAAAGTAAAAATTTTAATATGCTTCTCTTTATAACGAATTATTTTTATAACAAAATATTTTATATAAGCCTAATAAAGATTTTCAAACCCCATAAAGTTTCCTTGACTCTTTTAGAAAACAACCGAACAACTCATTTTTATGCATCCCACTGATATAAATATTCGAAACTACTCACTAGTTGAATGGAATTCAATGCTAATAAAGAAAACCGTAATTGGAGCAACACTTCAAGTCGAGCCTAGACCTTTCTTGTATAAAAGTTTCCATAAACGTATTTATTATTACAATAATTACAAAACATATCGTATTATAATATATATTATAATTAATATGTTAATTAGCTGAATTTGAGCTGAAATGATAGCGAATTAATGAATCCTCAAACACAATTTTTTTTATTACAATACGTTTTTATTACAATAATTACAAAACATATCGTATTATAATATATATTATAATTAATATGTTAATTAGCTGAATTTGAGCTGAAATGATAGCGAATTAATGAATCCTCAAACACAATTTTTTTTATTACAATACGTTTTTATTACAATAATTACAAAACATATCGTATTATAATATATATTATAATTAATATGTTAATTAGCTGAATTTGAGCTGAAATGATAGCGAATTAATGAATCCTCAAACACAATTTTTTTTTAAATGTCGTGAAAAAGACTTGAAACCTGTATGTCTGACGTCGTTTTAATTTTTTGAGACGTCAGCTCAGTATGCCGCTAAGTCGAATTAAAACTTTTATCTATCTTGTATAGAAGCGGAGATTCAGAGAGCGGGGATTAAAAACCAAATATAAATATAAATATATATATATATATATATATATATATATATATATATATATATATATATATATATATATATATATATATATATATATATATACATATATATATATATCAGATTACTTCTGATATGAATCCACATTCTAAGAGTCATATGAACGAAATTCAGATTTTCGGTAATTAGGTAGATAACTAATATTGAATTTACTACGTTTGACATGAAAATGTAGAACTATACCGTACTATCTTTGTTTACCTAATCAGAATTTTTGAACGTTCATATTTTGTTCATTTTTAAACATTTAAAAATTAGATTCAGTCCCCGGTTCGTGAAGTAAAACGCTTAAAGAAATAAAAAAAATAAGCAATAAAAAAAGTCATTATACTTGATAACATCCATTAGATACTTCTGAAAAAATTCAGTGTTTGAGAGTTAAGAATGTGTGGATAATAATTTATGCTTATTTATAAATATAAAACTTCTACTAACCCCCAATCCCCAAATTAGCTTTGTATCCGCGCCTGCTTTTATATAGAAATAAAACATCCTTTAAATATAATATTATAGTATAAATAATTTTAGTAATTAATAGAGCACGATTTAATAAATATTAAAATAGGAATGAGTAACAATTATAAATATTATTACCGGGAGCATTATAATACTAATTATTACGTTAGGCAATACAGATTGTAACTTTATTTATTACAAAGCCATACATACTTATTGATAAAGCCGTTATATTAAATATTTTTTTTTTCATTATTTTTTAATTTACTGGATGATAACATTATCATTTTACTACTTCCGACCTATGTCTGTCGATATCGCAAATATTGTATTGGTTTTTGTAGGAAAAAAAATGTGTGTTCCTATTTTTAAATTATACCTGTCTCTCGATCGAACTGTCTGTTAAGAAGAACGAGAATAATGCGTGCGTATCTGGTTTTTTCAACCAAATACCGATATTTCGAGTACCGTTAATTCGATTTTATCAAAATTTTGAATATAAACATGTTTTTTACATTAATAACTTCAAGTTTGTTAGAATCGAATTTAAAAAACAGCTTACTTCAATTCACAAAAAAATGTAGCCATCTCACTGGTCAGGGAATTTAATTTAATATGATAAAAATGCAAAAAATGCAATTTTTCACATATTTTCCAAGTTGTATTTTTATCTTTCAAGCCGTTTCGAACAAACCGACGTAGAAGTAAACATATTCATGCAATCCGAGGAAGTTCTGTGTCCATTATCGGCTGTATATTTTTTAAATTTTACCGGTTGAAAACTATATTGTACAAACTGGAAGAAGTATTGTGTATATTTCGTAACTATCTGATTTATTATTTTCCAACTACTTAAATGTTTAAGTAGTTACTTGTTTGGTACTTATTTATTCTATGTTTACTTTGAAATTTAATCTCTTTCGATATTTTATATATGCTTTGGAACACTTCGAGGAATAATTAAGTTCTTATGAATAGTTGAATAATTTATGTACATGCTCATACCATTGACGAAATACGTATATCATATAGATTTGATAGACATTGTTGTCAAGAAATAAAGATCTAATAAATTAAAATAAATGAATGTCCATTTTTTAGAACGCAGGTTCTTTTCCGGGGCTTACACTAAGTGAAAGGGTAGAAAAATCTTTATGTAACGAAATGAAATACTCTCTGCAATATGAAGATATGTATAAAACTGCATAAGTAAGTCTCGCATACAAAATGTGAATGTGCCATTAAATATATAGGGTAAGTCCGGGAGAGATGGCCGTAGGTTTTAGGAGACTATAAATATTAGACTGCTGTTTTTCCAAGATATTAGTTTTGAACTTATCTGTAATCATTTAACTGTAAAATAACACAAAGAAATCAACAGAGGTTTAGATAACGACAAATATAAAGACAATCTTTTCTATATCTCTTGACTGGCTATCTCTCCTGAGATATTGCCCCGTGGAGATGACTTGTTAGTTTTATGAGTATTTTGCTATTTTTTTTTAAATTTTCATTTGAGTTTTTCTATTCTTAACTTATTCTATTTTAACTGTTCTTTGGCTATTTGCATTTGAGAATTTAAAGTAATACATAAATACTCTTTGACTGCATAAGGTATTAGATCTAGAACAGCCGTTGTCTTGGATTAAAATGATACTATTACTGAGATTTGACATACATTTAGATGTTATTTCTACGGGACTGCTTAGAAAAGCATAACTTGTTGTGGCCGTTTCTCTTTAATCAATCTAGGGAGATAGGCATATCGATATAAAACTGAATGACTAGGAATTGATGACAATTTTGAGGTTCGAACGCAAGAAGTCTACAATACCAATCTGGATTATGCAAAAAATTATGAATTTCTATTCAAATTTTATCACTGCAAACCTGGATGTGTACACATAAAAAACTTTTTCCTATGGAAAACCCATTAACTTATTTTGACTTTTTAAATTCAAATTCACTTTCCATGTGCTGCTAGAAGCTTACGTAGATAGAAGTGAACTAAGCATAAAATATTACAATCTATCTATTACCCGAGACTTACCCTATATTTGTATCTTTTCAAACAAATTTCTTACGTACATTTACGTACTTTTATATTATTATTATTATTTTATATTTATATTATTTATGGTGTGTTATTGAAAATTAATTTGTCTATTTCAAACAAATTATTCACGTATGTATCTCACTCTCTCATTCAGATTATATATGGCGGTCATTAGTAGAGTGTATTTGTTTCTTTTTATTCATATAGCTATGGCTATATTTCGCTCTCTCGATCAAAATAAATTAGTCAAATCAAAAATAAAGTAAAAACTTTGTTCTTGACAACGGTTTCCTGGCCGCACAAATGGTTTCAAATTTAAATGTCTCTGGTGTACTTATCTAAATAAAGTCTGTGTTTTTATTATCTTACTTTTTACACTTAAGTACGTTTCTTCAATATTGCAAACATTAAAAATTATTCATTTTGGAAAGAAAATTCATTTATTTTTTTGCGAAACACAATTAAGAAATTAAAACTTGATTCAATTTAAAATAATTTCGAAAACAGAACATTATTCTATCACTAATATAAATATTCGTTTATAACATAAAAAGTAACATGACTCAATTCTCTAAAAGGCGGAAATGGTAAATTAGACTCTAATAAGAACAGAAATTGGATAAACCCACGAGGCATTGATTGTTATTTATAAAAATACTTATATACATTCTGAAAATATTACGAAATTTATTGACTTTATATAATATCCTCTTATTTTAATTGAATCAATAATATTCCTAATTTATAAAAATTTTATTTGCTATAATTTCATATTGTATAATAAATTATTACACAGTCGTAAAATTAAACAAAACGCGGTGACTGTGACCGTCATCTTAAAAGGTTCGTTAACTTTATTTCTGATTAACTAACCTACACTGACGTGCAAAATATTGGAACCACGCTGTATTCGAAAAAATTGATAAAGATATAATAATAAGATTATAAACTCTATATACAAATGGTAAAATTATCCTTACATAATCCTTATTACTTTTATATATTTAAATCGGGAAATTTGATAACACAAATTATACGTTAAATTTCCAGTTGTTAGTCTCGATAACATTTGTTTAACATTTGTTCGTCTTTAGAAAATAACAATAATACCAATCATGTGAATTTGACTGAACATTTGAGTTTATTGACTCATAAAAGACGAGAATGGAATTGATTTACATAGTGCCGAGGATCGTAAGGTTGATCATTCAAAGGCAACGAACTCGATTTTCAAAAACGTTCTTTGTTCATTTTTTACCAATTTGGTATGGTGACTCCGAATTTATGGACTGCAGTGTATTTTATCAATTCTATAAAGATTACATTTGAAGAAATCGGTAAAACAGGGTTTGATTGAGTTTGGAGGCTTACAACCCATTGCCTGGTTCCGTATAAACAAACTGCCAAAAACTCCGCATGAACGCAATTTCATGTTTTATCAAAGTTGATTATTTTTTCGTCGGCTTTTTTCGTTACCGTTCCGTATCTAATTAAAAACATTTATAAACCATAAAGAGGTACGCGGTCTCTTGAGCTGTTACGTATCAAGATACTGAATTAATAAAATTGTTTCCTATATAGACCAGTGTAGGATGAAACCCATTTTTTCTTGCAATTTTTTTTTGTATTCTATTCCGTTTCCAATGAGTTTCATCCTATTATAATTTTTTTTGGTTTCAAAAATTATCGACCCACGTTTAATATTCTTTTGTTTGCATATTCATTTTTAATTTCAGTTTTCGGGTGGAGAATTATAAATATCTGTCAGAAAACTTATAATATTTAAATAATTTATCTTTCACTTTTAACCAATTTTTTTAATCATACTTTTAATAAGACCGAATGATTACTATTCGTAGAATAATTGATTTTAATATATAAATATTTAAAAAAAAAATTGTTTTTCTTTTTTTTATGCGAAAGTAAAAGTAATTTAAAAGATATTATTTGTAATTTATCAACGGGCTAAGCTGATAGTATCAAATAATTTGAAAGTAGTCGTCTTATCTTCTGTTTTCTCTTTCATGGTACCATGATTAAATAAACCTCTGTAAATTTTTAATATACTTATGATAGATTTAAGACAATCATAAAATTTTTTTAAATTTAGTAATTAAAATTGTTCAACTGTTAATTAAAAATTATGTCGTTTATTTTTTTAACACATTTCTATTAATTTTTTTCTATTTTCATACAATTATACTTTAATGCAATAGAATTTATATTAAACACAGTAGCCGCTACCCACCCGCTTTACAGGCAATTTCTAATATTTACAAAAATACTAAAGTAGGATTTTTTTTTACAAATCTGCACAATACATTTTTCTATTTCTCTACTTTACCCTAAGAATTTGCAAAATTTAAATTTTTAGTTCGCTTCGCTGTCAATATAATTTTGGTATTAAAAAATGTAAAAAAAAAAATTAAATAAAATTTATAAGATAATTTATCTATTTCCTACTTTAAAACAGAACTAAATAATATATTATTTCTTTTTTTCCAAATTTTCCTGGTAATTTTTTACATTTTTTTGTTTCATAAACTCCAAAAAATGAATTTTTATACAACATATTCCTGTTTGATATGCCTATAGATTCATTTACAAAATATTGGCAAATATATATTGAACCTCATTAAATTTGAATTTAATGATTAAATATTTTTAATTAATTAAACAACTTTGAATACAATACGTCTCCGATTATAATAAATACATTATTCAGCTTTTCGAATAATTCTTGATAAAAAATTTGATGTGAACGTACACATAACTTCCATATATTGACTACATAGTTCACCCTGACTACAATAGAACATCCTTGAAATCGAAAAAAAGTGTTTGCAGTTTCGTGTTCGTACGAGGTCCTGTACTTTCGAAAACTGTTCATGAATTTTTAACTGGTATTTAGCGTTTTCAAAAAAATCTAAAAACATTGGCCGTAAATTTCAATGTTATGTTGCCATTAATTTATATAATTTGTTCTGAATAATCTAAGTGGTTATTTGTTTTTTATAGAGACCCTTAAAGGCTCTATTAATAAAGACAATCTGTAATAAATTTTTTTCAATTTTCGCTCCATAAGTAACTCAAAAAACTATTTTCCAAATATAATGAAATTCGGTATACACAATCTTAAAATGAAGAATTTTCCCCTTAAAAGGATTCTAAAGTAAAAATCAAAATTTAATTTTATTTTTAGAAGTGATTTTTTGAGGAAAACTTTTCCTCGTGCCATTTGGTTTCATGTTAAGATTGTACATATTAAGGTTTTTGAGTTATTTATGTGCGAAAATAGAAAAAACATTACAGATTATCTTTATTACTAGACGCTGTAGAGGTCTCTATCAAACACCCATACATACTTAAGAAAATAAATTCAATAAAAATTATAATATGTTCTTGGATTTCAAGTTCGACTGTTTTATAAATTTGCTTATTCCCAAGTAGAATTTTGACAAAATTTTATGAGATACAGCCAATGGTTAGCTTATAAATATAAGTTAAGAAGAGCAAGACCATAGTGACCTCATAGTTCACTGGTTTTTTATCATAATTATTTTAGTTTACCTCATGTTTGACCACTGTAACTCAATTACAAATTAGAATTTAAAAAATTATAAATTTTGGCTCACAGCTGTCATAGAATAATTTTTAACAGATATCATTTAATTCTAGTTATATAGCATTTGATAGCAATTATTAACTTTTGGAGATGATTTAGTACCACTATTAAATTTTGACTCATCATTGGCTTATTTTGACGCATTATTAGCTAATGGTGGGCCATTATTGAATATTTATAAATGAATTTCTTCAATTATTTAATTTTGAATTGAAAGGAATGTAAAAAACAAGTAAAGCCTATGCAGTGGAGTTATTTGAGACTATAGAAAGGAAGTTTGGTCCAACTTCTCCTCAATAATTGATGAATAATATTGCATATAGAAGTCAAAATAAATAAAGCATAAGTATTCTATAAAGTGTTTGAACGATAAACTTTTTTATTGTATTGAAAATAATGTTTAAAACTTCATTTAAAGCTTGTATCGACCAATACAACATATAAATATATTCGTAAATAATTCTACACGTATATTTGATAAATATAAGCTACATTTTACTGATTGTGTAATGGAAACATGGACATAATACGCAGACTATTAACGTCAATTTCAATTGTTTTGTTACTAAAATTCTTTGACATGTGGAATATTATTAAAGGATAATTGTTTGCACTGTTCCTTCCTACTTTATATTCGAAAGTTCCGAAAGTTTTTAAAATCCAAAACATACAATTATTTAAAGATAAAGAAACATGGACCTAACGCTTGATTCAATTCCCCTGATCCAACTACTTTCCAAGCATCTTCAGGTAAACGTAAGGTTGATTTAAGATATTGTTAAATCGAATTCATGATACGATTTCAATTTTAGAGAAATGGTAAAAAAACTAAATAGTTAGTTGAAGCATGAAAAAAACAATTTTCAAAGGGAGAAAATGTATTTTTGTCTTATGAGCTAAAGAAGAGTTTTTTTTTTTATTGATCATTTTGAGCTTTAGTTTGTTGAACTTTATTTTATAAATTAATCTAGTTCTTTATAAAAGTATTTTGTGTATTTTCAAAATTCTACCGGAAAGTAAAATAATTTTGGTAATAAGAAATTTATTTGATTACAGTTCATCGCTTCAATCATTTTCCGGGTTCCTGTTACTGGGTACTACCCAGTACCCAGTAACTAGGAATCCCTTTAAAAACAAGCCTACGTGTGGGCCGAAAAGTCTGTTCAACAAGCTAACCAAAGAAGATCAGAGTATATTAAAAATCACAGTAGAGTCCCTTGGATCTAGACCTTTCGGTTCTCTGACTCTCCTTTACAACACTCACCTGGTTGCAAAGAGAGCTTCTAGCAAAAGTTGAAAATTAAATTTTTATGATGGTGGAATCAACCGCTTTTTTTTAAATTAGAATTGGAACCTGCAACCTTTAGTCTAAAAAGTATTAATGCCTTACTCACTTGGCTATTGAATCGAATAACAAAGAAGAATATGGGTATTTTTTGGCAATTTATTAAGTATTTATAAATTTTTATTCTCAACAAAAAGCGATCGAACATATTTTACTGAATTTAACTGACGTTATTATTCACTAATTGAATGTAGTTTCCAGTTGATATTTGTTTTCGAGATATCGTCAACGTATATACACTCGCAGACACACACACACGCACACATTCCTAAATATGTTGCATTTGGATTCTAGTGAATTTGACACGTAAAGTAATATGATAATTCAGGATATACAAAATTTGCACAATTACAAGAACCCCCCAACGCAAAGCTAATTACCTTAAAAATCGATATTATAAATCTTGAATGATCCCTGAACGATAAGATTCAGCATCCCCTATGTGAAATGTAATGAAAATAATAATTTTAGTAAAATTGGAATAAATAAGATGAAACTTTGCTTTGAAGTAAATGTTTCGTGGAAATATATTTTTCCAAAATTCAAAATAACAAAAGATGTAAAATGGCAGAAAATTTTCAATGAAATTAATAATTAAACTAAAATAGATGGTATTGGAAACAATAAAATTAAACAGTATAACTTACTAAAAGAATACTTTCAAACTAAATTTCTTTATTCAAAGGGTTCAATAGTATTGGTAGAAAAAGTAAACTTCTTTACTTTATTATGAACTTGTGTCTAAATATGTTACGTTGGGAAACTTTTGAAAACAAAACAAAACAAAAAATAAGTTCATTCTTGTAAGTAGAAATACTTTATATAAACATCAATTTTAGTATTTTACAAAAATAAAAAAAATATCAATGCTGGAAAATTTATATTATCTAGTTTAATTTCAAAGTTTTATCCAGATTTGTTATCAAGCGCCATAACATTTACAATAATGTCCACAAAATAAGATGAATGTGTTTGAAAACTTTTAATTATTCTCCCTAATCAATTTTGCCACCTTTCAAATAGCTTCCACCTTATTCATCACATTTTTGCATATCTTTTTTCAAACTTTTGTCAAAAGCTTGTTGCTAAGCTAAATTACTACATTAACGAAATCATGGCCTTCATTATTGACTAACTTTCGTACTGTTCTTTAAAATCGTTATATCATTTATAAAAAATTATGCGACATAACTTTACCATTGAAGATCTTCTGTAATATCTTTGACTAACCCTATAAAAAGTGATACCAGCCTCTAAAAGATAAAGCTTAATCGGTCAAGGAATGGTATTTGTTGGAAAAACCGAGTATGTCGTAAAAATTTCCAACTCTAAAACCCATTACAAATTAATCTAGGTTGTATATTTGTCACACAATGTCAATGTATTTAAACAGTAACAACCAAGTCCATTCAGGGTGAGACCAATAGTAGAGAATTAACGATAGAATTCCGTGGTATAAAACTTCATTTATTATTAAAAATGTGTAGAATATACGAAGAAAAAGAATTTAATTATATAATGGTTAAATAATGAATATAATATTAAAAACAAAAAAAAAATAAATAAAATGACAAAAATATGTTAAATTGATAAACGAAACTAGGTTGTGAATCCCCTTCCCATCCCATTTTTAATTCGTTCATATACTTTATGGAATATTCATTACATTTTATATTAATATATATCATAACAATTTTTTTAATTTTATCAAATTTTTATAGGAATTTGAAACAAAAAATCAATTTCAAATAATCGGATTGGATTAGATGCGTTTAGATCATACCCGCTAAAACCCTAACTCTTCCTTAAGAAAACTTCCACAACGCAGTATCCTTATACTGCGTTGTCCCGCCGCGGAACCGCCGTCAGTCGTTACTTCGCCCGGGAGGGACTGTCTTAGAACTACGTTCTTTACTGTTGTCGGTAAGGGCGTCTTCTTGGTCGTTCTCCCTGGAGGATCTTCATAATCTTGGCCGCTGCATCGGCCACTGCCTTCAAATTGGCCGCACAGTGCAACGAAACGAATGAACGAGAAGAAAATATGCTCCTCCATTTTCTCTTCATTTTGAAGACTTGGACACGGTGGATCGAAGTCCAATCCGAACCTGGCCAGGTGGAGTCCATAGTTTCCATGCCCGGTTAGCTGCTGCGTGTCATAGAAGTCAACCTCTCCTTATTTTCTGCTGAGCTACATCTGGGATCAAACGGTGTTTCTACCTCCCAATTCGCGAGGATTCCCATCGCCGTTGTTAGTTCTCTATCGTGCGGTTTCTCCCGTCTGTGTGGTAGGGGGTCGGGTGTCGTCCGTATCATTCTGCCTTCGTTGGTAGATTCTCCGACACTCACCTGGCAGGGTGTCAATTGGCGGGAGATCAGCTACTACACACATAGCATCGTAAGAGACTTAAGAAACGGTATCCATTGCCGATGACCAGCCTGAAGGGGCGTACTAAAGGTTCGAGCTGATGGAGCTGTCTAATATATAATATATAGTATATGTCGATATTTATGTACTGAAGTGATTTTTCCCATCTCAAAAATGCCCAACGAGCCTTAATAGTTATCACTTCCAAAATTAAAAATTAAATAATTAATGAATTGTTATTATGCCAACAGAAGAAATTAATAATGAACATTACAATTGCGTTCATTCAATAATAACAGTTTTTTTATAATTTGTGTGATATAGTAAAACGAAATTATATATGAAAAAAAAAATAATTTGAAAACTAAATACGCGGAGACAATAAAACAAAAAAATTTCAATTATTGCGTGCAAATTATTTGCTCCTAATAATTTGAGTTAAACAAACCGCAAAATGTAAATGAGTAAATGATATATGTAAATAATTTGAAACACAATTAAATATCATTGTCAATTTAATGTATATTTACTAACACTTATTCGTAATTTTATCAAATTTCAAAAACAATTTACAATGGGCCGTTGTTCTATTTCCCAAATCTCAAGTGAATTACATTAATTTTATTTGTTTTTACATGGGAAAAGTGTGGATAACAGAGATCACGGGACGTCTATTTTTTGCCGCCAGAATCTTATTTTTAAATAAAAAAGATGTTTTAAATAGAAAACATTACCTATTAACTACGCATAAAAATGTAATGTTATTACCAAGTTGCTAACACTTACCCACCTCCAAGCATCTTCTTGAAATGAATGGTGTATATATAAAATTGGTAACAGGTATTTTAAATGAACACATAATATGTTTATAAGTGATACTAAAGAACGGGTTAACCAAAATATGATCAACTTTCACAATTTCTTTGGCAAGGTCACTACTACTTATATACTACAAGATTCATTGGATGCATATCACTAGGTTATCAGAACTACACATTATATCAAGCAGAAAACAAGTTAAATATTTATGTCATACAATATCTTTCACCAGTAAATTATTGTTTATTTCTCTGTACTACAAAAAGCGAATGCAATGCCAGTAGTATTTGACTGTAAAACAATAACAATAATAGATTTTCCTTTTATAATAACCAACTTTATAAACCGGAAAATTTATAAAAAGGGGAGAAACAGCTTCGATTAAAAAAATTATTTAGTGTTCTTTAGACTTTCATGAACATTCATTTAGACTAACTTCTACCTCACTATGATAAATGAAAAAAATAGTTTTCCCATCCCAAATGGTAACAGTGATAAAATAAACACTACGAAATCGCTGATCAATCTGAGTTCAAACAGGATCTTGGATTTCAAATCCAAAAACTTGGAAGCAACTAAAGATAGTTTCAGCCCCATAAAACCACCTTTGGAAGTGACAGGGGTATTAGAATTTTTTTTAAATACAAAATTTCGCATTTGAAATCGTTTCTTCAAGGTTTTTGGGTTCACTGATCATGAATCCGAAGTTTATAAGCAACTGGTGTTAATTTCAACCCAATAAAACCACCCTTAGATGTAACAGAGATTAAAAAATTTTATAATTTAATAGTTCACCTCCAAAATTGTCTCTCGGGTTAAAGTTTTGCACCAGTACTAAATAAACAAAATTATTTGACTTATTATGATTCAATGACATAAAATTACAAGAGACATGATGCCAGCATTAAAAGATCACAAAAATACGAATGCCAAGAAAACGGTATGTTGAAACGATTAAAAAATTTTGTTTATAATTGACCAGTTTTAATATAAACCTTAAGAAAATAAGATATTCAGTAAAATAAAATTATAATTTACTTTAATGTGCCATCTTGATTGCAACAGCAATAATTCATCAATCTTAGAACAATGACTTCATAATGCATTAAATACTATCCGAAAAGAGGTGAGGTATACATACTATTTCTTTTTTCTCTACTCTAAGCAACATTAGTTGAGTTAATTTATTCAATTCAAGAACAAACTGACGGAATTTAGTTATTGTGATAGGATCTGAATGAATATTCTGTTCTTGAATTTAAGAAATACTTATGAATTCTAAACAAATTTTATTACACACGATTTCTATAGCTCATATAATTCGCTGAAAAATTTAAATCGATTAAATAGCTTAAGTATTTAAAATGCTATCGTTGAAAAACCAATCAGATTTAGTTGTAAAAAACATATACAATAGTATAAATAAGGTTATTTTCATGGAGAAAAAAATAACCATTGTACTAAAAAAACAAAAAACAGCAAATTTTAATTAATATCTAGTTGGTATATTGCGTTCAAGAAACTCTCAGAAATGATAATTGATCCACCTAAAAATCCTAATTGCAATCGACTATAACAACTATACTTGTTATAGTCAACAGTAACAGCTGTACTATTTCGTCACAAAGTCGATACGATTATAATAAGAGCATTTTTGTTGGCAATTCAAATATAATAGAAACAAATCAATTATATACTTTAAACATTATTTTTTTGTTGAATTAGTATTTTTTTCGCAAATAGTATACGTTAACCTATATTTTAGGAGGGTATTTCAAAATCTGGCATTATGTCTATCATTGTTTAATAATCACTTTTTCATTTTCATGGATTTAATCAAAAATTTTCTTAGTGTACAACAATTAATCCAATAGATATATATGTATTGCATTCAGATTGATGCGTTACGTGTTTCAAATTTTCCAGGCATTTTAAAAACAAATAAACTTTATTGATAAAATAAAAAAACTAAACTCTCTATATGAAAATATTATTTTTAATGCTTTAAATCATTTCTTTAACCATCCGTCATCAGCCTGATAAATAAAATTGGATTCAGTAGATAAAAGTGTACTTTATAACTAGTTGTAACCCAGCCGATTAGCAGCCCATTCATTTCTCAACATTTAAATATCATATTCAATATAGTATCGGTATCAAAAACTGTATCAAAAAATATTATTTAATCCCTATCTCGGAAGTAAAACGAATAAAATTATCTGATCTCCAAATTTCAATATAATCATCGTTATTATTTTCCTAAACACTTTACCGATAACATAACGTACGAAACCAAAAAATAATTATGTATTATATATCCGTCATAAACACTTTTAGTTTTTTATAATTTCCCAGGATAATTTTTTAATATTTCTGATTCTTATTCGAATTTCAACAAAATTATCCGGAGTGGTTCAGCCGTTGCTATTCATTTTGGAATCCATTTTGCATACACTTATTTTTAAATAGATGGATTACTGTATTTTACAAATTAGCAACGAGTAACATCTCCTCAGAGAATCATTACAACTAGCTAATTCATACTGATGATGGCTACTTTGTAGTCGAAATACGTATTTATAAAATACAAAATAATTGGATTACTGTATATTCATCTTACGATTCGAAAAAAATTACCGGTTTTAAGATTGGTTTTGCAGATTACACCTTGTTTGAATTTCGAGTAATATTATTACTTTTTGTCTTTTGTCAAGTAAAAAAACAATCATTCTAAAGCAGATATACTTATAAAAAATCTTTCAAATCTTTATGTAATGGAAGGAAGTAGTGAGCCAGACAGAAGGGTAATACATGACTCTCCATACTAACCAGCATAGATTTTTTTTGTCAATTTCTCATTTACTTCTCATCCAAAGTAGAATCTTACCCTTGTCTATCGCAGAAATTTTTTTTTTGTGGTAACGACGGGAATAGTGTCTGTAAGATGTGTAAACTGTGTGCAATTCAGTGAATTGCGCGTAGTCAACTGTAACACTAAGATCGATACACACTTATGTTAAAAGAAATAATAAACATCTTTAAACAATCTGATGGATTCTTAAATTGTAGAATACATTTTTTTGAGTTTGAGTTCGCGATTATAAGATGTATTATTTTTTAGGTTCTTAATAAAAAAAAACTTCATCAGACCCATGGAAGGTTAAAGAATGATGTTTAAATAGCAAAAATAAATTCCGATTTCGTAGCATCAGATGTATTGTAAAAATAAATATATTTTTAAATTTGTTTCACTGTATTTAAATTATGTATACTGTTCATTCGCTCCATCACATTCAGTATTCGATGTTTTTTATTTTGACCGAATGCTATATTTACTACTACAGTATGTTTACGTATGGAGTTTAATATTGGAAATTTTTGCATCTGGTATATATTTGAAATACATCTGGATATATTAAATTTACTATAAAATTTAAATGCAAAAAATATTGAAGCATTAGTAAAACTTGGATATAGATGTTCATGCCCAGCCCATCCGTCATCAAGATGACAAAAAACACAAGTAAACTGAGAATAAAATGTTCACAGCAGGTTCATCTAAAAAGTTATATATTCATATATACTCATAAATTCACAATCTATCTTTTAAGCCATTTTAAATAGAAGAAAAATTTAAATATAAAAACAATGTTTCAATGTTTCTTAAGATCGAGCATTGTTTCACCTATCGACTTTTGACTATTGTTTGACGCAACAAAAATTGATTGCCGCAAACCCAGGTCAATGTCTGCTATCAGCTACTTTGCATAAAGGTACAAAAAAATTATAATTTATATTATAATAAAACATTTTCTTCATGACTTCGTACTGACTTCTTCCATATATTTTGCCATACAGACTAGAAAGAATTGTTATAAACAAATGCATTGTTTCTGCTATTATTAATAAATTATTTTGGTGATCTGGTGAACATTGAAGACTTAAGAAAATATTCCTGTTGGAAAATTTTAAACATTTTGATTTTTTTACTGTTTTATCAATTATATGCGATTCAAAATTAAAATTTGCAATTTTTTTTCAAAATTTTTAGAAAGTTTCAACTTCTTTTAAACGTACATAAAAGTAATTTAAAAAAAAAAATTTTGAAAAACTGTTATATGTTGAAAATTGTTTTGTTGGAATAGGAATGTTGTCAGTTATTTTAAATTGTAGTTTTCTTAAACTATTTATAGTAATATTCAGATCCTTAAAATCATATTCTATAAATATATGACGTCGCATTACGTTAAAATCAATTAATTAAAAAAGCATTAATGAATATCAGAAATTAAAATTCCTTACAATGCGAAACTATAATCACGTGAATATGAAGAGTTTTTAAAAAAAATTTAATTTTATTATTTGCCCAAAATAATTAAAAATCACACGTCATATAAATTGCATACTTTGAAACTATTTATGTATGAAACAAGATATCTACCTTAATTATAATCGACTACTGATATTTTATTAAATTGATCTTCTGTATCTGATATTATAACATATACGTAATGCAATGTAGATATATTATATATAACTCTAAACAACAATTAGTTATAGTTCTTATAGTGTGTGGGTGGGTGCCTACGATACAGAGTGCGAAATTTTTTGTTTTCGGTAAACGTTTGAAAATTATGTTATCAAATAGTATTTTACTAAAAAACATAAAAATTTTCAAAAGAAGGATTGTTATTATACAATCATTTATAAGATTTTAATCATTTATTAATTTATAATTATTTATCAAATTAGTAGGTTATAAATCGTTTGAAAATTCTCTAGGATTAAAAATGTCAATTTTAATACATTTATTCCAGAAAAAAATACATAAACCTTAAACTACTTGTTTTCAATCATAATAAATAATAAAAATTTTGTTGACCATTCTTAGTTATATAACAGTTATTAAAGAAATTTTAAATTTTCTTACAAGTAACATTAGGTCAAAGGCGTATTTAAGAAGTCCATTATATCGATAATAGCTAAAAAAATACAAATTGAATGATTTGATTCTTTTAATTAATTAACTTGCCCACATTCCACTCATATATTAAATTTTATACTTAAAAATTTTATACTTCAATTGCTTCGTCTCGATTTAAGATATTATCAAACAATTGCGTTTGTCTTTATTTTATAAAGTAACTTTAGTTTATAAAGACGAAACAATTGTAACATAGTAGTAATTTTAACTACAAAATTAAAAATATTTGTGGAATATGGACAAGTTAATTAATAAAAATAATCAAAGTTTTTAGTTAGTTTTTTTTTTACCGGGAATAGGTTTAAGTAATTTAAATTGTGTTAAAGTCGACTATTCTGAAAAATTATTATTATCAAAATATCAAGACGGCTGTCAATTTCAACTCCATAAGTCGTGCTCGAAATATATCTATTTAAATACAATTATTCGATTATGTGTATTATCGTTTTTTATAAATGGTTCTTCCGATTATAATGAAATTTTGTATGATCTCGTGTATTAATAAATAACTACATTTTAAACAATAGATTTTTGAAATTTTAAAATATGATTTTTTTCCAATATTGAAAAATTACTAGCTGTTAAATTTGTATTTTTTATTACTTGAATGTTTAACTTTTCGACACACTTTGTAATTTTATTATTTTGTATATTTATTATAAAATTTAAGCATTTTGGTAGATTGTGTTCATATATACTTCATTTGTACGAAGTTTTAAGTTCTCTGTTCATTTGTTTACAGAAATGGTCCACATATTATAGTGGTAAATAGGAAATAAATATGATATTTCGTAATTAAGAGTATATTCAAATGATATCGAATTTCTATTCAAAACAAATTTTATGTATTTCTAACAAACTAACATTAATTTGGTCCATTTATTGTATATATTTTCAATTTTTGTAAATAGTATTAGGTTCAAGAATTCCTATAACGAAACATATATCGTTTTGTTTTGAAATGGCATTATAACTCTAATAGCATGATTAAGATATCTAAGTTTTAATTTCTCCTCCTGCTTCCATTGGGACAATCCGAACTCGGAATTATTATATATTCTTATTTACGTATTCTAATTGTATGCGTTGGTTATTCGCCATTATTAGAGGTTAAAATATGGCTGATTCTAAACGGTTTATGATAAAATGCTTCAAACAAAAATTGTTTGTTCATTTATTGTTGTAAAGAAGTTGTGGATAGATTTTACTCATTTATGAACTTAAACTGAATATTCGGTATAGAATACGTCACCAAAATCTCAGTATCTCTTTTCGTTTTTCAGCTATCTTGATGACGACAGACAGACAGGAATTGGGACAGGGAGACAGACGGTCAGACACACGAAAATTATCTCATAAGGTGATACGATACTATACCAAAGTTTTATTAGTGCCGTTAATATTTTTTAGTATACAAATTTTTATATTATCCTCATATATTTCAAACTGATAATACGGAAGCATTGTTGCCTGTGTATTATGCGTTTATATATAGTTCCATCCAGTATTGCATTATATTGTCGGGATAATTTTCGGATTATTCTCGTATATTTATTCTACATGAAAAACTTGTTCGGCTCATGTTTAATTTTGGGTATCGAGATTCATGTGTTAATCATTTGAAGAAAAATCAATTATTAAGTATTTATGGCATATATATACTATGAACTATTACGATTTATTATAAAAATTTCATGAATTAAATAAATAAAAAAATTATTAAATAAATATTTGGACTATAAAAACATTGTAAGTTTGTTATTGAGTGATAATCGAGAAGTTAAAAAAATTTCCTATTTTACATATCAAATTGTGAAAAAAGACTCAATAAGTCGAAATCGAAATTAAAACTGATAAAAACAAAAAAATTTGTAAGCTCTCAATTATCATTTTTCATTTCTTGAAAAACAATGTTTTACAGTTAATCTTATGGAGTTCAGGACGTCATAATATCATGTGACCCTCTTTAATCAGAATATTCTATATCTTGCTTATTGAAGGTTTTTTAAAAATAATTTCAAATCCATATTTGTAAAGTTAAGCCGTTTCAATTTAAGAGATAAAAAATTAATGCAATAAATTATCTCTATTTGTGTGATCTTTGACACGGCCTTAGTTGGTGTATTGGTTATTCCACCAATTGCTATGTACACAGTTTTTAAGAGCTGCAGTAAAAATAGGAATTCATAAAAAAAGTCTGCCATTTTGCCAGTCACATGCCTACTCTCCATTACTACTATTAGAATCTTGGCCTCAAATGTTAAATAAGTATTTGGTGCTTATTACGTTTTACAAAAATATATTGCTTCACCACGATCTCATGCAGTTTATTAGTTTTATTTTATCATATACTAGCAGACGTCATCCTGTTTCTTCCGAGTATTTCCTGTTCCTGTAGAAATACAGTGATAAAAAAATATTATAATATTATATATAAATTTTATCATACAAACTTTCATCCCCTATTTTAACCCCTGACAGCCATTTTTGGATTAAAAATTAGCCTATGTCTATGGTAACACACAGGCAGAGCTGCATTCAAATTTATAATTCAATTATAATATTAGTAAGATTATAAATCACCTATAGATACTGAATTAAGAAAAATGTATTCAATCCTGATGGCTTGAACAAAAGTGTCAGCTTTAGTATACAGTTTTGTATATCTCGCTTCAATTGCAATGATTCTGATGTAGAAAAAACGATTAAAATAATTAATGCATTTAATCAAAAATTTCTGGCAGGTGGTTTAAGGATTTATAACCTAAAATTGAATGCACTTGTAGCTTGGATATATCGGTACATGAAAGTATTATTTTTGTGATGTACGAAAAATAATTTTTAAGAAAATATTTCAGCATTTTTATAAAAAAAATTACTATTTAAATGATTCTGAAGATCAAAATAAGATGCCTAAATAACTCAGTACTTCCTTGAACAGAAACCATGCTTAAAAATATTTTTTTAAGGAAGTCTTTCATGCTTTCGAATATTGGTATCATTGAGACATGATCAAATTGACCTGATTTGCTTAAGACCTTCCACGATGATTAATTGAAAGATTTTATGATCATTTTAACTATAATTTGGTTACTACATACCCAAGCTACTACCTTAAACTACAATACCACAGAATATATACCTAAATTAATACGTGCAATGTATGAAAATAACATTTATGTTACTTTTTTATGTTGCTTTTTCACTTTTTTTTATAGGATATAATAAAATGTAATACAGAATTTTTATGATTCAAATATGGGTAACAATGGAATGGTTTGTAATTTTTCTGTGTGTAACATGTTGAACCAAAGTATTATTATATACCATAAAATTTGCAATCCAGCGGTGAAAATAATTTTTAATATTATAATTATGCTAAAAATGTGTTTTATTTTAGAATTATTTCTATCTAATACGTATACATACTATCCAATTTATTACTGTGCAACTCTGAATTAGTGTTAACTCAAGTAAACACGGTTTAGCTTAGCTTGGCTTAGTATACAGCTGCTTTGTTTTGCTGCTATGCGGATCCTTGATTCAATTTTTAAACGTCATTTTTCTTAATGAACAAAACTAATTTTTAGTTATATCCAGTGATAATTATCAAATTATTTGCAGTGGCCATTTTTATGTTTTATGATATTTATTTTACTTAAAAAATTACAATATTGTTACAATTGTTTCTACCCGTACGATCATCTTCAGACAATTAAGTTTTACATCAGAGTTGTATTTTTAGTAATTTTTAAATTTACAAAATAGCAACAATTTTATAGGTTCACTACACGTTTAACGTATTAAATAATTAGAATTAATTAAAACCTAACCGATAACGCAAAGTGAATACCGTTCCAAAACTGTTATTTAAATTTAAACAACAACATACTTAGAGTATATTAAGATGGGAACCCCTACCGCGTCACTTGCATGTAGAACTTTTGATCCTCTGTACCTTCTTTTCAATCAATTCATCACCTGAAAGTAAAGGTGCCTTCTAATACAAGGTGACAATAATATTGATATTATTTTGTTGTCGGAGCCAGTTACTTCGTTCTTATCCATGCAACGACAGTGTGATCAACCAACCGCCCCTTTTTGTGAAGTCCATTTTACTCTGCAGCGTGCCAGAGCCAACTAACAACAGTCTTAGTCAGAAATTGAATAGGTGACTGTCTGGGAATGCTGTGTTCTGTTATAAGTAAATACTGTAATCACTAATGATCATAGCACTTAAAAATTGTCTTTAAAAAAAATAAAAATAATATTATGAAGATCAAGGTTAAGGCATTAAAATAGATTTTTTTAAAGTGCCATTAATTAAAATTAAATAAAAACTCACTTCTAATTATCATTTCTAGTCGGTTTGTCGAATAAATGATTCATGATAAAATAAACTTAATTAAATATAATGAGAGTTACTTGTATGTAAGTTAAGAAATATTTTAATATTATGCATATTTTGGTAATGATTGTGAATTTAGAAAATAATTGTATGTCAGTTTGATCGTTCAGTATTATCAAAATTTGTACTCTTATATATTTTTTTCGGTTTCTGTTAAACGGTTATCGAAAGCTGAGTCGTTTGATTTTGATGCATATAATCTTAGTAATTTATTTCATTAATATAAATAACTTTCATTTTTTACCGTAAAAAGTTCTTGCAGCTTAAAGGATGTACAAAATAGCAGATGGTTGAAGTCTCTTTGAGTAAAATTTCTTTTATATATATTATATTTTTTGTATGAAGCCGTAGTTCTTGTATGAAACTGATGAGAGTCAGGCATATCCAACTGTTTCTATCGTATGTTATTATATCGAAGATTTTTTAACATAAATATTACGGTATATGTATTGAATGATAATGATTGGTTTATTTTGGACATAATACAGTTTTGTACAGAAAATTCAGAAACATTATGTAAGTATGTGTATATAATTTTCATATGGAATAAAATATAATTACCCAATGATGGACATAATTACAATATAATTGACTAAGGAAGGATAATTAAAACAGAAAAAAAAAACAGTATATAAACGTATTATTACGATTGCTTATCTCTTTGCATTGTGTATAAACTTGTTCAAAATTTAATTTAACAACCATTATTCAAAAAATAAAAATAACAGTACTTGAGTAAAAACAAATTTCGGTAGTATCTTCATACTCTTAGAAATATCTAACTCACAGTTGAGTGCAAATTGCATGTATTATAAATGTGAAAATAACCGTAAGATCTTATCAAAACACGTCGGTTTATAAAACGCAAGAGTTAAAACTTGTTCAAATTCGATTAAAACCTTTTATTTGAAGCCTTTCTTGCTGGATGTACGCTTTTTGTTTACCACTTATTCAATGAAAATTTTACCTATGAAAATACATTCATTAAAACATGCTGGATTTTTTTTCTTCAACCGAATATTTGTTCATGAAATAAAAACATTCAAAGGCTTGAAATAAAAGAAACTTTAAATGTGACCAAATTTAACATAAATACATCTAAACATTTTTTGAAATTTAAAGAATATTTGTTAATTGTACTTATTATAAGGCAGAAAAAAAATTACGAGGCTTATAGAAACACGGTATTAAATTTCGTGTAAATATACAAATTGTTTTCAATCAGATTTGGTCCAAGGCGCTAACGTGCAAATTTATATAAAACACGTGGAGTTGCCCACCAAATTAATTTTAAATAATTGAAGTCGTTAGGTGAATACGCAATACATTTTGTAAACGGACCAAGAAACGGCATATATAATAAGGTGGCTTTATTAATTTTTAGCCAAACTTTAATTGTTTTATATGCAGATGGGGTAAAGATTTATTATTTAACTTTCATAAAACTATTTTTTAATTTAATAAATATTTTCACAAAGACTCAAAATTTTACTTATATTAGTACAACTCTGTATATGTCGACAAAACTTAAAATTTTCTAAATAATTTAATATTAATAGAAAAATGTTTAGTTGTATATAAATTCAATCCAATTCGTATAAATTTTTCCACCGAGCTGGAAGGAATACACGGGTTTACACGTAGAAAAATCAATTTCTGCCTTACTGAATTAATATTTATACCATTCGAAAATAATTTGACGCCCCTTTTCACTTATTTAACCAAATTTAAACTCAAATTTTAAACCATGCTTCAAATATTTACCCAACGGCCAAGAATGATCACGCGTATATATGTTTGCAAGTAAATTTGTTTGTAACTTTATTACAAACCTCGTATCTTCCAAACATTTGGACGAATTGCGACAGTTAACTTATCGTTATATTCGTCTTAATGTTTGTAGTGTCGTTAGCTAGTTATTGCCGGTTTTTAGCGCTAAATAGTAATACGTTAATAATAAAAAAAACAAACAAATCAATCGAGTAGGGTATCAAAATAAAGGAAATTAAAAGGGGATTGAAAAAATATATATGTTATATGCTAAATTTTGATAACGTAAAAATTGAAGTTACACAGTTTTTCTTCATAAGAGTTTTATGACACTAAAAAGTCTAAAATAAATTAAATATTTAAAAGAATTCAAAAAGATAATTTATACGTAATGCGCTTACAAAATATTGAGCATAGAAAACAACAATAATAAAACTAATGGGATTCGCTTCCAACTTAACTGAATGTGGGTGTTTAACTCATTATATAGCCTTTTAACTCATTATATAGTCTGTTAAACCGAAGTACAATTTTCTTAGTTTATAGTTTATTTTAATGTTGTTTTCTATTCTTTATCTTATATAATTCTGATATTTAAGTGCATTACTCTTAAAATTTATTTTTTGAAATCGGAGTTTTATTTTTTTTTAATTATTAATGTTATTTATATAAGTATTTGATTAAATGTTTCCATCAAAACCAGATTCGATTCAACCTAAATTCGAGCCTTTGAGACCCTAACATTTTTATTTTTTATTTTAATTTCTTAAAAGATAAAACTTAATAATTTATATGCTTTAACATAAAAGTCACACAAAGTGTCATCAAAAAAATTTCCTGAGACTTGTAAGCATTAGGACGAATTAAATGAGCTAATTAAGAAAGTGTGATAATTTCAGAATCTCCCTCCTTTCGAGAAAAACTATAAGATAACAAGTACTATTATTATTATATCAAGAATTATGCATAATAAGGCAGTTCTCAAGAAAGAATCATTTAATTTTTGTGAAATTGTAATAGTTATCAGGAAAATTAATCCACTCACTCAATTTTGAGATATTCAATGAACAGAAAGGCTTTTTAACACGTAACCTTATCCAGACGTTATATTTTTTAACGACATGACACAACAATATAAAACAACACAGTGTTTTCATGTAAATAAAAATAAACTCATTAAAACAAAAATTCGACAATAAATATACATGATATCTCAAAAAAATTTTTTTTTCAGTACTTTTTGTTTTTTTGTTTCAGAAAATGACACACCGATATGGAATTTTCTTTGTATTATTATTCACTGCAAATTTTATTAATATTTGCGTTAGTAGCAATATATTAATGATTACGATGGGTGGCACAAAATCACATAAAATACCATTCTGGGAACTAGCACGAGGACTAATACCACGTGGGCACAATATAACATTCATCAATGCTTTTCCACCCGATTTTTATATGCCGGGGCTAGAAGAAATAACACCAGCTGGTCTGGTATTTTACGTAAAAAATTTCACAAATTGGGATTTAATTGGCCCAAAGATGAGGGGTGAAGAGCCGGTATCGCCATTAAAAACTGTTTTATATGCGATTGAGGTGAGTAAATTTATATTTTTTCGTATATGCTCCAGAAACAATATCCATTTAAACATTTTAAATTAATACGTTTCATTATGCCTGAAATTTATTATGCAGTTTATAAGAATTTATGCATAGATAAGGAGCGTGAGACTGGAAATTAATTAAATAGGGGAGAGATTTAATTGAACTTCGTACATAAATAAAAGCAAAAGTACATAAAAGCAAAAGTAAGATCCCAAAGAAAATTTAGAAAGACATAGGAAATTTGGAAAAGTCAAGGAAGTCTAGATAAACTGTAATTCCTTAAAATTAAATGTAGGAGATTCTACAAAATGATTTTTGGAAAAATAGCCAAATACAATTGAAGTTTTAGATTCTGAATTTTGAAAATATAGCAAATTCGAAGCTATTCCACATTATTACAACCAACATTATTATTTTCTTGTAAAGTTGGTTTAATTTCATATAATGAAAAATTATGTAATATTTTGAATTAATGTAACAGATTTCATTCTTGGAGAGAGAATTCAGAAATTCCCCACATTTCGCTTTCCTTTCATATGTGCCAGACTATTTTTTTATTTGTTTTATCCAATGTATGTATTATTTTAAATAATTAATAAAGATTTAAATGAATCAAAATCTTTATTTTCGTGTTTTCTTGAAAAGGATGAACTGAGTAAAAAGTGAAATTTCTTCTTTACCTTACCAGAATTTATTACATTTCAAAAATATATTTTAAAAATACACGTTCCACATCCGTATTATTTTCAGTTGCTTGTATTAGTAACGACATAAACGACTAAAAGTATTATAGAATCACTGAATGTTACATATTTTTGTATTGTTATTTTTTTATTTGATTTTGTATTTATTACCAAATTATAATTATAAAAATATAAGTATTGCTGTGTCTTTCATTATTATTACTGTTATCAATTTCATTTGGCGTTTGGAATACAATTTACATCCAATTAAATATATTTACTAGGTATAATAGGAATGTTTTATTGTGCATATCAGCTACTTGTTATTAGATCGATTCAGTTTTCGACTGTGTATAGAGGCACTGCTCAAAAAGCCAAAATTCTATAAACGTATTAATTTTTATGTTTTTATATTATATTTTTCTTTTTGTAATATTATATACCTATATTTAAAAAATACAAATTTAGGCATGCGATGAATTATTGGGTGATCAAGAAATGCAAGCTCTATTACATTCTAATAGACATTTTGATTTATTTATAATGGATGGTGCATATCCAGAATGTTCCGTTGGAATTGCAAGCTATTTAAATATACCATTTATGTACATTAATACGGTTGGATTTTATCTCAATTCCATCTCAAATGCTGGTAGTCCAACACCATTTTCAATGACACCAATATTTGCACGAGGATTTACTGATGATATGTCACTATTTCAACGAACCTTTAACACAGGCAAAGTATATTTGTTTTTATTCTAGTACCTGGGAATAAATTTTGAACTAAAACTTAATCCTATCTTGAACTTTATGGAAGATCCCTCGGCAGTTATGATTTTGGGTACCTTGCCGATCAAATAAAAGATTAATTATTAATTAAAAATACACTAAATATCTAACCTTAAAAGAAGTTTGTTAATTATGGTTATTTAGTGTATTTTTAATTAATAATTCCTCACTTAATTGATCAGCAATGTACCAAAGTTTTGTTTTAGATAATAATATACTAAAAATTTGGATCATTATCTACTAATTTATTTTTTTCTATTGCTTCCGGGGGACTTTCCTGAAGCATATATTTTTCTTCCAAATTCCTTAAGTAGTTTTCAACCTTCTTTCTAATTTTAGCTAAGATTTTAAGCACTCAATAACGAGAACTTTAATAGTTAAGTAGTTCCTGATACGTCATGCATACATTCAATAAAAATTATTTATGTATTATTACTCATTTTTTTCCATTTTTTATATTTTTTATTTTATTTTTTTTGTTTGGCATTTTTTATATTGTTTGTTTAAAACAATTCGTAAATTTTATATTTTAATATGATTTGTAAATGACAGCTTCCATTATATAGTTTTTTTTATGTTGACTTTATAATTAAAATCATCAAACGACTTTTGAAAGTTTTGGTTTAGTATGTTTGTGTATAGGAATCAATTTTCACATTGGTTTGATAAAGTTAGGGGTATAAAAGAATTGCATAGAACAGGTTTGTAAAT
This sequence comes from Chrysopa pallens, assembly GCA_020423425.1. Classification (NCBI taxonomy): domain Eukaryota; kingdom Metazoa; phylum Arthropoda; class Insecta; order Neuroptera; family Chrysopidae; genus Chrysopa; species Chrysopa pallens. Next base: position 57,774,165 of record CM035592.1, on the reverse strand, counting down.
TTAATTTTCAACGATACGATATAAAAAAACTCTCACAAATGTATTAATTAGAGAAAGAGAATTAACGTTGGTATTACAAAATGGCAATGTGACAAAGGGACAAATTCCATTCACTGAAACCACTTAAAAACATAAATTTTCTCGTTTAAAAATGTTTTAATAAAATCTATAAATAATAATTTTAGCAGGATATTTTTATTATAGTTTTTTTGTATTTCACTGATCCATTATTATATATTTTTTACACTAATGAAAAATAATTGAATTTGATACATTTTTTTTTTAAATTTCATATAATTTAAAGTGTATATTTTTCAATATTATGCAGGATTCCATATGGTTATAAAAATGGCACATTACATAATGATCCATGGATTTTTGGATAATATTTTAGAAAAGCATTTAGGACCAGATCTACCATCAGTATACACAGTTATGAAGAACGTCAGTTTTATATTACAAAATGGACATTTTACTGTGTCATACCCTAGACCGTATTTACCAAATGTTGCAGAAATAGCATGCATTCATTGTAAACCAGCCAAGCCACTTCCAAAGGTTAAAATCTCGCAAAATATTTGTATTTTTCGTTGACAGTCCTTTTAATGTATTATTTTGTATAGGATTTAGAAGAATTCATTTCTGGAGGTGACGATAACGGATTTATATATGTTAGTATGGGATCATCAGTCAAAGAAGGAAATATGCCTGATTTATTTAAATACATGCTGTTACGAGTATTCGATCAATTACCATATCGTGTATTATGGAAATGGGATACAACAATGACTAATTTACCAGAAAATGTTAAAGTTAATCGTTGGTTACCACAACAAGATATTCTTGGTAAGATATATCTTTATCAATTTTATATCATTGTAAAAATTTATTCTTTCCTATAAATATATTCATTCATACCCTATTCAAATTGAAAATGTAAATCAAGAAATGAAATCTATACTAAATTATATATTAAATTAAAGATAATTAAACATAGTTATTGATAAAACATACAACAGAAATGTAAACACAAATTCATAATTGTAAAAAACAAATGAACACAAAAATACTCTGCCAATAATGAACTTTCTCGTTATGATTTTTATTTAAATATCTATACATTTGGAATGGTTAAGCATTTAATTCAAGATTCACTGTAACTAATTAATGGTGTGATATACGTAAAATTGAACCACCAAAACTGCTTCCACTTATTGTTAACTAAAAATTTATCAATGTGTCCAGTGATTTTAGAGTTTTGCCCGTATAACATGAGTATATTTATTATCTTAAAAGTTTTTAATCAGATTCTAATTTTTAATTTATTTATTATCAACTTTATATTTTAGAAATAATACCCACGATCTAATAATATAAGTTTCCAAATATATTTATGCTAAAATAAACCACAAACTTAACGATAAATAATATTAGATAGACAATTTTTATAAAAATTTTAATCAGTACCAACTATGCTCTGAAATAATACCTACATAATATATTAATTCGTATATTTCTAATGCATTATTAAATTGTTTGAATTTAAAGTGGAATTGTGGCGAATATGAATTGTTTATTAAAAAAATTATTTTTAATTTGTAAAGAAATATTTTTCGTATTTAAACTTTTCTTCTATTTCTCATGGATCTCATTCTGGTCATTGGATCCATGGGTCTTAGTGGGCTGACTTTACATATTCATGAACTTCAACTCACTTTTCAGGTCTAGAATAGACCTCCAAAAGGAGGGTCGTTATCTCTTTCTTGAGGCGACACCCACATCAAAATTTTGATAATGCCTTTAATATTTTTAACATTGCAAACTTAATAGTTAAAAGATACTTTCTTACAATTCATAAATCGGGTTTACATTCAGGTTTAAGAATGCAAAAATGTTTTTCTTCGATATGCGATCGAAATACGTATGTTGCTTGTTTGTGAACCTGAAAATATCAATTTTTTACCAATTTTCCAATTCTTAGTCAACACCTGATCTATGTTCAATAAATATATTTTAAATTACAAAAATAGATTTAATTTGGAGTGTATTTTTATAAAATAACATTTTTTGACATTTAAAAATGATTGAATGATAGTACATAAATTTTGAAGCACAAAATAAAAGTAAGTGTGTTTGTCCTGAAATGTTATTAAAGTTATTTTTAAGAAATTAAACAATGTTTATGTAACAAAATTGTATTTAATGATCATTTAACAACTACACTACCTTACAAGTGAAATGCTTCTTTGATATTATATCATTAACCTGTTGTTATTCACCTATTAAAATAATAAATTATTATATATTAATAATGACCCCAATTAATATATTTAATTTATAATCTAGTAATATATTATTTTATAAATAAAATAATTTTGTTCAATTTTAATATTGAAACACACGTACAAAGTACATAAAGTCAAGGCAAACATTTATTGATATTATTTTGAATAAAATGACATTTGATTATCAACAAATTTTTATACGTATGTATTGATGATAACAACGGTGAGTGTATAAATTTAGGTGTAGTTTTCATGGCGGCGTGGAGCTCTTAAAATTAATTTATCACCAAATTCGGAACCATTTTCAGAGTTGATTGTTTTTCCTGTCAAAAAACCTTTAAGAGTCTAACATAGTAATTGTTTTCGTTTTATTTGTTCCAAAACAAAAAATATTTTTACTCCTAATTTCCTACTTTAAAGTAGGAAAGTTTTACGATACAAATTATAGACCTGACTAATTCTGAGGTTATTACTATTATCAAAATTTTCTTTAAACGTCTAGTCTCGTTTTTCTTTAAAGATACGATACTTATGATAAAATGATAACCTAAATGGAACCGAGACCCTAAAGTATAAAAAACCTATAGATCAGATACATGAACAACTTTTAGTGTGCTTTCAGGCGTCATCTGAATTCAAAGGTGACATGAACCAAATTTTTATCAAAAGAAAGGTTTTGGGCGAGGTGAATAAAAAAATCTAGCGTCGACCAGCCCAAATTTCTCTCTATCTTGTGTCAATAAAATATATAAAGATAGACACCATACTTGAACAAAAATTTTATACTTCTGTTTTACAATGTATATTTCTGGTGTCTAAATAAATATAAAATTTCCGCAACGACTGGTTTGTTTATAATAAAGGAACATCTTTGTTTTTTCTCATTTCAAATTATAAATGGTCCATGGATGCATGAAAACTATTAGAAATTTTTGCTCATTTATGAACTGAAATTTATTGAAAGTGGAATAAATGAGCGGACTTAGAGATGGAAATGAGCTAACGACGTTTTTTTGATGAAATTTTTTGTTTATATATACGGAGTGCTCAGAAACTAACCAAATTGACCAAATTGTAGAAGCGTTTGCTACAAGTTCTTTAAACTTTAAGTGTTGCTTATAGCTGCAATAATTTTTTCCTGTAATTTAAAAATTATTACATTCTTAATTTTGAAGTGTGTCACGTTGCATGAAAAACATATAAAGACAATTGCCTTTCTAGAATAATATCATTTATTGGGCTAACCTTGTTCTTTAATGGATAGAGACGGTTGTAATTATTAATAACCAGTTTTTATAAATAAAAATTTATTTGCATTATTTAAAATTATTGTTCTTTGATTGTTGAAAATACAACAAACATCTTCGAAAAATAGCTCTTATCTCACGTTAAAAATTAAAATAGAAATAAACAATTTAATTAGGAGACGCTACAAAGATATTCATTTTTATTGCCCTTAAGGGCATTTTACATAGTCGGGTAGTCGTAGTAATGCGCATTGACATTTAAGACGTCAAGTAGTACGGAGTCGTAAGAAGTCGGATAAGATATCTTATACGCAAAATAAACTATATATACAAAAAGTCAAGCAGTCATTAGATCTGTTATTTTGTTTATGAAAATTACTGTTATTTTAAATATGAGAGTATTTAAATATATTTTGAGATTAAACGTTATTAAATACGATATAGATGATTTTAAAATATTATTATAAAAAAATAAAATTTAAACTCAAAAACTTGGTTAAAATTGTAATCCCAATAAACACGATGAAGGTAAAATCTAATTTGACATAAAATATGAGGTAGAACCCTGGTGTCTATTAAAATTAATGCCAAATAAACAATTTGATGAATTTTACCATTTATTAAAATCAAAACTTGTTAAAAAGTGGTATTGACTACCGTTCGCAGAGACGACTATTCAAAAAATTGTGTTTTTCCTTTTTGTATTTTTATAATTTATATCGCGTTTGTTGTAAACGCGTTTATTTTCCCGTATAATATTTAAAGTAAATTTATATGATCTTTTCAGTAGTCAGCCATTTTGAATCCAATACACGACGGAAATATGCAATAATAAAAAGTTGAACATATTACGCTATACATTTTCAATCTACCGACTGAGCTACTGCGCATGACTACCGCTGCTGATAAGCGACTACATGCAATGTAGAACGGGCTTTAGTACAAAAAACCTAATGAAAATATTAACCCACAATAAACAAAAAAAATGGAAGTATCAAAGAAAATTTTACTTGATATTTTTTTGTTATATTTAAGGTTATAATTAAGGGGATAATAACTAACAAAAATTTGGTCTCTTAGTTTCTGTACACCTATTACTAGTATTTATACTTTTCTTATTTGGTGTTTACTTTTTTATTTATTTGACCTACAAATATTCCCTCACATATTCTAAATATGCAAGTATAATAATCCGGCTATAATTATTACACAACTGATTTAATCTCTGTCTATCTAACAATTGAATATTCCATTACTTTGATATCATTATACTATAAACAATAGGATCATTTGTAATGAAAGCTATACAGCCATATAATTTGAATACCTTATAAAATCATTATTGGATTCACCAGACACTGAAATTAGGTGTTTGTTTATATCCAATATTCATTTGTTAAGTGCATAGTTGAAATTTTTCGTTTAAAATCAACGCTACTACAATTATTTTTATATATCTATATCAAGTTTCATCATCTGGCAGTTTGAATACTTTTTTTTCTTCATTACAAAACTATTTATTTGGACCAATTCTCAAATCAGAACCACTAGAATTGGGTACATTTCATTGTAAAATGATTTCACTGTTGGAGTTCTGGTAGCTATTAAGTGTATTATCTAAGAACCAGTTCAAGGTGCCCCGATTTTGATAAATTTTTCCTTAAAAATAGAGATTTAGAAATTGGTTAATATTCGTTCGATTCCTGATCTTTAAATCTCAAGCTCAAAGAGATTCATGGAAAATTTTACAATGAACTTTGATCCATTTAATTCTGAGATATGAATGCTGTATTTTTCCTACCAATTTTTATAATTAAATAAGCAATAGCTAGGAAGATATGAAATACCTGAATTTAGTTTTAGAACCTTAGTTTTTAGTTACATAATTGCTTAGTTTAGCTATATTATGGGACACCTCAAGATATATACAAGAAACTACTGAAACAATTTAGTTTTAAATGACTCTTCATAATTGATTTGGACATATTTAATTTAAAATCTTACTCTTATTTAGCTACTAGGTTTAACAAATTATAACGACAGACCAAACATTTTCTGTCATGTGTAATACATTTAGTGTATAGTGAATATTCGTATCTTGAATAACTGTCTACTCTCTACTTTAGTAAATTGATGTTGTCAGATCATATTTTTCAGACTACGGAAGTTAAAAATTTGAAAACCAGTATGTTCGCACGTTTTCCTTCTTTTGGTAGCTTATAAAATAAAACATCAACATTCCTGTGTAGTTAATTAAATATTTTTATTCAAAATTCGAAAAGATAATTCTGATTTTTAAAACATGTCAGCCATTTTTATTAGTACATTCATTGATATATGACGTTAAAGTAGTATAAAATATGTTACAAAAGGGGATACTGTATCTTATCATTTTACTGTTTCTATAGCTTTATTTAAAAATGAGTTTTTTATCATTATTAAGTCTGATAAAATTTTAATATTTATCTTTAATATTCGAGGAAAAAAAAATTTTTTTGAGGGACTAGGTTTATTATCTATATTTTGTTATTACAAAAGTTCTTAAGCTATTGCATAGCTTTTAGAATTATCAAGAAATTCCGAAACTTAAATAAAGCCTAAGACCCCCCCCCCCTCACACTCCGCCTACCATGAACCTAGTTTCTATAGTTTCAATGATAAAAATTCCTGAATAACCTACATGTATTGTAAGATAATAAAAACATTTTAACGGATATTAACTTCTCATCTATTCAATAAATGAAAAAAATTTGTTTTCTTGTCGGTCACCACGCTTAAAAAGTGTAACTTGAAATAATATCAATGAAAAAACTTGAATTTATATCAAATAAAAAAAAAATACTGCATAAATAAAAAATAAATAAATAATTATAATTGCAAAAGTTGTATAAAAATAATTTTATTATTTAGTTTATACTATTTTCTTATTATTTAGTTAAAAATACCCGCCGATGTGAAAACAGTGGGAGCTTTCCTAATGATATTAAATATAGTTTCACTTTATCAGAAAGATCATAGTAAAAATTGTATTTAAAATAAAAAATGATAATTTCTATATTTTATATTTCTTTACTTTAAGAATATGTCATTAAATTATATTATCTAATAAAAAGAAAAACAAAAACAAATATTTAAATCGCTTTCATAACTACACAAATTATATACAATGTTACTAACAATAATAATGGATGTGTGTTTATTGATGGGTAATGGTCTAGCCATTGCTTATTTCTATAAGTGTAATTTATTGAAAATGACTTTCTATAAACAATAATAATAATTAAATAAGTCATTTGTGAAATAAACGGTTATTAAAAGTTCAATGTATGATATACCTATATTTACAAGTAAGTTATTTGTAAGTTATCTTATTTACCTTGAAAGTTTATTAATTTAACGATTCATTAAATCAATACATTAAAAAGACGATTATAGGTATCGATACATTAAAAAGACGATGAAATGAAAACGTCTAAAATCCTAGCCAATTCTGCAAAATTTAAAAAATCAATTTATTTTTAATTTTATCATATACCAAATATAATTACTTCGGATGGATAATTTTAACCGAAATGTAAATTATAAATCAATAAATTCCAACCGAGTTCGTATTGTGATCGTGTTTCTTAACACAAAACAAGTTTAGCTCCGATTTCAAAACTTTTATTTACGTCTAACTCTAAAATACTGAACCAATATTTTTTTGTTTATATGCAAAAATATCAATATAATATCTCATCTATACGATTTTGATGAAATTTTGTATGTACCTGCATGATATATATTTTTCATAATTCATTTAACAAAAAGTCTCAACTCAATCAGCCAAACCGATCCGAAGATACAACTTATACGCATGGTACAGTTTTACATCAGTCATATATTTTGATGGAATCGATTATTCTGGATATTACAAAAAAAGCAATTGTAAAAGAAAATTGTAAAAATAAATCAATTGAATTGTGGGCGGCAAAAAAGTAGGTTCTGTAAATAACACAACAGAATAACGTATATCTAATATTATTTCATAGATATATAATGTAGGTACACATAATATTTATCTATAAGCTCGCCCAGCTGTCTGTTCATTCATTGAATATTATTTTTAAATAATATTCATTTTACAATGATTGTTCAATTATTTAATTAACTGTAGATATTTTATTGACACATTTAAATAATATCTATTACATTTCAATGTACTGAATAGGGGGGCACTAAAATAGAATAATTTTGTAGGCATGCTAATGGTTTTTAGTATGGCTATTTCATTTAAGTTTAAAAAGCATTATTATATTTGTAAATCAACAAGTTTCAGTACTGTAGCGGAAGAGTGCGCGGAGCACTTAAATGATTTTAAAGTGTAATGCCATGTTACTTACCCCCTAAAATATTCTGCGATAAGGTAATAGTAAAATATCTGGATGACCGAGCTTTGCTCCGTATTTTTTTTTTTTTTTTATAAATTGTGTTTTTGGAAATTATATTACGTCGAGGCGGAAGACGAGTCCAGCACGCTAACACTTAGCCTCTCCAATGACTTTAAATATTAAACAAATATATCATTACATTATAAAAAATTATACAATTATGATAACAAAATCTTATTTGAAAAATATTATTCACTTTATTGTGTTGTTTTGTTGGGTTGGGTTGGGTTTAAAATAAATAAAATTAAAAAAAATTAATTTTACTCGTCGGTCGAGCCGGGATTCGAACGCGGGATCTCTGTATAAGAGCCTCCTCGCATGCTACCACTTAGCCACTCCAATGACTATATGACTATAAATATTAAACAAATATATCATTACAATATAAAAAATTATCGATAAAACACAAATAAAATGACATTTTCTAAAAATAATTCCTAGCTAGATCGATTTATCGCCCCCGAAACCCCCTATATACTGAATTTCATGAAAATCGTTGGAGCCGATTCCGAGATTCCAATTATATTTATATATATACAAGAATTGCTCATTTAAATATATAAGATATAATATACTGATGATACCGCTTTCACTTTAAACAAACCGGACTTTTATCCATCATGGGATATATTTGAAGACATTTAAAGATCATTTGAAGGATAGAGGAGACCATTTTTAGTGGAAAAATAATACCTTCAAACTTATGTTACTTATCATTTTATGGAAATTCCTATTTTTTATAAAAAGTAGATTTATTTACTTCTTTATAAAATAAAAAATATTCCATAATATTTCTGGAAATAAAAGTATTTGCTGAATGTAAAACCAGCATTTAAAATAAACCTTATAAATAATATTTTGTATTTGTTTTATTTTTTATTTGATGGCATTATTAGAAATCTCGCCTGCAGACCTAAAAATGTGAAAGACATCAGAAATGACTACTTACGGTTTTAATTAAAGTCTGTTTTTCTTGTAGGGCATCCAAAACTTCGTGCATTCATAACACATGGTGGTCTACTAAGTATGTATGAAACAGTTTATCATGGTGTACCAGTTGTAACAATACCAGTATTTTGTGATCATGATGCCAATGCAGCAAAAGCTGAATTAGATGGATATGCAATTAAATTAAGTTTAGAACAAATAACAGTTGAAAAAATTATGTCGGCAATAAATCGTATTATACACGATAATAAATACCGTGAACAAGTTGAATATCGACAACGGCTTTTACGTGATCAAAGTGAAACACCATTAGAACGAGCTATATTTTGGACTGAATATGTATTACGACATCGTGGTGCACCACACTTATTGTCACCATCACGGCATTTTAGTACAATTCAATATTATTTAATTGATGTATTTCTAGTATTCTGTTTAATATTTATTAGTTTATATTATTGTGTTAAATATATATTTAAGTTCTTGTTTTATTTAGTTAGTAGGTCCAGTAAGTATTTAAGTGTTACGCAGGTTAAATATAAAATTAATTAGTATATTAACTTTGAAGAAATGAATATATAATTTTACTCTATGAGATGGTGATTTCTGGGACTGAAATGATATGAAAAGATGCTGAAGTTACGAATTCTGAATTCTGGTCTGCGATACCATAAATCTCATTATGATATTCCAATGAGAATAACTATGATCGACGACTTATGGTATGTATTTTTTAAAGACTTTTAGAAAAATATTTCACAAAAGGAGATATTGAATTTTTACCAATTAATAATATGCAGTAAAAAACATTAAATTAGAAATTTAAGGGGTTCAAATTTTTAATTAAGAAAATTGAGTCAGTATGGTGCACTGCTGCCATAAAATTACGCTGGCAGAACGAGGTGCAAAAATCACTTTTATAATATAATATACTTTTATAATATTAAAAAAAAATCACTGAACTGATTTGCTAACATGAATCATTGCTAAAAAAAGTTTCATAGTAGCTGTCTCGAAATAACCAAAAAAAAAAAAAAAATTTTGAAAATTAAATTTCACTTTATTTTTTCTCAGGGATTTATGTTGAACAGATTTTTTTGATAACTTTGGCTAACTTGATTTATTGAAGGCATATCATAAAAGTACATAATTCTGATGCTTTCATTATTTTATAAAAAATTTGTTTTCACATTCTTCTGCTTGTGTGCTATGTCAGCAGTAATCCATCATAATTGACTTAATTTACTTAATTAAAAATTAGAGCACCTCATTTAATTTTGCAGCACCTAAAAAGCACCAAATTTTGAGCATATTTAAATTCAATTTTAAATACTTTGCTCTGCTAGCTTGACTAGTATCCAAAAATATTCATGAAACGTTCTCCACAAAATTAAGATATAAATAAAATGAATAATTAAAAAATATATATAATATAATTCTTATTTTCTAATTTTACTTTTCATACTGGATATAAATTCTCTTTCTCAAGATAAGCCTCTTTTTCTTTTAATAAACTTAAATATAAGATTTATAAAAAATTAAATATTTGATATTTTTAATTTTATTTTTAAATTGTTCATAGTAAAGCTTAATACAAAACTTAACATTTATAAACAAGATCATAATTAAATTATAGAAATCTCCAATTATTAAAAGAATAGAAAAATTATGATGTATTTTTGAAATGATAAAGTCAATTTTGTTCCGTTACTGAAATCATAAGTAGTAGGTACTTATTATTGGTTTTTTCTTTCCAAATATGTACAAAAAAGTCGTTTATTACTGTCTCATAGATTAAAACAAAAATTAATGTTGTAAAAATAATATTTCTAACCAGATTGTAAATATTGAAAATTTTTTTAAAAACATAAAAGGATATGTATGCAAAGTAAACAGTTTCGTATTACTATGTATAAATGATATGAAGTTTTACGTATCATTTAATTTTTATTTTATCACTAAGACTTGTCTGAACGATAACAAAACAAAAAGAAAAATAAAGGGTAAATTAACCTCATCATAAAACGATACCAGGCAGTTTATGTATTCGTACTTTATATGTTTATATAGGATTGTAAGTACTTTAAAAATACCATTTGAAATTAAAATTATCATGTTTATTCGATTCTTAATTCTATACTTAGTGCAAATTAGGTAATAAATCCGTTAATATTCATTTATAACAAAATGGTGATTCAATATTGAATTATAAGATAATTTTTTTGCCTTGGTAAGATTTACTGGGAAATGCATAGTAGGATTATAAGAGGCAATGTAAACCTCTGAAATAAGCACATTTCTTAATGTAATATCTTTCAGATCTCGCACAAAAATAAATCAAAATATAACTATCACAATGTTATGAAATATGCACAATATTGACTTGAAAACGAATCGCTTTGTTTTTTTGGAGTTTTGTTTTTGGAGTTCATACCAAATTTCATTACATTTGGATGATTATTTTTTAAATTATATATACGTGAAAATTGACTGATATGACATAAACAGTTTTTCTAAAGACACCATTGCAAATAGTTGTAATATAACGTATTTATTCTATATACAAAATACGTTTAAAAATGGGGTCAGTACAATAGTTTAAACAAGCGATGCAATATGGTTTAAAAGCTAATAGTTTTTTTTCTTCTAAACGCTTTTAAAAAAATTTTTTTTTTGTTCAACATTTAAAACAAACATAATAAAATTATTTATTTTACTTTATTAATTGATTATATTACGTTACAGTACCTATTTATTAAATCATTGTCTAATTTCATCTTATGAAGAAACGCGTGTACTAAGTGCATATTTATGAGTCGATGATGATGAAAAATTGTCGATCGAAGTTGTTACTTTGTACACTAGGCGTAAAATAAAAGAAAGAGAATATAACAAAAATGAAAGGAAAATAATTTATGGGCGACCAGAGATCGGGAAGTGGAAAGGGGTGAGTTTTTAAGAGTAACACAAAGTTTATCTTGATTTCCGGCAAAACTACAAGTCCTATGGAAAAAAGTTAAATGGCAAAGTTGTAGTTAATAAAAAGATCTTTTGCATTTACTTTTGTATATTTGGAACATAAAAATGTAACTGTTCACTAAATTTAGTGAAAACAAATTTTTTTTTTTAAAGATATTTAATTGTTTGAATTTTTCACATAAATTTTGAGTTTAACCTTTTTCAATAGAACCTGATGATTTGCCGTAAATCGAGATAAACCCTGTTTTACCCTTAAAAACCTAGACTCTTCCACTTTCCGACCCCAGATCGCACAAAAATTATTTTCTTTTCACTTTTGTTATATTCTCTTCCGTTTCCAATGAGTTTCAGCGAACTATATTTTTTTTTTTGTTTAAAACATTGTCGCTTCAGGTGAAATTCAAGATATTGGTGAAATTCAAGTTCAAACTATTCATTAAAACTTATTTAAATTAAAAAAAAAAAAATTCGTACGATATAGCTTATCATCGAATATCATCGATAATAAGCTATAGTCAGTTGATGAAAAACGTCTCTGCGATCCGATAACGAATAGTACCATTTAAATAAGTGAAGTAGAGCTGGATTTGGAAGCATTTAAAATTCGCACTCTGCATTCTGAAAAAGGAATTGTGTAAATGATAGCTCGAATATTAAGGATGTGGATGTTGCCGTTCTGTAAAATTTTGTGTAATTACGTCAAAAACAGCCCGTGTTAAAAATTTCTAATTTTACTTGAATTTTAACATGAGCACACAGTTTTATTATATAATGCTAACCCCACTTTTTCGCAGCATAAAAAAACTACATTAATAAATGCAACAATTTCTGCTTTTATGAATTTTATAATTATTAATGAGAACTCTAGGATTTTTTCGAATAAATTTCGATTTTTTGCTCTAATTTCCTAGATCAAATTATTTTGTATTTTATAAATACGTATTTCGACTACAAAGTCATCATCAGTATGAATTAGCTAGTTGTAATATGATTCTCTGAGGAGATGTTACTCGTTGCTAATTTATAGTTTCCAAGTGTCTGTCAAATTTCTACGTCAACCAATCAGCATCGATCATGGGTTTAGTGTTCGCCCAATGATATTGAACTATTGGATATTTTAATAAAGATTTAAAAATTGAAGTTGAACTATTTGAATTGAAACAGGATTTGAAATTAAAATTATTTAATTTCATAATTCATTTTTAGTTTTGTACGTTCAATTTTTAGTTTGAGATTTTTTAATTAACAGAACCACGTGATCCAATACTTCAATACCATTAGCCGAATACTAAACACGTGATCGATGGTGATTGGTTGACGAAGCAATTTGATAGATACTTGGAAAGTATAAATTGCGCATACACCAACAAACAAGTGTGCATACCAAATATGTGTCACCAAATTAGCAACGAGTAACATCTCCTCAGAGAATCATTACAACTAGTTAATTCTTACTGATGATGACGACTTTATAGTCGAAATACGTATTTATAAAATACAAAATAATTTGATCTAGGAAATTTTTGCAAAAAATCGAAATTTATTGCTTTTATGGAGTTTAAAAGTGTTCGTACGTGACTAAAATTTAAATAAATGATGTAAAACATTTTTCCGAATAAGCATTAAATATTTCTATATTCAAAATTGTATTACCTAACCTCTATATTGAAACTCAAATAATAATTATTTTAATACTTATTTTGTGTTACCATTTAAACGTGTAAGACTTTTAACTTATACGAAATTTTAACACAAAATTTCTATTAAAAACTCATTGTAATATTTTCTATTAATAATCAACTTTATGAGGACGTTTTCAAAAACTTAAATTATGTTAATATTTCACAAAATTTTGAGCTATGAATGTTTTATGTAAAATGGATAAATAGTTACATATTTAAACTCTTGAATTTTTTGAAATTTTAAAACTGCTTGGTTTTCGTATAGTAAGCGATTTAAGATCGAAGAAACAGCCACCAAAAAAAAAAAAAAAAACAATTCCTTGAGGAACAAAAAAATTGAGAAACGTATAGAATAAGAATATAACCCTTTACGAAAATAAGCATTTATCGAAAAAAAGTGAAAATCATGTAGTCTATCGAAACAAAAAGGGGGCATAAAAATGGACCAAAAATGTGTCCCGCAACATATAGAACCCGTATATTAAATCCGTGTATTTTTACATCTGCAAGTACGTTCAGATTTTGCTCCAAGCAGCTTGATTAAAAGACTGGAACTTTGAGCTTGAGAAAGTGTTACATAAAATACGCAATGTAAATTACTAATCTTAGCTTGTAGTACTTATAAATTTTATATTTGTGGTGAATAATCAAGATAACTATTAGAAGATAATTCATGATAAACTGACTTCTTTTAACTGGTAATAGCAATATTGAGGTTGTCAAATGACAAAAATACCAACAGTTTCTATCGGCTTAGTAAATTCGGTTAATGATAATGATAATCTCTCGGAACCAGTATAAATTTGTTTTTTCATTATATTTCTACAAATTAAAGTCCAATACATTGAAAAAAGTTATTTCCGAGTTTGGTTTTGAACAAATTATACTCTAATAGTCATTTTGACTTGCAACATTCAAATATGTATATTGATATAAATTCGTACAATTTTTGAGTTATATATATTTGTAGAAAAGTTTTTGGAAAATAAAAATGTTTAAGTAATTTGAAAATTATTTTGTTAAAACGTGGACACAAGTAGATAAGTGAAGTTATTTACTCTAAGATATAACAAAGGTGAGTATAGAGTAGAGCTGTTACATGAATATGGCCGACGCGATTTTAAGGGGGCATTCAAGTATAACGTCGCCGCTTTATAGTGGGAGGGAGGTGTTCGATATCTTGATTACGTCAGCAGTAATTAATTACTTTTTTACAAAAATGACGAACAAATTGCCTATGCTTGAAAACAAAACACACAGTCGGGAATTCCCACAAGTAATAAATACGTTATAGGTACTCGCTTAGAAGTGAGGAAATAACCGCGCGCCACTAACTGCTGAATCAATAAAAAAACAGAATACTTTAAAAGAAAAATGCATATAGGTACCAATGATCAAGTTAAAATGGGGGGGGGGGTGTCGGTTTGCTTACTTTTGCTGACAAGCGGGAAAGGCGGGGGTAAATAATTGTAAAAAATCTGCTTACGTAATACTTGAATGACCCCTAATACAGAAGACAAAATACTTATATTCTAATATATTTTAGAAAATGTCAGAAACTGGTCGTTTAAGCGGTCGTATACTAAACCACTCACAATCCTACTGAATACTTAATTTTATCCGTCTGTATATTGCACATTCCTTATTTATGTATTATTAATTCAGTTAATGTTTGCAGTTGTAAATTGTTAAGTAGCCAAGATAAAATGTGTAACAGCAAACCAATGCTATCATTTGAATGAATTATGCTGTTACATGGTTAAATTACAAATTTCTAAAACAATTTGATAAAATAAAAATTTGGGTGTGATAAAATAACTATAAGCATATGCAGGTTATTGAAGGGATTAATTCAGTTTGTTTCTCTAATCATTTGGTTTAAGGAGTTTAAGGGTCGGTTACTTGAGTATTTCAATTGTAAGAAAAAGTTATGAATTTAAAAATATACTGCTGAAATGATATAGAATGATTCTGATAAAAGTTCAGTTCAGGTTGTCAAGAATTAAAGCTCATATGACATACTAAAAAAAAAACGGTCTTATAGTGTCATACAAGGAAGAGAAAGATAGTGTATTTTTCAATCAATCAGAATCGGTTCGATGATATAAATACTTTATTTTTACATAATCGTACGCCCTCCTCTGTAGTGTTCAAAATATAACGGATTTTTTATGTAAGCTTTGAAGACTCGATTTTATGCATTGGATAATAAACGGTTTTATAAAATGTGAAATCGATTCTTATTATAACTTTATCCGCACCTTATATGGTAAATTTTCAAAAATATCAATTTTTTTATATAAAGTTGTGTTTTTACATTCGATGGTTCAATAAAATGAAAAATTTTTTTTAATGCGTTGATAAATTCATCTTCAATTTCGGTTGTAAATTTGTTTGCAATTATTATTGTTACTTGGACAGTTATGTATTGGTTTCTCTAACTAGAAATCCTGAAATCCGATTGATCTTGATGCCAACGAAAAATGGGACAAAAATATAGTGAATGCTGAATTTCTACATTCAGTAAATTTTTTAAGATTGATGTACTAAAACAAGAGCTTTGTTATATAAAAAAGCGTAGAGAGGGCGGGTTAATAGTATCAAGTAAACAAAATATCATACAAATATTTTCACAAAAATAAAAAATATAAAGATTGTTTATTCGACCATAATTAATTACCAAAAATTATTGAATATAATTTTATTTAATCTATTTGTTTTTTAATTCACCATAAATTTTTGTAGCATAAATTTTAACTTATCTCTAATAACCGAATATCTGGTTGAAAAATATATGAGCGTGCACTTCCGCAAAACAAGCAAGTGAAATAATGGTGTCATTTATTTTCTGAGATACACTACACAGAGTTCTAGAATTAAATGAACTTTTTTTGACCATCTACAAATGAATAATTAAAATAATTTATATAGAATTGAATAAAGAGATACAAGAATATAGTATTAGTGCTAAAGGTGGAAAAGAAGAGCATTACAAAACTGAGCTAAGTTTGGAAAATCTCCGATGAGTAAAAATGTTATATAAAAAGTGAGGATAACAGGTTACAGAGTTAACTGTTTTGACACTCGACAATGACCAATGTTCTTACAGTTTTGAATCAGCATTTATGAAATACTCTAGATATCCTTTAAATTTATAAATAAGTATATATATATATATATATATATATATATATATATATATATATATATATATATATATATATATATATATATATATATATATATATATATATATATATATATATATGTATGTATATATATACAGTAATATGTTTTGTAATCAAATATGTGTTTATTAGTTAAACTTGAGCTAAAGTTTTACGAATCAAAACGTCTTGCAACAAAAAGTTTCAAACAAGAGTTGTTTATTTCAAAATACCAAACATTTTATATTCTAAAATTTTTTCCTAAACTCAAACTCAACCTTTAGTTCCAGAAGACGTCACCAAAATCCAACTCACTTTCTCTTTTCATTTAAGAGTTTTCTTGATTACGGTCATATACAGAGACGAGCAAACAGAAATGGACAACGTAGGTCATTCTATGAAAACTTATACTTAGATTTAGTTCCAACGACATTTGCTGCCTTACTAACTATAGAGAAAAGCTATGATATTACTATTTGTCTGAACTGAGTGTCAATTGAGAGAGAAATGTGCATATTAGATGGAAAATCACATTTTCAACATTACAATCACATAGCTTAATTAAATTTCTACTAAAATGATTTATTTTCTTAACGATTCTCCATTCTGACTTTTACGTGTATCTTTTTCCTATATATCAATGTTTCTTACTTGGCGATTTCAACAAAAAAATGACTAAAAAAAGTTATATGAATTATATAGGCATGGACTAATAAAATTTATCAAAATCGGATGAACCGGCATTTAATAAAGTGAATAAGTGGAGGTCATCCTCGAGTACTATATAATTGGCAATTGATTGGTGAGATGTTTGTAAAATCACCAAATACTAATGTTTATCAAACATTTTTAAATATTCGTCCAATAGTGTATGAGCAGTTCGTGTTCATCCTAGTGGTGTTAACCGACAGACAGACATAAACGGAATAAAAGTTGCTACAGAAGTATAAAAATTTTGTTATTGAATAAATCTTTTATTACAAAAAGTAACACTTTCGCATTTGAATATATTTTGTATTAATAAAAAGTTATATGAACTTTTTGCTTGGTTTAGAAAACGATAGAATCGTGTATCGCCATAGTCTTCCCTAGTGTCTCTTCCAGAAATAGAAGACATAGCAATGAAAAAAATACCAAATAAGTGTAATGTAACGTATGAGCAACATTATCGACGCCACGATTGTGAACATTTTCAGTTAACTAAATTGTTTATTGCAATATTATCGTAATAGAAGTTTATTATGTTATTTTATATTTTATTTTTATTACAAAAACTTTAGATTAATCTGAGCATACACAAAAACCAAGAAAACGAATAAAACTTACTTACTTTTAAACACAAACAAGTTAAAAGAAATACATAATTAATCAACGAAGTTAAAAATATCTTTCACTGTAAGAATAAACATTTTAGTAATAAATATATGGATATACTCGCAACCAACCATACATTGTAGGAAATATTTGTTCAAATGTTAACTATAGCTACCAATAATATAAAAATACAAACAAAGCTACATCTTTTCCCGTTAAACAACCAGCTGATTCCCCTGATTAAGCTCATTTAGATCAGTCATGTCCCGATTTGTAATAGATTGTATTTTATATATAGGTAGATCAATTTTGTTAACGAATTTCAGATCATCGCATACAGAAAAACTTCCAAAAACCTACTTGTACAGATGGTAGAAAAATTTCTAAATTGTTTTCAATTTTGTTCAATATTAATTTTATACATGCTTGATCACAAACTAATGGATCATCTATTGCACTGGATCACCGTTTTTTTTATAAATAAACACTATTTCTGATTTTAGCTATTTATCTGCGGCTCTCTTCGAGTAAAATACGATTGAACAATTTTGTAAGCACGTCACAGACATTATCACCAGCGATTTGAGGTTTTAATATATTTTTGATTTTGTCGACACCTGCTTTTTTCGTATTTTTCAGTTCAATTTAAAAGAAAATTTCGCAAAGATTAATTATCCAACAAATCTTGATATTTCATTATTGATTCCTTTATAAGTCTGCTGATGGAAAGTTAATTATTGAATGTTGTTTAAATGCTTAAACTTTGTGGACGATCAAATTTATATCTATTTGAGTCTAGAAAGTTAGGTAACCAGTGATGCGCCAGGTAATGGATAATTCCTAATTGTGTTTTGTAGAATCGCAATTATCTATTATAAGTTTAATCTCCTCAAACTTAAATGAGCGTTATGATTTTCTAATCTTGCGATTAATTAGTTTTTCTATTTCAGCAACTTGATGGTTTTGTTTTCTTTAAAAGGAGGGGCTTGTTGAGAAATGAGCTTGTTTTTAATACTTAAGTTGTGAAATAATAAAGCTAGAGCTTAATAAATTTGACATTTACCTTCAGCTTTCTAACTTCTTGAAGAATTTCTTACCAGGATAAAATCACTGTTCTTTCTTTCTTTAGATATCGAAAAATTTTGAATTACCTCTATTACAAATATCAATATTTTGATATAGTCAATTTATGTATATTTTATTTGATAGTTTAATTTTCTTTAACTGCCATAATAGTTAAAGGAGTCTATATAATTAGCTAATCTATAAATAGTTAAATCAAAACTAAGAACAGGAATGCACTCGTTAAACACATATATACCCGTCTTTTCTGTCTTTTTGTGTCGTGCGTTAAAACTGATCTAGTTTCTAACAACAAATAGCAACAGAGATGTGTGTAATCATCGATACTTAAATTTAAAGAAAATAAAGAAATATTACTTCGCAAATAAATTTTTACTGTGTACTCAAAAAAGCATTCCTACAAATCCAGAGAAGTTATAATAATTTACCCGTGCGACATCAATTTCAGGTTCATTCAAATATTGCATATTGTACTGATTTTTACACCAAATATTAAAAGTCAGACCACTGTTGCATTTCTAATTACCTTACTCAATGCGAAAGCTTTCTGAATTTCAACAGTCATCGTGAAAAATTCAATAGGAAATTAAGATGAATCATTTGTATTACAATACCGGGCAGTGCCGTACATTAAATATGTGGATGGATTTTACTAAAATGTTAATCACAGTCGTTTTATGATTGAACGTTTCCTTAACTAGAAGAAGCTTAAATATAAATGACCGAATGTAATGTGGACAATGGTTTTAACTAGACGATTTTGCATTTCGTTTGTCTGTATGTCTCTATGTGCCAATCTTTTGGACTGTAACTTTCAAACGTTACAGTTATTTAAGTTTGATGAAATTATTTTTGTATATTTTTTTAATAAATTTCATCCTTCTTTTTGTGGAAAACCTCTAAAAATACGAAGTATCTTTCAATGCAACCTATAACGATGCGCCTTATTATATTATTTCTAAAATAGTCAGGAAAAATAGGAAAACTTGAATTTTCCCTCCAGCCTTATAAGAAAAAACTCTTACTGATTGTGATAAATCACATTTTTTACAATGACTAAAAATAAAAATACTTCAAACAATACTTCAAACATAACAGTCCTGTTACGTAATGTTGTATAATATTATATTAGTATTTAAAATTGATTTTATGTAAAAAGTTAAAATAGAAGAAGTAGACAGGTAGTAAAGAAAGTACTTAGAAAATTACATACATATTATACCAATACTATTTATTACCAGTCGCGTGACCAAATTTTATGAAATAAAAAATAATAATATTATTGACTTATTGACTAGACTTATTCATGTAAATCTACCTAATAAACTTAAATGTCACGTTTTACATTTCTCATTTATTAGTATTATTTGTATTAGTAGCAGCCTGGCCTGATTTCACTTCTTATCTTTTAACTTTGACTATGCTTTTCGCTTTTATTGACACTTTTCAAATAAAAATGTCAAATAAAACGTTACCTTAATTAAACTCCATTCAGGGGTTTTTCAACTCACACAATAAAATATTACCTTTAACTCACCCAACTATACGTATTTAAAAACAAGTGAAAATAAAAATTAACAAAGTTAATTGTTAAGATAATCCGTTTCAATGTTTGAACTATGTGTATGATTAGCATTCATAAAATACCCTAAATATCTATATGGTTATGAATACATAATAAAAATAAATATTAAAATATGTGATTAATTTGAACTTAAATTATACAGACTAGCCTAAACAATTTATAAAAAAAATGTTTCTAAAAAAGAGGTTTTTTTTAAGTTAACAGTATTTAATAAGTTAACATTTATTATCTTTGAATGTTTCAAATATTTTATGGGTTTAAAAGGTTGGTCATAGATTCATTGGATCGAAGGGACTGATTTTGTCATTACTGAGCATAAATTCACTTTTTATATCTTTTATACTGTATTTGAGGCGGAAGAACATACGGATAAGGACCTAATGAGGTGATTATATGAACCAACATTTTGTGAGTGCAATATTTTCTAGTGTTTCAAAATTAATATACATTGACGTATTATTACTATTTATGTCGAGTATAATAATAAAGAATAATCAACTTGACAGATTGAGTAAACTGATAACATTACTAAAAGACATACAAAATCGATAATAAAACTTCTTCATTCTACATGCCATACAGTTCTCATTTTACTTGTATTTACACAGTTCTCATCTAAATTTACAAGACAAAATCGTTACTGTTAGTTATCGAAAAAAATAGATATATTGTGTCACTTTTTTGTAGATATTTGATAGATATTGTAGATATTGTAGAAAAATGCTTACAAGTTTAGGAGATTGGCACCACTCAAAGTGTAGCCCCCCACTTACTTTTGCGTGCAGACAGGACTTTTAATTTTGCCGTTTTAAAATGATGGGTACACTTGAAACAATTTTATTTATATGGATTAATTATTTTCTTAATTTACAATTATTTTGAACAATTATAATACAATACAATGCAATCTCACTAACGAATACATTGCGATAGACATTCACAAACAATACCATGCAAACTTCCAGATTTTCCGATTGATTTTTCTTCTTCATCCATTTCTTGATAATGACGAATATAATTTTTATAAATGGAATAAATCAGTTGAAACTTTCCGAAACTATGAGCTCATCAAGTTTTAAAACTACTAGTATATCTTTGCTCGAATGACTTATTTCTCGATGATACATTATGCCACGCATTTAACTATGTGGTACAAAAGATTTCTTCTTCACTTTTCTTTCTCTGATATAACACATATTAAAAAAAAAGTTACGAAAAACAAAACAATAAATTATACAAGTGAAATATTACCAATATTATTTTCCACTATATGTTGAAAGTTGTGAATTATAAAAATAATATTTTATAAAAAGTTTATTATTTTTAAAATAACAAACTAATAGAATTGTTATATATGGCTTTAGACATTCAATGAATAAACAGCATCATTATAAAGTTGAAAAAAATTCTCAACAACAAAACTATTCTTCAAACTTTGGAAACCTAATAACTGAATTGAAGGTAACAACTATTTGTGTTAATTGTTTCAGTAACCGTCATGTGGTTAAGAAAGAATGTTTGAAATATTTTTCATGGTGAGAGTAAAATAGCGATTTTTCGATTGAATATTGATTCTTTAACCTGTCTTATAGTGAAAAGCGTTTTTGACAAAGTTCCGAGTGGAGCTTTCTACTCTAAAACTACTCTACAAAACCATGTATTTATATATATAATAAATTTACAATCTAGGATTTTTTTTAAGTATGAGAGCGACAAAGCTGTAGTTGATTGCAAAATGTAGAATTTTTAAAAACATATTCAAATCGTATACTAATTATAATAAATAATAAAAGCCAAAACAAATGTTGCTTACTTCTATCTATACAATATAGATCTAAATCAAATTATTTTAATGCATAAAAGTTAAAATACTAAAAAATCATTAGAAGAAAAATAAAATTACAAAAATCAATTTTTTTTAACTCTAAATTTCAGTTTTTTTACTAATTATAAAAGCTTAAGTGCTAATTAGAGATTATACAACGAATCAATTTATAATTCGAAATCTCAAGTAGACACACACAAAAATTTAAAATGAAAAAATAACAATGTTCTGTAAACCTACAAATCAACTATAAAATAATAAAAAAATTTACTTATTTTAAGACATTTTTCCAATGTATCATAAAAGTTTAGGTACTTATCAATGGGGTCGACTTTTAACACTAAGTTGAAATTCAGGATTGCTCTTTAATTGTAAAGTTCGAACACCGAAAATTACTAAAAATATCGTTATACGACAATTGGACGTGCATCGTGTAAATACGCACATACTTTACCGTGATGACTCATAGGAGACAGACAGCGCGCTTTAGAAATAAAAATAAGAAAGCAAAGTTCCTGTTTTACTTACGTCTTAAAGATGTTGACTATATTTCTAGGGTTAAGGTATTGATACCCATTTTATCCCATAACCTCAAAAGTTTTAGTTTATTTTTTACAATTTTCAATATTAATATGTGCACAAAAATTTAAACATGCATTTAAATTTTTTATGAAAAGCTCAAGTTTGGTCGATATAATTCACATTGTAATGGTAATAATAGTTTATAGTTCCAATAAATCACATGAAAATATCTACTAAAATATATAATATGTTCAAACAGAGTGCTGAACAAAATATATTACAAATGCGTATTCCAATTTTATTTTACTCCTGAGCTCTAGCGATATCGGAAGTATTTTGTTCTTTTTGTAAAAAAGGAATTTACGACTCAAAAACTTTCATTTTGGGTCCGTTAAACTGTTGGTCTGACGATCTCTTAGTCCATCGGTCTGTTAAACGCATTCAAATAAACACACATGGCCCCAAAACTACTCAGGAAATATTTTTAAGTTTTTGGTAAACAAAAGAATGATATAATTTTTACATTTTACTTACAAATCTTATATATTTAAATGAGCAATTCTTGTATATATATAAATATATATATTTATATATATATAATTGGAATCTCGGAATTGGCTCCAACGATTTTCATGAAATTCAGTATATAGGGGGTTTCGGGGGCGATAAATCGATCTAGCTAGGAATCATATTTAGAAAATGTCATTTTATTTTTTCATTTAATATGTCATGTGTTTTATTGATAATTTTTTTATAATGTAATGAGATATTTGTTTAATATTTATAGTCATATAGTCATTGGAGTGGCTCTGTGGTAGCGTGTGAGG
This sequence comes from Chrysopa pallens, assembly GCA_020423425.1. Classification (NCBI taxonomy): domain Eukaryota; kingdom Metazoa; phylum Arthropoda; class Insecta; order Neuroptera; family Chrysopidae; genus Chrysopa; species Chrysopa pallens. The sequence goes on along the minus strand of CM035592.1, from coordinate 57,750,271 downwards.
CTCATATACAGAGATCCCGTGCTCGAATCCCAGCTCGACCAACGAGTAAAATTAATTTTTTTTTTATTTTATTAATTTAAAACACAACCCAACCCAACAAAACAACACAATAAAGTGAATGATATTTTTCAAATAAGATTTTGTTATTATAATTGTATAATTTGTTATAATGTAATGATATATTTGTTTAATATTTAAAGTCATTGGAGTGGCTAAGTGTTAGCGTGCTGGACTCGTCTTCCGCCTCGACGTAATATAATTTTCAAAAAACACCATTTATAAAAAAAAAATACCGGTCATCCAGATATTAACTATTTCATAGATACAGTTACAAATTGAACTAATTTGATTTTAATGAAATTTTATATAGGTGAGCTTAATTTTATAGATAGGTAAGATTATATTAGGTATTTAAATCGTGTAAAAATCGATTATTCGGGAAAATGTTATTATATATTAATAAAAATCGGAACGAAAAAGTTTGATTACTGTCATAGAGAATTTGAAGTGGTAAAAATGTAGAAAATGTATTATTTCTCCTCAGATCCTAATTCAAAGTCATTTGGTGTAGTCATTCATAACATATAGCCATTTGAGTAAAATATTCTTACATCAGGAGAAAGTCCTTAAATGACTTAAATGACGAGAGTTGAAAAATACTGTGTCTTCTGACTGTAAAGTAAATTAAAATTTTTGGATCAATCTCAACAAAATCATTGTCAAATCGGTTGTCGCAGAAACTGGAACGGCAGTACCAAAGTTTCCATGAAACGAGTTTTAGGCGAATTTTAAAATCGATTCTTACGTTATTGATCTAGTTTCTCACAGCATAAAATAAAGTAAAATTTGAGGCTAGCAAAATCATTTTCAGCATCAACGCAACATCAGGAACGAGCTTTGAAATTACAAATTTCTTAAGAATTTTAAAATTACACGTTCATAAAAAGAAAATTGATTTTGTTTTGAAGATTGGATTATCAAAATTTGGCAGTAGTCCCTTTTTATTATGGTGAATACTATATTTAAATTTGAATAGAAATTTCCCGTCCTCAAAATAACGTCCCGTCCTCCCGTCATCAAAAACGAACAGACATGACGAGCTGAGAGAACGAGATTTTATGACGTATTCCATACATAAAAATTGGGTAAAAATTCGTAAAAGAGAAACAGCAGTCGATTGAGTCCAATAGACCCACGACCCAACAATTTGAAAAAAGAAAAAAAATTAGCTTGAAACATTTTTTTTTTTATAAACTGTTTAGATTTGCCTCAACATCATCTCAAATTTAGAAAATTAAACGTAATTGTTATACGAATTTTTGATATATATGTAGGTATCTATAATTGTCTACACTCTGTCTTTATTTTGAGTATTTTATGAATGCGATAAATTAAAAATAGTTCACATATTCATACTCAATTATGTATCGAATATCTAAACAATTAACACTGTTAGTTATTTTTCATTTGTTTTTCTATTTATTTCAACGTATAAATAAATTCGTAGATCTTTTAGTGAGACATTCGGTCTTTACACCAAGATCATTTAGTATTTATATGCATGTAAATAGTAAAAGATTTATTATAGTTGTCTACATCTATTCTTTAATATTTTCATTTCTTTATAACACACTGAATTTATTAGTTGACTGTATTAAAAATCTATAAACTCGGTTGAAGTTACAAAAGTAATGTATGATCTATATACCTACTGATCGTTTTTTGCTTCTTTTATTATAGGGAAAAAATATATTTATATAGAATATTACATTTTTTATTCACATATTCATAAAAATATTTACATTGATACCAAATATATTGATAAACATGTGAGTGAACAACCGTATATGTTGTAAATTATTATAAAGGTAGTGTGGAACTATTATGAAAAGTTGAAAACTGTTCATGTATACCTAAAGCCGCGTACACAGTGCAACATTCGCGTGAAATTAAATACCGTAACGCAACTTTGACGAGTAACAAAGTCCTCCTTTGTGTGGACGTGTGGCTATTGTTCTCGTAGCACATAACATATAACACATAACAGTACAGGTATACAAATCGTTATTTCGCTACGAACGAATGTTGCACGTGTGCACGCTGCTTAAAACTACAAATTTAAATCAAACATTATATATTAATCAATGTGTTTGTTATCAATGCAATTGTTTTCATGTTTTATAACAATTGTAATATTCTATATAGGTATATCTTAACAAACTTTTCTCTGTATCTAAAAAAACAAAAAACAGTCAGTATATGTACTTGACCTTGCTAATGTATGTACTTGACGATAAAAAATTTCAGACATTTCATATCTGCTTTCGAATTGATCCTAGCGTGGACAATTATAATTCTTTAATTAAATTTATAAATATATTTTATTGATTAAGAGAGTCTTGACAATTACAACAAAGATAGTCTCCTAAGAAGTATTTGAACAGCATACATTCAATAATTTTTTTAAAAATATTTTTAAATTTGGCATGCACAGTCTCTCAAGACGCCCACTATTATTATGTCAGGATTATGCATGTTCTGACTTCGCAAGTATTCAGAATTGTGAATTCTTTAGGAAGTTTTTCTTTATTTATTTATTTTTATTTTTTCGAAAGAATTATGAACTCATTAAGAAGTTATTTTTAGAGTTCCTTAAGAAATTGCAAATATAACAATAAATATTAATACAAATTTTTTGCTAATTTCCACATTTTTTTATTATCAAAATTTACGAAAAAAGTGGAAATTACCTAAAAATTTGTATTATTATCATTATTTATCTAAAAAAAGGCTTCTTCCTGAATTTTCCTGTAAAAAGTTGCACTTTAAGAAGTTTTTAACGAAATTTTATCGAGTATTACTCAAAATTATGAGGTCTCTTTTAGAACTCAATTAGATTGATTTTTTTTATATGCATTTCACTCAAATTATATTAACTGTTTTTGAATAATAATCTACAATATTAAGTTTTTGTTGTTGGTTTTTTTTTTTTTTTTAATTCATTGAGACGATTATCATAAAGCAACAAAAATTAAGATTATGGCAATATATGAATTGATTTGTTTTACTACAAATTCCTGTAACGACTCAGTTAAAATTTAATTATGGTTTATAGCCATATGGTTAAATTATTAGCTGAATAATTTAAAAAACGTAAACTTACTTTTAAGGTCCAGAATACGCCACCAAAATTTATGCCTGCCGTTTCTTTTCATTTATGATTTATCTAGATAAAGAATGGATAGAACTAATAAGTTCCAAAGATTCCTTGAGAACTAAACAATAGCGGACTAGTTGCGACCCGCAAGTTACATACGACGAACAATAAGAAGTTTAAAAAACAATAATTTGTTTATTATTACGAATATATGTAATGTTTTATAGTTTTTATTCTCAACAATAAGAAGATGCAGTCATTTTGCAGAAAACTCACTCGTCGAATGAAAAAGAATATCTTTATTTCTACTTATCGATAATCGAAAGAAAAATAATTATGAACGCACATTCGTACATACACACAGGATTCGGAAATTTTGGGTTAGGGTTCGAATGACCTTGAAGAGTAAAAATATGTCAAAATAATAGTGATTCACAAAATTGGTAGAAAATATGAATAAAATATTGATATTTGTAATATAAAGTAAATGTAATAGTTATGTCTCGCTGACATAAAACTGCAGTTTTTCCCAATGGCCCATTCTATTATATTTGAATAGTAATATTTACTACATTTGAAAAATTATGTCTTCACATGATAAATGATAGTCATAAATTATAATTTAGAAGCAGTTTTTCACATTATAACAATTATCTACTTAAAAATGCATTTTTTTGGAAAAAAATCTAAATGGAATTATTATTTTATATTACAATACATTACAGTTAATATTGATAATTATACTTAAAAACTCTAAATACGGCTTCATTCCGGGAAGTTGAGATTTTACAATTATTTAAATATAGTGCATGTTTATACCTGATGCAGAAATGATGGTTTTAAGGTTTTATCATATACTTTGGATATTTTTTATATGGCTTTTTTTATTGCGAGCCTGAAATACTGCCAAAATAAAAATCTCCCAAATAAAGAATATTTCAGACTCATAAGGAAAAAGTCACAAATATCATTCTTAAATCCGATATAAATATGCATTTATTGAGTAGTATCTGCTCTAGCTACTGATATTCAAAAATGGCAATAATAAAATGTATGCATAGCCGAAAAAATGAAACATAAAAATTTACTTTACTATCAATTTTTTTGTGCAATTATCTTGACGGATTTTAATGCGGTCTGGTCGTTGGATTTGTTAGAATTTGCATTGTATGTAGTGGATAGTTATTAAAAATGTGAAACACTGTAAATAATGGTGAAATCCGATTTTGTTACTCGGGGGCTTTTGGAGTCGCTGAATACATGGTCAGCGAGAGAGTCCACGTAACAAGTTCGGGTAATTATATGTTAAACTACCATAATACTCCAGAGGCAGACGTTAAGTACACCCAATGCGGGCACCAAGTAGTCTTCAGCTTTAACCGACCTCTTATTCTTCTTCAACGACCAACGAAAACCCCCCGTGTAACGAGTTTTGTCCAAATATATGCTAAACTATCAGAATACTCCAAAGAAAGGCGATAAATAATCCACTGAGGGACCAGATACGCCGCAAGCTCTCAGCTCGTTTTAAATATGTGTTATTAATATATATTAATTACTTGAATTGGAAGTGAAATTGTAGAAAAATTGAAAAATTTGTGAAAAAGATGTTTTAAACAATGCAAATATTATGGTTTAAAAATTGAGACATTGGATCCATGTGATCCAGTGGACCAATCAAAAATATATAATATACAGTAGAGATACCACACAGCACTACAACGTGTTTGTACAGATTCCCAAAAACTTCCCAAATGTTTTATCACAGTCAATATACATTTGACTGTTGAAATGTTATGCAGTAACGTTTTTGTGCTTAAAATGTATTAATTTTGTTGTAAAATGGTTTCGTACCGAGTACAAAGCTGTGTAAATAAATTATTAAAATATACATTAAAAGTAGATGGTATAACTTACCACTTATAAGTAAAAAGTACCTGGATGACCGAGCTTTGCTCGGTATTTTTTTTAAATTTTTATAAATTGTGTTTTTTGGAAATTATATTACGTCGAGGCGGAAGACGAGTCCAGCACGCTAACACTTAGCTACTCCAATGACTTTAAATATTAAACAAATATATCATTACATTATAAAAAATTATACAATTATAATAAAAAAATCTTATTTGAAAAATATTATTCACTTTATTGTGTTGTTTTGTTGGGTTGGGTTGGGTTTAAAATTAATAAAATTTAATTTTACTCTTCGGTCGTCCCGGGTGTCCCGGAGCTAGATCGATTTATCACCCCCGAAACCCCCTATATACTGTATTTCATGAAAATCGTTGGAGCCGATTCCAAGATTCCAATTATATATATATAAATATATATATTTATATATATATATATATATATATATATACAAGAATTGCTCATTTAAAGATATAAGATAAATTGTTATAATTTTTTGCCGGTCATATTAAGTGGCCATGTTTATTTATATGTCGGATCTAGGAAAATACAACTTTTAATCAGTTGAAAAAAAAAAAATACTGAATTAAAATCTGAAAAGTTTTTTTTCGGCATAACAATCTGTCGTATGGATGACATTTTTTTAACATTTGATAATAACAATTCTATTATAAAAAATAAATTTAAGATTTATTCTCCCCAGTATCATGCATCAAATTAAATTAAAAAATTTTAAAATTACAATTTTGACTAATAAGTGCATAAAATGTAAAAGTATGTCATCTGATTAAATGTATATAAAAATATACATATGAAAAAATTATTATTTTCAATAAATTTATAAAAAATACAAATTCACCCAGCAATTTTAATTCAATCACGGAAAATATAAAATATATGTTTTGTGGAAAAAAATAACAAAATCGTTTTTGGCCTAACGACTAAATATTGACATTAATCTTTAGAAATCTCCATTTCTAAGAGTTTTGATGAAATTAGAGAGTAAGCGAATGCAATAATGCAATTTTACAGTGTTACACAAATAATAAAAACTTTTATCTCAGGTTAAAGCTATAAAGAAACCCGATAGTTCTATATACAAATTTATAATGCAGAGAGATAAAGGTAGAATTATTAGTTTATCCATCTCCTGATGTAATAAAAATTTGTGAAAATTGGAAAAGTTAATAAAAAAATGTGTTGACATAAAGCAAAAACAATATTACTCCAAAAAAATACAATTAGATAATTTTCACAAATACCTTATTTGAAAACTTTTGTGAATGAGAATATTTTTTCAAGTTTTTAAATTTACTAATTTCACCATTTTCTACAAAATATTTATCATGTTATACAAACTTATTATAAATAAGTATTTGTGTAAAATATTTAGATATAAGAATTTATTTTAGGCAAATAAAATTTAATTAGTAATTGGATGGTAAATGCCAATTAGTGAACAAAATTATATTATTTGATGGTGAATTAAAATTGCTCTGAAAAAATAATCATACTTACCCTACTCCATTTTCTTAAATCGTTCTACAATGTACACCCCGAATAAAACAAACGCATTGATTTCTGTAAAATTTGATATGGTGTTGTCCATCTCAACAGTTTGATTCATCTATGGAACCAATATTGTTTATTTTTAAATACCACTGGGAGGAAACAATTATTATTGTTAGTTGTTATCCTCGACTGTTTGTGACAAAATTTCAAAGTACACACGACAACTTACAATTAGTAATACTCTATTGATTCATTATCTGTCTTCGTATCAAATGGAATAATATTATAGAATGAGGCTATAATAATATGCCATAGCATTGTCTTTTTTGCAATTTACGCACATTACTCAAAAAATAATAATACAAATGAAATTTGGTATGTAAAATCCTTACAAAAAATGGGAGGGCGCCTCTCTTTTTGTCACAAAAAAAAAAAAAAAAACTATAAAGTAAAAATTACAATTTTGTTAGTACAAATGTTTTTTTTTACCAAAAGCTTCATCGATATGCCCCCTCCCCGCTTTTCAAACTTTGGTTAAGCAAATCTAATTTCATAACATTTACTTAATTAATTTTTGAGTCTTTTATGCATTAGAGATGTCCTTTATTACAAATAACTCCGTTTTGGTGTGTATTCCTCAAGAACATAAAAAAAAAAAAACAATAACTTTCCAGTGAGCAAGTTATTAATTGTTATGGGGCCGATTTTGTAAATCTGAAATTTTGACATATATTTTTGTTTCTTAAATAAATAACTTGATGTGATTGACTTTAACTATTACCATTTTCAAACTACGTAAATACGAGTTCTTAAATCTCGCGGCAAAATATTATGTAATTATGTAATGACGTTATAGTAAAAGTTTATTTTTTCTTTTTAGGGTCTATAAATAAAAGCTAGTTTTAAAAATGTTTGTTCTTTAATTTATTATTGTCCTGATTGGAAAGCTTGTTTTGTGGACCTTGCTAGTAGCTCCAAGTTCATTTTATTATTCTATACTGCAGTGTTAGTAATACAGATACATGTTTAATCATGATCTATCTTGATAATATCGACAGGCATTTTGCAATCTCGAAATTTTGTATCTTTAAAACGCCAAGTAATAACTTTATTTCGATTAGAATAGGCATTATTTACTTCTTTTCCCATTTTTCCTATTTAATGTATAACGAAAGTAAAGTGAATAGTACATGGATACAAATTTAAAAAAATATACACAAATTTATTAAAAAAATAATATTTAATGAAAGCAAATACAACAATCCAATTAGTTTAAATTTTGCTTCACAACCAATGAATTAAAATATATATTTTTGATAAAAAGATTTAATCAGTCATTAAAAAAAATTTTCTAATATAAATAGGGTAAAAGCTGTCTAATATATATACTTTACAAAATTTTCCTTTCTCATCCCTGCTTTCCCAAATAAAAATCATACAATTTACACAAATGTTCTTATTATGCTTAAATTGAGTTATAGATCAATTTCGGAAGTAAGATGGTGGCATTGAACTAGTGCGTTCACCTGATTAAACTGTTTGCAACTACTAATAACTTGATAACCTTGAATGTACATTCAATAGTATGTTCAACGATACACGAATTATTAAAATCTATAGAATGGTATAAGAGCGCAATCGAAATGTTGCAGCGAATTCATATCGGATGGACAAGAAACCATTGGAAAATTTTCATTTTGAGTATCAAACGACTCATTTGACACCCTACAAATGCAGTAGTGTGAAGTTTTCTCCTAAATAAAATAATACAAGACTATTTTGAATTATGGTTTTGTATCTTTCAAAATAACAAGTTCCTATTCGAAGTAATTCTACCTATCATAAAGTGTATATTTTCCTTTATCTATGTAATATATTGATTCATACATACATACAATCGACGTTCACACTTTATACTGAACTTATATACTAGATACTACTTCTATATGGTTCCAAAAGTGACTTAGTTTTCAAATATTTATAATAAATTTTTGATCAATTTTTTTTATTTGAAAAAAAAAAAAACGAAAAAAACTAGATACTTTACCGAATCTTAGACCTCACTTACGGCAAGACACCATCCTAATAAAGAGTTTAAAAAATACTATAGTGTCACAAGAAATAAAATATAAACCAGACCTTCTTTATCGTAATTGGTTTATATATCCAATATATTGATTTGTAATGAATTTCATTAATTTTAAAAATTTGATATTACGAAGATCCTGAATATCCCATTGATCACAAAATTTGATAATATACAGCAACAACCAATCAATAACATTTACAGTAAATATCTTAAATGTAATAAAATGCGTACCAAATTTCATAAAAATTGGAGCACGGGTTCCAAAGTTACAGCGGAACAAACAGGCGGATAGATACAGACAAACGAATTAGAAAATCTAGTCAGTTATGCCATGGAACTCAATACGTTCAATCAAAAACGGTCGTTTAGAAAATAATTTTTATTAGAGTAATTTTTAAGATCCTAAATAAATTTTTCTGTATGCCAATGAAAGTATAAATATTATTTTGTAACCAAAATATACCCATTTTAAGTATGAAATTATTCTAAATATAGACAGCTTTTATCTTTTAGGGTGGCTATCAAAATAGTAACATACCATTTATCTGTCCAACAGTTAACAGGGGATACAATAAAACATAATACTGAAGCTCCCTCCATTATGCGAAGTCTTTCTCAATTTCCACGTATACATAACCCCTTAATATTTATTTAAATGATTTGAAATTTGATATACACAATATTGAAATAAAAACGGAGGCCTTGTCGAAGAGTTTTTCAAAAAAAAATATTTTTAAATATAAAATCGAATTTTGATTTTTAGGTGCCTTAAAAATTTATTTTCGAGAAAATCTCTGTAGGCCTCCATGCCTTCCGTTTTCATATCAATATTATACATACCCAATTTCATAACATTTGGTTTTTTTGAATTATTTGGAAGCGAAAATTGTAAGAAATACAATGTAAATTGCATGTCATTTAAATAAACGGCTTGTTAGAAGCATAGTTCTTGCATAAAGAACTGTGCTTTATGTAAGGAGTTCAATCCCTCTTCAAATTAAAACGCCAGGATATAATTATATGTCAACAAAACCTACCAACCTATATCTATATTTTTAATTAACCAGTAACATTGTTAAATGAATTTACTATTGTAATTATTTTTATACCCGGCATAAAGGAATATATATGTCATAAATGAGGCTATTTTAGTGTAGTCAGGAATAGTATGGGTTTGCCTGTCTTCATTCCTGTTGGTCGGCCTGCCAAATTATTACATGACCTAACAATCAATTTTATGAAATGACTTTATATGACTAAGAGTTTATTTACAATTAATATTCTTAAAACCGAAAGTTTAGATATTGAAAAAAATTATCTTTCTCTGACAGAGAATGAAACATTCCTAAATCGATTGCCACCCAATCCTATTTATGAGTATTAAGCAACCCAATACTATTAATAACTGGTACGATTTTCTACATTACTTATTGTACTAATAATATTATTTGTCTTCTTTAATTCGTTGTTTCCACCATAAGTAGGTGTAACTGCAAAGCCTGTATTCTTCTTAAATTGTAGAAATCCTGCAACACCTAGTCCAACTAGTGACAGCAATATTATAACCCATTTCATGATTGTCACTATTTTTATTGTGCGTACTAATTGTGATTTAAGTTGGTTGATAAATGTATCATTTAAAGCAACTCCCTGAAAAATTAAATTTGAAAACAATAAAAAAATAATAATTTTTTAATTTAAAAAAAAAAAATAAATAAATAATAATAATAACAATAACAATAATAATAATAATAATATGAATAAAATGAACTGATACTATTGTAGTTCAAAGGATAGCAATCTCGCGCTGGAGCGTAGTTACCGTCAAAAGACTTAATCGGTATCAAAGACACAGGGCTCCAGAATAGTGTGATATTTATAAAATCTCATTCAAATTTCTTAGCCCGTACTTTGAACTAAAGTGTTCACCCAAAGCGATGTAGAAATAGGTCGTTAGTAATATTTTGTGTATCCCTCAAATATCAAAAAAATGTTTTGTTAAATTTCAAAACGTAACACAAAGTTCGTGTTATTAAAGCTTTTCAAAAATTAAACTAATTACAAAGTATCTTAGGATGTCTGGAAAAATGGCCAGTAAAGATATTTTAATTTTCCTTCTTGACTCCTAGGAGCATTCATTATTAGTAATTACTCAATAAATATTTGTTTTTTTTTTCATTTTTTTTTTCTTTTCAATTTTTAAAAAAAATTTTTTTAGATACTTAAATATGAAAATTGCAAATCTCGCAATATCAATGTTTCAATAATTTTCGAAGTATTATTTTATTTAGTTCAAAATAATTTTTTTGTAAAATCAAAATATTATAATTTTAATTTACCTCTTCAATCCAAAAAACTGGAACTAAAGCTTCGGGTATTTCTTTCATAAGTGTAATTTTTTCAATTTTTTGTAGTGGTATATTGAATTGTAAACGTTTACGAGCTTCCATTGGAGTACCAGACATCTGAATAAAACAAATAAATAAAAAAGGATTGTAATATAAATATAAAATTAATATTGATTTGAAAGCTCTTAACCCATTAAATTTTTAGTATGTCGTGTATCGATAAATGCAAGAAAACTTCCAATTCAAAATTATTCTAAATGTGAGAGAAACTAGTATTATAAATGTGTGAAAGTTTGGATGTTTGAATTTTTGTTATTCAATTACGCTATATACTGACAATAATGGACATTTAACTTCCTATCGTTGTATATATTTACTTATATAGCTAGCTAAATGTCTGGATTATCTCCACTGAGTGAGTTTCAATTCTTTAATTGATTTTACTTCATATTTTGCGATTATCTATTAAAATTTTTCCTTAGTATCCAGAATAATTAATTTGAACAAAATGAAAATTGCAGATATAAAATTATACCACAATATACGTTCTGATTTTTATTTTTCTTGGTAAAGTGTAAGACAATCAGGTAATTATTTCGGGTCAAAGCTATTTCGATTTTGATGTTTTTTTTTAAATGTGGGTAATTAAGTAAATGTAAAAGTTGTTGACCTTTAATACTTTAAAATACACTTTTTGTTTAAAATTTGCTGTTTTATCGAACTAAACTAAAAACCCAACTAGAGCCTCATTTTTTAAACTTAAAAAAGTAAAATTTAAACCTATACCACGCGTGTACACATAGTATGAATATCAATAAAATAATAAAAGGTTCTCGAGAAATTGACATTTAAGAAGAAAGTTTCGAGTGCCATTACTCGGGAACGGGCATTGTTAGGCGAAGTGTTTCTTCAATGAGAACATAGTGAACATTTCTACAATCAACGAAATTGGAAAAATAAAATTTTTACAAATTAATTATTTAAGAAAATTTTTATTTGCAACTCCACTTATTTATAATTTTAATACGATATCATGTTTGGGTTTTATTCCATTATCGAAACTAATAGTACACTAACAGGTGACTCCAAGTATGACACTATGCTGGTTGTGAAGTTGCAAATCAAAATTGATTAATAAATAATTTGCTTTTTTTGTTTTTTTTTAACTACTAAATATAAACTTTTACATATTAAAACTCACAACAATTACATTTCCACAAATGTTTAACACAAATTCATGTTTTCGTTCATTAGTTTTGGAATTAAGCATATTCATCAGAGTGAGTGCCATAAATCGACAGACCAACGGACACTAAATAAAAATTTCTCAGGAAACACCAAAACATGGATTTATTTCGACGTTTAGATATGTATCTATATCGGAAGTTATATGGTTCTATTAAAATAAACTATTTTGCTCCGATATTAAGAATTTTATATGTCGACGTAATTTGAATAGTGAAATTGTGATTAAAAGTAGTACTTACCGGCTCGAAATATATATCAATTCCATGATCTTTCTTATTTGGATGTAAACCTCTAACATTGTCTAAGAAACTTTCATCTGCATCATAGAAATGTGGTAAAGTGATAACTAATGGAGCACCTAAGCACTTTGACAAATCCATTGACCCTTTTTTCAAACACTTATCAGGTGCTGGACAAAAACATTTTTCTTTTTTGTTTTTTGACATATCGCCTAATGTTACCGTATAATATCGGGCTGGAATTCCTTTATAAACAACATCTTTTACATAATAGGCAGGTAGTGATCTACAATATAAGTAATCGATTACTATAATTATTTACTGATTACTAATTTATTTTAGAAATTACCTGCAAATATCTGAAGAGAAAGATAATAAACCGTCTTCTTCTTTTAAAAATGGTGGAAAGATTGTACCGTCGGTACCCTGGAATTCGTCACATTCCTTTTTCCCCCACACACTAATATTTGGTTTACCATCAAATTCGAGTACTCTACCAACATCCTTAGCGTTTTTGATCCCTCTTTGCATTTTAGTTGGCCTAGGATCAAAAGTAGCATTTTTCTAAAATGATGAATTATATGGAAATAAATAGGTTATATAAAATTAATAATATAATAATGACTTACTGGTCCAAAAAATGAAAAAGAAAATATATTATCCGTAATATGTGTTAAATCTTTAACGTCATTCCTCAACACACTGCAAAATCCTTTACCTGCAAAATCTGTGACATTACAAGTTATCATAATACCATCAAAAAGAATGTCACGTACTCGAGCAGTTAAAAATATGGAATCAGCATGGTATATTGATGCTATGGCTTTGTTTAACAAACTTAACATGGCTGGTTTTTCACGAAATGCTGCAATAGCTGGTCCCTTAAACCGAAATAATCTTAAATATTATGGTTTTGGTGTTGACACAAAATGGGTATTTTCTGTGAACTTATTCTACTTTCGAAAACAAAAGTTTTTTCCTTCAAAAAATAATGTTAAATCTTTAAAATTTAGCTAAACTTGGACTTTCAAATCTTATAATCTGTAAGAGATACAGATTAAATTGAATGACGTGGTTAGAACCTGCCGCTTTGCAGAAAAAAAAGGAAAAATATCCTTGAGAGCGTTTATCTAGTCTTAGAATGTTTTTTTTATTAAATTCTGAACTTAATAATCTCTAGATAAAATGGTATTCAGTCGTTTTGATAAACGAATTGTATCGAAATTTAACATGATGGTGTTATTTCTTTATTTTTCCATAGAAAGAATAATCGCTGATTTCATTTATGATTACCAAAAATGATAGGATAGCACTGGATTCAATAATGATAGCACTGTAATATTTAAATATGAGTAATCTTAATTTACAATATAGAAATTTAATGAATCTGTAGCGCGACACTACGTTTTACACGTTACTAATATTTTTTGAGTGTATATAGTCTACACGATATTTTCTGATCCTGCATTCGATATTCAAATTTATTTTAAGAAATTTTACTTACGACAATAAACGGATGAGGTATTGTAATCATTTCATCACCCGTTAATTTTCCTGACTTTTCTTGATTAAAATAAAAAGTATTTTGTGCATTAAATGTCATCGTATCATCTGAGTCATCATCAACTACGTTTACTTTTTCTTTCCATTCACTAAAATTAAAAACAATACAACATTAAAGTACTTTTAGACATTTTAAGACGTGTTTTAACATGATAATCAAAATTATATAAACGAAGGGTAATATACTTCGTGATCGAAACAAAACAAACTTAAAATCAACTTTTTAATAAGATTTTTAAATAAAATTGATTTCAATACACCGATAAGATAAGACACTCTTTGCTTTATATGCTAAATGAGGACAAAAATAATTTTAATCAAAAAATTTATTCGCAGATATGAAAATTTAAACGATTTTTCACTCGCTTTATTATAAAAAAATATTTTCTTATTGCCCGCCGACGCTATGACAAAATTTTCTAAGAAAAATTTTAAGCATCTAGACCCAGTATAGTGGATAAGGGTGACAGTGTTGATAAATCTGACAGAATATTATTTTACTCTATGCATTTATGAGAAATGGCTTTCAGTTTTCTGCAAATTAAGAAAATCTTAGTACTTATAATATTAAAAAGTAGATCAATAAAACATTAAAGATATTAGTTTAATGGAAAAAAAATTTCTAGAGCGATAAATTTTTGAATTAAATTTTCGAATTTATATCAATGTCTGGATTATGTTGCTTTTTATTAATTCAAAGTTATAACATTAATTTCTGACTTTTTTTAAAGATTTAACTTACACTTCCCAATTATATGACATCTCTTGATAATTTTGATATCTTCATACGGGAAATATAAGGGTAATTATAATAAGAATAGTTTTATTATAGTAAGCAAAGTACCGAATGAAATATTACGTGAAAGTATATACAAAATAGATTCATCATATCGAACTACAACAAATCTAAGAATTGGAGATCAAAATTTATCACCCTTAAAGAAAAAGGGTTCTCATTATTCCGGGATAATAAGTTTTAACATAACGCCTCGGAAACTTGTAGGAAAGACACATCAGCTAATTCATAAATTGATTCATTTAGAATCTGTTGCTAGTGAAATGTGATTAAATATTGATTGGAATTTATGATTAGTCTTTGCGAAAATACAATAGATATATTTATAGACAGCCTATAAAAAGAAGTCGTTTGGGTATCAAAATCTATACACAGCTATGCTGTGCAATTGAAATTATAGTAAAAATTAATAAAATCCATTGTGTTGCAACAATCTCTTAATTATCTTTATCGCATCTCATTTGGTGATAATGAATTACAAAAATTTTGTTTAAGACTATTTTGGCAATTTTAAATTAATGTTAAAACTGTTGAATTAGGCATCCCAAAAAAACCTACTGAACTTTCATCGGCATATAAAAATATACATAAAAATTTAAAGTTTGGTTACAGGTTCCACAGATAGGTTAGAAGTAGAAGCAGCTTAAATTTCTTCAAAATGTTACCTCATTATAAAGGAATATTTAATTGCGGATGATATGGAAATTAGAAGGATATGTATGCTAATTTCAAAATGTTTGAAATTCAATTATTAAATAGAAAATGTGAAAGAAGGTAGAATATGTGTTATGGGTAATGAATACATTGGAAGTGAGCAGCATCTTTTAGTAGAAAGTCAAGGCACAGAAGAGCAGAACGGGAAAGGCATTTTTAATTGGGGGTTGATAATACAATCTCAACATTAAGGCCGTCTTCTGGTCTAGAAATAAAAAAAAATCGATTTTTTTTTTTCATATTTTCATAGTTTAACTATTTAAGAATATGTCTACGAGAGGATTTTCCCAAATTCAAATTATTTTCGGAGAAATAAGTGAAATAACTGCTATTTTTGGAAAAATAAGAAAAATTCCGATATTTCTGCATACAACGATTGGTATGAAGATCATGAAGAATCCTGTACAATAAACCATAAAGGAAGTGCGGGCAAAATGGAAGTTGATGCTATCGTCGAAATGTTCTGTAGATCGGAGGAAAAACACGGCGTAAAATACGTAAAGTATATTGGAGATGGTGATACTAAGACGTTCAAGGGTATACTTGATATAGATCCTTACGATGGTGACCCACTTGTTCAAAAAAAAGAGTGCGTAGGACACGTCCAGAAAAGAATGATTGCGAGGCTACGAAAAGCGAAAAAAGATAATAAAGGGGTTGGTGGTAAAGGTTAAGGCAAATTAACTGATAAAGTCATCAATAAATTGTCTTTATACTATAGCTTAGCGATTCGCCGGCATCCTGATTCTGTTGAAAACATGAGAAATGCAATTTGGGCAACGTACTACCATAATAGTTCTACAAATGAAAACCCACAACATATGTATTGCCCACCTGGTGCGGAGAGTTGGTGTAAGTGGCAAAAAGCTGCATCTGAAGGAACATTAGACGAGTTTGACCACGAAAATCCTCCTCTGTGTGATAAAGTTTTGAAAATTATAAAGCCAATTTACCAGAGTTTATCATCAGAAGAGTTATTGACTCGATGTTTGGGTTCAGAAACTCAAAATAATAATGAGTCTCTAAACTCGCTGATATGGACTTTCGCTCCAAAGCATATCCATACCGGGTCTCAGATCATTGAAATTGCAACATTTATTGCTGTATGTATTTTTAATGAACACTTTATACCGATATTGAAGATAATGACGATTATGGGAGTGAAAATTGGTCCAGAAGCGCATGCATTTGCTATCAGACGAGACAACGCCCGGATTGACCGCTCCGAGATACGAGCATCCAGCGCATCAAAGGAGGCCAGAACTGTTCGAATAGAAAACAGAAACGCCGAAAATAGTTTTTTCGAAGTCGAGGAAGGTCCGATGTATGAAGCAGGAATGGCAGATTGAATAAATGTAAGTTAAAAATATAATTTTATGACTTAGACTGCAACAATTTTACTTTAGACGCGTTTTTCTCAGAACTGTCTTTTTGAATCTGATACCCACGATTTCTCAGGTTCTGTCGAACCGTTTTACTTGAAATTTTAAGAGAGTCTTCTTTAGGGACTTGTCTACTTTGTCGGAACTACGGCCATCCTCAAATTCATTTTTACTATTTTTAACAAATCGAAGAATGTTCAAAAAAGTGGTACAAAATTTTTTTTTCTTTAGGCAGTCGCCATTTTTGGTAAAAAAATTTTTTTGTAACTTTTCCGTAGTTCCAGACATTGCGACATTATTGTAGATTGATAATGTTTTTTATTTTTTTATTTCAGATTGCTAGGAGAGTTAAAATCGTGGGTATGGTCACGCACCAAATTTTTGAGACGCCCCACTCCATCAGCTAATAACTAACGGAATTTTGAATTTTTTTTACTTTTTTTTTTTTTTTTTTTGTATGCTTCTAATGTGAATAAATAATGTATAAAAAAATTGATGGAAAAAATATTGCTTGTTTTTTTTTTTTTACAGCACTTCAAAAATTACCTAAAATTCATGTCTCTAGACCAGAAGACCCCCTTAAGCTATGGAATAGCTTAATATTGGTAATATAGAGTTATATCCTAAAAAAAACGAAAGGATAAAATTTGAAAAAGTCCGGTTCATGTCTCAAAACATGATTTTATATTTTTCTTTGTATTTTTATTTTCTTCCTTTAAATTTTATTTTATGTGTAAAATATTTTATTATTATATTTCGAATGTATTATGTTTATTAGAATTATTTTATCGAATTGTATTTGATTGACCTTACAGCATATCAATAAATGAATTTATATATTGTTTTGAAGCTGTTTCATATAATATTTTATCATTATATATTTTCTTTAACGTAATTATGTTCTTGAGTCTATCAAAAGTTAATCTAATTGTGTGCATTACATGAAATTTTTGTTTTATTAAATTATTTTATGCCAATAGTATCAAGAAACACCATTCATTGATGTGAGATAAATACGAGATACAATTATTTTTGTAAATTTGTAAACTATCTAAAATACTTATTTTATACTAACAATTTACTCTTTTTGGCTTCCTGACCTGAATAACGTACAAAGTTTTTGATTTTATTAATAATTCCGTGACTTTGATGTAACAAAGGCAGCAATGGAAATTTGGTTTTTGTGTTTTATTTAAATGAAATATAAATTTGTAATTATCAAAAAACTGGAAAATGATTTCGAATTTTATTGCTGGTAATTTCGAATTGATTTAAAATTTTTCAGATTTGATTTCAAATTATATTTTAAATAAAATATTTTTTATTTTATTTTATGGAAATACGCTAAAATATACAACCCTCATATATGGTTAAGGTAAGTGTAGTAAGTGTAGTGTACCCCACGGTATCACGTACAGCCCTTACCGTAACTTTGAATAATGCTTAATTTTATTATATCGTCGATTCATAAAGGCCGCACTTTAACATTTAAATATATATTAATTTTATCACGGAATAAGCGACAAACTAAAGTTGCCAAAAATTGACATTTATTACAATAAATAACAGACTTAAACTTCCTTTTTTCAGACTAATTCCGATTTTTAGTACAATTAAAAGAGGAGATGCATGAATTTTTTTATCACTTCAATATATAATAACCAATTGGGTGTTCTCAATTAAATTCAAAATTCTCAATTAACAAAGGAGATTTGCATAAATGACGCCACACATGTTCATCTCCATAGTAATTATACATGAGGGTTATATAACGATAAGAGGTCCTATTGATGGTCGTGGCACTTATATACACTTATAAAATACTTTCCTTCAAAATGCGAACCAAAAATGTTTTTACAAATAAATTCAAAACTTTCTGTGCTAAACATTCCGTACTATAATACATTTATCTTATTTCAGATGGTACATCATCTTATATATATAATATGTGATAACTTTATAAAAATAATACTTAAAAAAAGATTAATAGTATTATTTTTATTTTGCATTTTATATTAATTATAAATGTATGTGTTAATTAATAAATTTTCATGTGATTACATCAGTTAATACAATACAAATTGAATATATTTCATAACAAAAATTCAATAATATTACATTTTATACATTATAATCTCTTTGTTTGAATTTAATTACATGATTTTAACGAATTTAATATTTGTTATATAACGCCATTATTAATTTATTGAATAGAATATATGGACCATTGATTATTAACATTATTGAACATCATGATTACTATGTCTCATATTTGTTGTATCATACACAGAGTCACGCGTTTCATATATTCATTTCTAATTTGGCATAAATTATCAAAACGCAAAACATGTGTATTGTTGCATGAAATAAAAAAAAATAACAAACAAAAAAAAAACACGTGTGGTGTAGTTTTCTATGTACCTACGCAACATGCATGAAATTTATTTTTATGATTTTATGTGCACATGTTTATTTTTTTATTTACATTCGTGCATAGCCTTCCTAGAATAATCTAATTTCGATAATTCTTCTTCCAAAACTCAATGGAAGGCAATAAGAAAAGGTTTAGTTTAGTGGTTATATAGCTCAAAAAATGTCTATATTCTATATATATAATTTGTACATAAAAAATTTTTATCAATAAATCTATTCTGACAATTACTTTACGAAAAGGACTCCAGTTAATATAATTATAATAATAATAATAAACTTTATTTGTTTTTAGATTTAAATCTTATACAAAGTGTTTGGACTTTTGCCTCAAAATTTAGTTACAGATTACAGATTGAAACAAAATTATAATAACAACAGAATCATGAAACAATAATAGAATAAAATAATAACAAAAACAATATCAATTGAAGAAAAACAATAAAAAATATTAATAATAATACTGCAAAATATAAATATGAAATCACAATAATAGCAATGACACTTCCTCTGAAAAATCAGTGGGAAACAATAATAAAAATTGAAACAGTTAATAGAAATAGTAAGAACATCTTAATGAAATCACAAGTTACACTTGACTCCCATTAATAAATTTTTAACTAAGAATATGATTGATGGCATGAAAATTATTTATAAGTATTTAATTTAAAATAATTATTACTTCCCTTTTTTTTATTTTGTATCTAGTCTCTAAAAATTTATTTTGCCTCTTTCTAACATCGTTCGATATGAAATTTTATTCATAATAATTATACTCGACTACCCGAAGGCTAATCTGTTGAATCTAATAAAACTTATTAATAACACCTTATATAAAAAACTACTAAACCGATTTTAATGAAATAAAAAATAAAAAATCTCACTGTTCACTAATTTAAGAGTTAGAAATTGTGTAAACAAACATACACTTACTTGTAAAACTTGTCACTCGTATTTAGAAGCTCATATGTACTAATATATACGAATGTTGTATAATTGCATGAATGAAAAAGAAAAACAAGTAGATAAAGTCAATGTAAATGTTATTTGTATACATTTATGTTTCTTATTTACCAATTGGTTACTTCGGCTAGAAGTTCTAAAACATCTCAGGAAATATGGACAACTCTAGACATATACAGATCAAAACGAGCTTTTAAAGCTTTTAAAGAATGCTCGCATTAATGTTAAATCTATTTTACGACTTTTCAAGTTTAAATGGTAGAAAAAAATAATGTACTCTGACAATATGATGTATATGTTGAGTATAAAATACACGGAAAAAGTTAAAGGTAATATTTTAATGTACAAAAATGTTTTTAACAAAATTTCCATAGTGTTATATTTTACGAGATAAACGTAAAAGTGCATTTCCCTCGATCTCAAAAACTCAAAATTATGTGATATGATCACGGTGATATGATTACTGACTATATAAAATACACCGTTCGATGCCGGATTTATTGCAGTAAATCTGGAAGTACTTTTATAATTCTTTCAAATATAAAACTAATCTTCGAAAATGGTTCATAAACGATGAAGTTCTGAACAATCAACATAAAAATTCTTTATTTAAGTCTGTTTAAAATTGCACAAATTAACAAAACGCAAAAAAACAATTTTTAATTTTTTATTATTATTATTTTACCAATAAAGAAATGATAATCAAAATAGGACTATTCTGTAAAAGAGAATGCTTATTCTCAAGAAGAAGAAATTTGTTTAAAAATTACTTAATTCAATGAAAAATATTTCAGGCTCGTCAAATAAAATATACCTACTCATATGAAGTTTCAAACATCTGTATGTTAAACAACCTTTTTTGTATTCACATTTGGTGAACTTTCATTGAGACGAACATTAAAACAAAACATGAAATATATCCAGAAGCACTTTTTGAATGATAAAAGCTTTTTTGAAAAAAGAAAATAAGAAGTTGGTCAAATTATTTTTACTACCCACATTAGTGTGTGTGTATTAACAATTGGTACTTAGCCTACTTAATACATACAGGAACAAATATCATTCGCATTGGGAAATTTAAAAATTGTGTTTATAAATATCTATATATATAGAAATCAATTGTTGTTCGTTAGTCATGCTAAAACTTGAGAATGGCTGGACCGATTTGGCTAATTTTGGTCTTGAAATATTCGTGAAAGTTCAGGGAAGGTTTAAACGGTGAGAAACATAAATAATAAGTAAAGGAAAATCCTATAAACGATAATTTTATTTTCGAATACAAAATGTTCCTAGCTGTGAATCATATTTTGTCTTTTTTTTTCTCACATGTTACAAATCATCATTTCCATAGAAACCAAAATCTAATTTTGAAATTCAAAATAAAACTTCTTTATCTCTTCTCACTAGCAGTATGACGAACTGTCAACTATATAAAGTGTGCATATCGCATTGTTCAAGTATTACCGGAATCATTCTTGGTTCAGGAGGTCTATATACCTTTCATCAAGTGTATGTGTACCACAGCAAAAATTATCGGGTGAACGCGGTCCCGGGTGTACCCCAGCAAATACTAGGTAAATACCGGGTGCATATAATGAACCGGGTGCACACTAAATACCGGGAATCCGATAAACGATGTAATATCATTAATTAAAATGTGAAAATTAACACAGCAACTCGTAAGCCGGATGGGTATGCTTCAAAATATAAATTAATGAGAACCACAGCACAATACACGAATTGTGGGTGCACGAGGTACCGGGTGTCCCACATCAAACACGAGTGTGTATATAAATATTTCGTTTAACGGGTATCCCACACCAAATAGTGGATTACACATCAAATACCGGGCATCCCATAAGAAAAGATTTTCTGAAATTCTACCCCTAATGGGATGAAAAGCAGAGGCAAAGTTTGTATGGGACAACGGAATTCCTTCGTCCAATCTGCTTCAAATTTTGCATGCAATCGATGTAATATCAATTGTCACCGCAACGTGTCCGCGTATGCTTTAAAATATATATTAATATCATTATTTATTCTAATTTGGCTTAGCTTTCAGTAGAAATAGAGGAAAGTTGTTAAGAATATGTTATTATACTTAGAAAATGTTGAAGTTAATTAGAAATATGTGGCAAAACGACGTTTTGCCGGGCCAGCTAGCTCGATATAAATTTTTAACAAATAGTTGACCTGAGTGCAACTGACAAGGTCAACACCATAAACTTTCCAGTGGAAAATATTATAACAGTACAAATACTAATCAGAGAGTTTGATTTTTTTAATTTAACACAAAAAATGCCTCTCAAGACAATACACACACACACACACACACACACACACACACACACACACACACACACACACACACACACACACACACACACACACACACACACACACACACACACACACACACACACACACACACACGCACGCACGCACGCACAAGCATCTATCTCATTGGTCTTCAAGTTTTTTTAAATTCAATACATCTTAAAGCTTCTAGTGGTTTTCAAGTTTTTTGTGGTAGGTAATATACCTAAATAATTTAAAAACATAATCATAAAAACGATGGGATGGCTTCGAGCAATCGTTTAAAATCAATTCGGGATATAAAGTTCGAAATACGATTTTGAACAATTTCTGACAAACTGACAAATCTTTAATTCAAAGTTATTATTGAAATAATTAGTCTAAAACCCCATTTAAATCGTTTTCATCGAAATCGGAGACAAGTAGTTTTACTCTACTTTTCTCGATCTGCTTAAGGATCTTTGAAGAAATCGTTAAAAAACGGTAAAAAACATTTTCGTTTCTGAATACGATAAAACTCTGTTTATTATGTAATTTGCATTCATAAATTTAAAAATTCCACGTTCTGGAAGCTAATATCTCGGACTCTTGGAAATATCGTGAAAATTTGCAATCCAATAATAAAAAAAGTACCGTAAAATAATAATGTAAAAAACATTTCAACAGAATTAAATTAATGTTATACTTGCATACTTAAAATTAAAATATACAAAGTAGAATAATAAAATATTTTAGAAAAAAAGCAATCTACTCACTTATGAGTGATATTAATTTACCGTAGTATACAGCCCTTTAAATTTTATTCTTCAATATTTGTTAATTTCATTCTGTTCAATCGATTCCTATTCATGAATTAGTTTTATCAGATTGAGCTTAGTACATTATCCCAGTTTTAGAATAATAAAATATAATGCTTAAATTATTATTGAAGAAATATTAAAATATTTTGAAAAGATAATATTTTGAAAAGAGAAAATTTTCTTGTGTATATTAATAAAGCATAATTGTTAAAAAAGCATTTTTAAATGGACATTTGCTTAGAAATTTATGGTTGATTAATGTAAAGTATAAATTAATTCTAAGACTATGTATTTGTCACTATATAATTTTACAAACAAAAAGCCATTTTTTGTTTGGCATCAAATATCACTTTTTTCTCATTTTACACATTCGGTAATCTCCATCGATTTCGTTTGCATATGCAACAGCAGATATCGTTAAATTGTCGATAGAGTATATCTCTTACTTTAGTTTACTTAAGTACCAACAATCAACGGTAGTAAATACCCTATTCACAAAATGACCCCTATCACAAACGAAAACATACACGTCTTCACGTCAAAATAAAATAAAAGAATAGGATAAAAACGATGAAAGAAATTCGCGGTTTTTTTCATTCGATAATAAACTGTTTGATAAAATGCATTCTTATAATAATCCCATCCGCACTTTATAGGGTAAATTCTTAAAAATATCAAGTTATAACTATATTAGCAAGGAAGTTGCGGCTTTGTGCATTCGATAATAAACGGTTTAGTAAAATGGGAAATTGATTCTTATAATAATCTGCGAATGAGGGTAAATTGTCAAAAATATCGATTTATTTTTATATAACCAAACAAGTAGCTTTTTTTGCATTTGATGTGAAATGGTTCGATTAAATTAGTTCATTTTTTGAATCTTACGCTTTCCGTATTAGACAAGTTCAAGAAATATTCTCCTTTGTATGGTAGCTCCTAAATTTAGTGTATCGCAATCGATGTAAAAGCGTTTTGAAAAATAAAAATTTGCCGTTCATTACATAACACCAACTCCCAATAGGATAAAGTGCCAAAAATATCATCTATCTATATCCATTATCGAGTGTTAATTAATTTGCAAAAAAAATAAAATTTCATTTATTATAATATGGTTTTTACAATATTAAAATAACGAATTATAAAAATATATATTTAAATTACTACAGTTTTTTTAATTTTTTATTTTTTTTTTTAATATCCATAAAAGGCTAGAAAAGGTTCAATTGCTAGCGAAAATTTCAAATTACGAAAAAATTTTGTTTTGGAAATTTGTTTTTTTTATATAGATAGATTAACATAGTTTTTTTACGATTTCTTTGGTTTTAATTATAAAAATTGCTATAGGTTACGTCCTTAAAATAGAATATACTCGAAATGAATTGTCTCACTGGACCAGTAGCTGATCAAACCTCGGATAGTCTCGCATGTCTATGATCCCAACAGATTTTCCATTTCAATTTTAGCATTGACACTATCCGTTGAATGTTTATTTGCTATTTTTAGTGTCACATGGACATTATATATTGATCTCTTTCACAGGAAATTCTGAATTCCATCTTGATGCTAACACAAAATAGAACAAAAATATTGTATACGCTGAATTTTTACATAAAAGAAATTTTGTAAGATTGATGTACAAGCACTTGAACTATGACATATAACGAAGCGAAATGAGGACGGGTTACTAGTACATTATTAAGTGCAGAACTGCATCTTGTACACCTTTGTTTTGAATTGAATTTAATATCCGTAGTTTGTAATTATATTTTAAATTGAAAATACAAATGACATTCCCAGTCTATGATTTAGTCCAGCTGCTAGGCATTCATGATAATTTTTTTCAAACCCATTTCTAATTTTTGTAGTGTATTTTGTTTACTTCTCATGTCTATCGTCTATCATTTGACATAGCATAAATTTAGAATTACGTTTCCGAACCAGAAATTAAAGAAATTAATTTATAAAATCGAAAATAAGCCAATTTTTGTTTAATAATATGCTTAAATATGCTTAAAGTTATTCAAGGAGGCCATTTTGTATAATGGGCTATGTTTAAGGGCTACGATGTATGTTTACAGGCAAAACAAATGTTATATGATTTAAAAGATGTATAATAAAAAAAACCATACTTTGATTGACTATGATGTATAAAATCGAAAAGAAACGATTTTTTTAAAAATAAAATATTTGAATTCGTATGTTATTCAAGGAGATAGTTTTGTATAGCTGATGTATGTTTACGGACAAATCAAATAAATAAACTTACTCTAAATAAACTTACTCGTAAAAAAATGGGCCAACTTCGTCTAATACAGGTGAATCACCTTTTTGTACTTCCATTGGATTCGTTACATTAAACATATATACTTTGAAATCAAATGAAAATGGAAACTTTACAATCATCTCTCTAATTTCACCACCTTTTTTTAACGCAACTTGCTAGAACAAAAACAGAAAATAAAACATTTTGGTTTAATCGTTTTTTTAAATACTATGATGATTAAAAAATTAAATACATTCAATAAATGAATCATACTCGAAAATATACGTATTGAAATTATCAACGTGTAAATTAATCAATATATTTAGTATATGTGTATGTATGGTCGTAGCGGGCAAAATAATGAACCAATTTTGGTGAATGAGGTGTCAATCGATTCATCATTACAGACCGAGTAACATGTTCACAAAAATACGATAAATAGGTTGGATTCTAAAACGGGAGTTTAAAATATCTTTTTATGTAAATGTATCGTGTTCAGTATCAAATGAAAGAGTAATCATAATAGTTTTGTTTTAATCAATTCGTCGTTTTGAAATAAAGAAATGATTTTTTTGAAACCCAGCCTCAGCAATATGATCTTTAAAGTACTAAACAAGAAAATATTATTGACACAAATTAGATAGTGTTCAGAAGAGTTCTTTTATGTTTTTTCCTAATAACAGTTTTTTTGTTTAATTGTATTACGAAACTATTTTGAAACAAACTTCAATTCAAAATAACTTGAATTTGAAGTTCCTATCTATTTATCGGTGTAATAGACGGGTAAAGAAACTATGGTACTCCCAGATTTAAAATGTTTATAGATACGCGAGCAGATAAAAATGTGTTAGTTAAGTGATTTTATGAACATATTTGTAGCATAATTGACATTCGGTCATGAATTACAGAGAGTAAGAATCATTCTTACTTAATAAAACAAAGCGACAAGTTTTTCATTCTTTCAAAACAAATTACTTTTATATCCAAAATATCCATTCGACCAAATGGACCGATTTTTCTCCGTCACTAACTTTCTCTCACATTTAAGGTCTAGGTAGCAGTTTAAAAAGTTCACAATTTCAGGTAAAATTTCGATAATAAGCACATGTATAATACATTTTAATATTTTACATGTGCTTATAACTATATGGACTGGATATTTAGAGAATTTTATCAATAAAGATTATTAAAAATAGTTAAAACTTTAATACTCAAGCATTTGTCGAGGTATCTAAACAATTTACTCTATTAGTTTTTGCTTCATTTGTTTTTTTTAATGTTTTCTGCCAATTTTTATGTATGTATTATCTTAGAAACATTTATTCGGGAAAAATGCCTCAAGTATCATGTTCTCCGTTTTCTTCTTAAGTTTGTATACGCCACATTTGTTATGAATATTATTGGCTCAGTTGCCTCTGACAAATCCAGTAACAGACTTGAAATATCCAACAAAAATAAATAAATAAATAAATAAAACAAATGTATTAACAAAAGTTCAAAAGTTTTTATTGCACAAGGAACAATACGCAGTAATTATTTATATAGCAAAATAAAACAAAAGACAAAAATAGCTTTTTGGCTTGGAATATTAATTAAATTTCGATGAATTTTTACATAAAAAAAAATTTTCTGTTAAAAAAAATTCCAATACATAATATTTTACAAAGAATAATTCTCGAAATTAATTATCCATATTATCAACACTATCACCATATTTTATAAACTTTACAATATTTTTTATAAACTAATCATTTCAGACTTCTCCTGGCCTCTTTTAATACTAACCATCGAGAGTCAAAAACTATTATTATTTTTTTTTTAATCAGTAATTATTTATCAAATAATAGAGATTTTTCTAGACTTTAGATTTCAAATTTAATTTAATTTGATACCCTTGTTCTAGAACAAAATAAATAAACGTTGAACAATGTATTTTAATTATATTAAATAAAAGAAATTTTTTGTTGATTTGTTCTTGGTTTAAATCTAGACCGTATGTAAGTTGTATTAAGTAAATTGGAATAAAATTCATCCGTCACATTATAACGGATTTATAATTATTTTTTTACTTTCAAGATTACAGCCTAACGAGTACAAATATTTACCTTTGTGAATTTGGCTCACGGAATACCAATAAATAAGATAAAGCGTAAAGGCGTCCAATATTTTTAATATCTGCGATAATTGGAAATAGTTAGATGATAATAAACATTCAGAAATTAAGTCGCAAATGATTCTAATAGTACAGCCAAATTATGTTACAATTTAGATTTTCCCTGTATGAAATATGGCTTTCATAAAGTAAAAACTATTTAGCCTTATTAAAACCTTTGGTGTAACTAATTTGACAAAATAATAAAAAGATCCGAACAAAGAAAGGGGCGTGTTAGAAATAAATAAAGAAAAACATAAATTATCCTGACCTGAAAAATAATAACGTAAATTCACTTATCCTTAATTGAACGATACAAACCATGCGGTTTTTGTTCTCGCTACACATGGAAAAGAACTGAAGTTTAGAACTGCAAAGAATAAATCGAAATGAATTTTTAATGAATTTTCTTTTATTTTAATGATAAGGTAATTTGTTGGACAACCGAGAATTTAATGATATTAATTTGCATATGAAAATAAAAAGTATTATTTCCATATAAAAAATAAAAACTATTATTTTTAAATTTTCATTTCGCTAAGAAATCCCCAATGACTGCCTATCTATTTTTTTATGAACTATTCACATTGTTTTGGGTAAAATTACTAGCTCACAAACGGCATATGTTGAAGTTTTATCACTCATCACCGTGTTTGTTGTTTCAACTACAAAATTTCATTATACATCGCCTAAAGGATGTCATATCAAAGCTTAGAAAGTATTGTTCTACACTACATTCATAGTTACTTTGTAACGAAAACAGCGTGTAAGGATTTATGTTTTTGCATTAGCCTTATTAATGTTTTTGTTTCTCGTCGATAGCTTTTTTGTTTATAACGTTCTAATACTCGTTTAGCTAATCAAAATCAACGTTTAAATTTTAATTTAAGTATTAATAAATTGATAATAATTACATTTTCTAAGTGTAAATTTTTTTAAAAAATGATTTTCAAAAAAATATTTTTCATTACATTTTCCATTATTGTGTGCAAATACGCAGGTCCTGTAGATAATAATAATAATGTTTATTTGTTCTTTTTTTAAAATAACTTATTTTACAGAACATTCCATACTTTAGGATTCGAACGGAAGAGGAATGTGTGCAACTACGGCCGAATTTATTAGGAACTATACCTGCATCTACTGTAGTGCAGATACAGAATAGCTGGTATATAATACAATGATCTGATACCTATCGAATATGACATACTATGGCCAGGTTTCAAGAAAAGGAATGTAAAAAAGTACTTTATACTTCGATGAAGTGCATAAATAAACAATTGAAAGTAATAACTGACATAGTGGTAGTCGAGTATCTAGACATATGGTTCTGAATCAATGTTTCAACTATTTTTATGATAAGCATTCAAAAAATATTATCAATATCCAGTCTTTAATTAAGAGCGATTATCCACAGCTGTTTTAGACATAAGAAGGTGTTGAATTAAATTAAATGTAATATGCATTGTATTTTTTTCAATTTTTTCGCTCAAGTAACTCAAAAAATAATTATCCAAATGTTTTGAAATTTTATATGCACAGTATTGGTTGTTTTGTTGAAGAGTTTTTCTTGAAAAAGCATTTCTAAGTTAAAAATCAAAATTTGATTCAATATTTAAAAATGTTTTTTCGAGATAAACTGTGTGATGAAAACACTCGATTCAAAGTATTAATACTAGTAATATACTTTTGAAAATTAATTCTGCGCTTAGTAAATTTTTTAACAAAATAAATTAAATAATTAAATAATTCTAATAAATTACTCATTAATTTTATAATATCTAATGCTGAATTTATATTTTGATTATCATTCACTGATATTGCTTATCTAAATTTTCTTATGAATGCGAATTTAATTCTCGAAAATAAACAATTTTTGGTAAATATCAAACTTCCTGATTTGAGTATTATTTGAATAATCAATTTGAAATAGACCCTTTCGATTTAAATTTCGATTTGTTTTTGTCCCGGGCAGAATTTCAAATTAGTATCAAATATTTTCTCTGTATATGAAACTTATTATTATCAGTAAAAAATTTAAATGGGAGGTATTTGAAATTATTATGCAACTAATATTAAATGCAAGAAGTAACTATTCCTTAAAAAAAATTTTATGGAATTATAATTGACTTTGCAGTGAATATAAATAATCAAGAAATAAATTTTTCATTATAAATAAAATTATGAAGTTATTTATTGGAATTAATATGAAAACTTACAAAATAATGTTTTTAAACATTGTACCATAACTTGGCCATTTTTACCCACTTCAAATTAGATGCGACCATTGACTTCAGTATAAGAAATTCTTTAAAATGACTAATGTATCGAATTATTTGAACTTTTATTGAAATGCTATTGGGTGTTAATTGAATTTTTAAAGTTAATATTATATATAATTTTCAAATTTTAAAGTTAATACACGCCTGTACTATACTTCTGTCCTTAACCTACTTTTATCTACGCCAGGGTTCTCCAAACTTTCCAGCCTTAGGGCCATACTGATTACTCCAGTAAGTTCCGAGGGCCAAAACCATATTATCATTGTTGCCGGTTGTAAAAAGTGAAATAGTCCACTAATGAAAAAAAAAGTCCGAAAAAGTACGCAACGTTTCAAAAGTCCGCAAAACGGCAACACTGCATATTATTAATTTTCCTGTCATTATCTGTAATTTCTAGATTAGTCGTGCCATGAGTACGAGCCATGAGGAGTAACGTCTGGAGACATCTGGTGGACACAAGCGGAAATAGGTAGTACCTTCTATCGCTAACAGCACAACGCATGGCTGTGGAAGTTATCATTATATGTTTATTTGACAGAACATGTGAACGAACTGAATTTGAGATTGCAAGGAGAAAACCAGCATCTTCCTGATTTATACACTAATATCAAATCATTCCGGAAGAAATTGATACTGTTTCAATCACAACTACGAATTAAATGTTTTTCACATTTTAAAACATGTGAAATATTCAGCCACACCACTGAGACTGAGTTTCCTATCGATTTTGCAATCGAAACTTTGAGTGCTTTGAAAATAAATTTTGATACTCGTTTCTCGTACTTTGATGCCATTGCGAATCAAATTAAGATTTTCCAGAATCCTTTTGATACTGTCATTGAAACCCTAGCCCCGATAAATCATTTCAAATGGAAATGATTTATCTACAGTGCAGTCATATAATTAAGAACAAATCTTTGTTGGAATTTTATAAGAGTCTTCCACTGACACAATTTGATAATTTGCATAAATTTACTCGTGGGCTGTTTTCTGTTTTTGGTACTACTTATTTATGTGAGAAGACCTTCTCCAACATGAAGTACACAAAAAATGTTTACAGATCTAAATTAACTGGTGAGCATCTTAAATCTCTTTTAATAATTGGTACAAGTAAAATTAGTCCACAAATACAAACTATTGTTGTTTTATTGGAAAATCTCAATTACATAAATCTCATTAGTATTTCATAAGTCATTATGCTTGTTTTAAGTTATGTTTTTATTTAAAATGTATAAAATGTTAGTTGGATTAATTTCAATAATTTGTTAGTTATTATATACTGAAGTTAAATTTTCTGCATATTATACATGTCTTTACTCATTATAATTCTGTATTTCTTTATCCAACTTATCACAAAAACAATAAGTCTACAACAATGTTATGAGTAGTTAGCCTATGACCATATCAATGTAGATGTCATATTAATAATTATTCAACATAAAATTAGAATACTTCAGTAAACTAAATTTAATTTGCTATAAAAAATATGTTCTCTAAAAGGAGTTTTCAAGTATGCTAGCTCTCCGCAAGCCGGACAAAATCTGTCCACGGGCCGGCTATGGCCCTCGGACCGTAGTTTGGAGACCCCTGATTTAAATGGTGACAAATATAGGTAAGGTTTGTTTAGTTATTTAGAAACAAATTATTCAATATATTGTCGATATAAATTATTATGAGTATTTAAGGAATCCATGCGAAGCGTGATCAGGGGCTGCTAGTAAAACATATAAAATTTAATCATTTATTGTTTTGATTTAATTTGTTTAATTGTATTTGGAGTACGAATTAGTTACATTGACTAACCTTGACTTTTAAAATAAACGTAGTGAATCCAGTATAAATAATATGTTTCCTATTAAAATAATATTTCTATATGTTTTTAATACGTTTTTTAAAATCTATCTGTTTTCTTAGTTCTACTCGTAGAATATGAACAGCAATAATAATATATGAACAGCAATATAAATTTTGACACATTATAAAGTACATACGTACACATGTACACAAACGTTACACAAACGTTAGTAATATGGCGCAAAAGAAATTTTGGTGACCTCAGAATAAAAACATAAGGTAACTATTCAAAAGCTGGTCTCTGGTTACTGAGATATTCAATGGATACATACATGAATAATGATAAATCGTTTTCCTACGTAAATTTTCTAATTATTTTTGCAAATTTCAATTTTTCAAGGCATTATATTAATGTATTGCACCGCACCAGATTTTTTCAATTAAAATATTTTAGGTTTTTATGTGAATGGAAAATTATATTCAGTGTATAAGCAAAAAACTAAGGAACAATCTACGAGGAATAGTGTTCTATAAAAAACAAAATATGATTGTATCATCTTATTGTATTGTTAAGTGATTCATTGGCAGTATAATAAAATCACCCAACCATGAAATTTTATTGTTCCATAAGGATAATTTGTTCATAAAAAGATATTTTGTTTTTTCTTAATAATATAAACTAGATATTTTTCTATAAAAATTTCTGTAGAAGTAGTATCATTATTTAGTTTTATAAGAACAATTTTATAAGAAGAATACATTCTATACAATGAGTTTTTACCGAAAATGTATTTGCAATGTTTCGTAACTTTTTATTTTTTCTAATGGTGTGTTTAGACGATACAGACTGCTACTTCAGGCTTCAAACTATAGAAGTCAATCTATGCAAACAAAGACAGGCAAAAAATCTGCATAAAATCTATAAGCCCTATATGTAGGACTTACACGATACACTTACTCGTATTGGGCTTACACTTATGTACAGACAGGGAAGTCTAAGTAAAACAGTGTGCTCAAAAATATCTGCACAGACTTTTTATTAAGTCAGACTTCAGTTTACAGTAATTCCAAAATTTTTGTCACTAGAATTGTAGTGAACCTCAGAATAAGCGAATCTAAGAAACATTTTTATAAAAAAAGATATATACACTACGAAAATCTATCACAAGAAAGATTATCAGCAAGATGCTCCTCTAAAAAATGTGGCCATTCAAAATACCACAGTGTATTTTGTGAAGTAGCAAATCATACTTGATTTTTTTACCTCGCGGCGATATACACTTTGTATATTATTTATTTATTCTTTTTATAACTAATTCACGATCACCAGTCGGTTTTACTTCTTTTAGTTTTTCAACTAAAATATTTTACCGAAAAAAAATATCAAAAAGATAGTTAATTTCAATACACATCAAAAAATTCAATAATAAACTTTTTAGGATATTTACATACATTTTCCATCAATTAATTACCCCTATAAGATCGATTAGAACTTATCTTCACTCATTGAGAGCCTGTCTCTGAACTAAACTAAAAATGCTAAACTATGCGCACAGTACTTTAAAATATGCATTGCATGGTCTAGGATCGGTTCGATATGTTGTGATGTGATTTGTAGTTATGAACATGAAGTTGCAGTTGTAACCTAAACCTAAGAGTCATGAGGGTTATTTAATTGATGTAATTAACAATTAATAAAGATCAAACTCTTATTAACATAGAATTGGCACACTCTTTCATATTGAAGATACTTTAGGTTTTCAGGATAGTAGGTATCAAATTAAAAATGCACAGGCATAAATTCATTTCTTCGACTTGCATACAGACTTTCGATTTTCTGTGTACTCCGACTTTTTGTTTGTAATATAAGTCTGCTCCAACTTACTTCTATAGAAGTTTATATGTAAAGTCTGAAGTCTCATTTAAAACCTGAACAGTATAAACGCATCTATAGGAAAAGTCTAAAGTCTGTAGTGTAAAAATCTGTATCATGTAAACGCACCATAACACAATAGTAATAATAATATTTATTTATTCTTAAATCGAAATAGTGGTTTCAATAATTTCGATAATATTTGGAAAATATAATAAGACTGATATTTTTATGTTTAAACAATCTTATAGTTTCCCATAAATTTCGAATATCTCCTTATTTAGCACAGCTATTATTAGTATTTTACTATAGGATGAGCCGGTTGTAGTGGGCTAAAAACATCATATAAGTCTAAAAAGTACAAATTATCTTTTAAAAAACATTCCTTGAAAATTCATACTCATTAGAAGTAGTTAATGCCCGAGCCCGAGACCCGATCTATTTTTTATAGATAGATAGCCAAGCACTCTCTGTTTGTAAAGTGACTTTATTTATAATGTGCGTCGCATAATTGTATTGGGTATAGATTTATGTATATTTATGTATATTTATTTATATTCATATTTATTCTGCAAGGATCTTTTTTCTCTATAAACCTGACTTCTCAATTGAATCAATAATAAATAGTCGATTTAAATTTGAATTGTAATTATGTTTATTTCATTTTGATTTATAAAGGATTTTTTTAAATTTTAATATTGTATCATTTCAGCTTGGAATATGGTTTATCAAGTATACAGTTTTCATTTAAAATTTTGTATGTAACACATGGACTGAAAAGTCCCGGGCCTAACAAAGAAAACACAGTTTTTTTGGTTCAAAATTAGCTTTATTCATCAACGTAATCTCCATCAAGAGTAACGCAATCATTCCAGCGCCGCTCTAACATTTCAATACCACTTTTGTAGAACGATTTATCTTTTGCCTCAAAATAGGCTTCAGTTTCAGCGATAACCTCTTCATTTGTGCGAAATTTCTTACCGGCAAGCATTTTTTTCAGGTCTGCGAACAGCCAGTAGTCACTAGGAGCCAAATCTGCCGAATACGGTGGATGTTGGAGCAATTCGAAGTTAAATTCATATAGTTTTGCCATTGTTTTGATTGACTTGTGACACGGTGCGTTGTCTTGAAAATTTTTTCTTTGCCATATGCGGGCTCTTCTTTGCCATTTCGGCCTTCAAACGCTCCAATAACGCTAAATGATATTCACTATTAATGGTATTTCCTTTCTCAAGATACTCGATGAATATTACACCACATACATCCCAAAATACCGAGGCCATCACCTTTCCAGCCGATTGTTGTACTTTCGGGCGCTTTGGACGAGGTTCACCAGTTGCTGTACACTCAGATGACGATCGTTTTGATTTCGGAGTGAAGTGATGGATCCATGTTTCATCCATTGTCACATATCGACGCGAAAATTCCGGTTTGTTACGTTTAAACGTGGCCAAACACTGCTCAGAATCATCAACACGTTCTCGTTTTTGATCAACAGTGAGCAAACGCGGCACCCACTTTGAACAGAGCTTTCTCATAGTCAAATGCTCAGGCAATATAAAGCCAACACGTTCTTTTGATATCTTTACGATGTCAGCTAACTCACGCAACTTCACTTTTCGATAATTCAAAACGATTTTGTGGATTTTTTTTTATGTTTTCTGCTGCTACCGCCTCATTTGGACGCCCACTGCGTTCTGCTTCATCGGTGTCTCTACGACCGCGTTTGAAGTCAGCAAACCAACGTTTTATTGTTGTTTCTGATGGAGCGGAGTCCCCATAACACTTTTCAAGTCATTGCTTCGCTTGAACGGTATTTTTCCCATCAAGAAGCAGTGTAAAATTAAAACACGAAATTGTTTTGAAAATAACAAAAGTAGCGTCACTCTTAGCACAATAACTCACAAACTAATGAATAGAATATCATGCAATTTTAACAGCTCTCTTTTGAAGGTTAGTATTAACTGAAAAAAAGGTGACTGCAATAAAACTAGCACCATCTATGTATAACGCCCGGGACTTTTCAGTCCATGTAATATATAATCTAAGTATTAACTGTATTCAAAATCCTTAACCGAATCACTTCATCTGCGATATTTGGACTTCGGAATGCATTTGACTATTAGTATGGGGTGCTGACTATCCTTACCAATATCCCCTTCCTTTCATATGCTCTATCTTATTATTATTTTAACTTTTTCTTTGTAATATGTGTATTGTTTACAAAAGAATGAATTTAAGATTGACTCAAATTGAACTGAATTAACTTGACTGTCCCTGAAATTGTGTGGCAAGCATTATAAACTAATATTTTTTGATTTCCCAACACGATAATTCTTACCAACTGTCATAGTTTTTAATTAAATTGAATACAATTACGATTTCACGATATTTTTTTTTACAGCAAGGACAAAGAATGCAAAAATGAATCAAAATATCGGTAGTGCCTGTTTTTTTTTTGAGAATGCAGAGTAAAAAAATTCTATGTTCATGATTATCGAATATTTTTCTAATTGAAGGTGTAGAGTGAGTAATTCATACGCCATTTATCAATTACTTTCATATCTGTATTAATATAAATTTCGATCGGATTTTTTAAAAGTTTGTTTTTTATTACTTCTTTTATAGGTCGGGCATTACTATGAGAAAACGAAGCTATATGGAGCTTGACGATTTACGTGAATCCAATTGTTAATGCTTTTCTTAGATTCAAACAAAAAAGACTAAAAAATTCGTACCTGAATAGTTTTAGATTTGAGATATTTATGAATAAAGAGTCTGATATAAAATTCGTTTTTAATGATGCAGTATAGTTTATTGTATAAAATGCATGCTACAATGCATACTGTGCCTTAATTTAACTGTCCATACTGTCCATTAATAACTACAAAATATGACATTTGATTATAGTTCATAGTTGTATTAGTTATTATTTTTAATTGCAAGTATAAATAATTACCTATTCATTTAACACTTATATTACAAATGAACGAAACCACAAATCAGACTATTATTATCTTAAAGCTATGATTATGATTATTTGTAGCGTGGTACAATCACAGTACAATCGTGAGTAGTATTCGGTCTAAATTGAAATTCAGTCATACATTAGAGGTTACCATAGCTGTTTATCCAATATTTTTAAGGTATAGAACATATTATAGTTTTTGAGGTATAATATATTGAAAATAAAGTTGTATGATTTAACTAGTTAATAAATGCACTAAGCTATTTACATCACAACATATATATTTAATACTA
The DNA here is from genome assembly GCA_020423425.1 of Chrysopa pallens. Classification (NCBI taxonomy): domain Eukaryota; kingdom Metazoa; phylum Arthropoda; class Insecta; order Neuroptera; family Chrysopidae; genus Chrysopa; species Chrysopa pallens. The sequence goes on along the minus strand of CM035592.1, from coordinate 57,713,178 downwards.
AGTTTAATTCTAAATTCGTGAAACTATCCCAAGAAACAATTTTTTCAGCCCTTTTTAATAAAATTTTAAAAATTTAATAAAGCACTACATTCATTCAAAGAAATGTATTCATTCAAAATGCAGCATTTCCTCCATTCAAGAATATATAACAAAATTTTCTTATACGGTCCTTAAAACCTGCAAAAAACCGCAAACCTAAATCTGCTTGTAAAATTTAGTTCACAGTTTTGAAAAATTGTATTAAAATTTCAATAATATTAAATGTTATGGAGGAATTAATTTTTTGGGTCCTTTATTTGAAAATACATGTTAATCTCCGTCAATTCAGAAATACTGAGTACGTCTACACAAAGATAAAGAAACCAGATTAATATAAGATTTCTTATATCAAAAGCATTATATAGCTTTTAATACGACTCATCTAATTTAAATTAAATATATCTCATAATGAAATCATCAGAATCTTAACTCAAAATTGTAAAACATTTATGTATTGTATATTTTTATACTTTTCTTTAATTTACAAACTATAAAAATTTTACCCCTAAATTTCCATTAACTACTCAATAGAATAATTGAGATTTTCAATTTCATAAATATCTTAAGGATTTGAGTTGAGAATTTCTAAAACTATATAGCTATAAAGGTATATTTTCCGAGAAAGCAATCAATTGGAAAAATAATATTTAAATCAGAAGTGAAAATCACTAACTTTCGATCATTTTCAAATCGAAAATATTAATAAAACATTTATAAACAATAATTGCTTGAATTATTTATGAATAAAAATTTAAAAAATTAATATTTTAAATTTAAAATTAAATAATGAATACTTTTTTTAAAAAATTTTGCTTATATTACACAATCAAAAATTTAGTATATGTACGTATATTTTTTTGTATCTCATGCTTGAGATTGATTGCATGTTAAACCATTTTGGAAATAAGTTAATTATCAAAACAAAAATATATTACACACGGAAGCTGAATTATTAAGTACTAAGTACTTGTAAATCATTAAACTACTTATATATTATATTTACATTGTAGTATAAATACGCCTGGTATTTGTAGTATAAATACTTTTAAATAATTACGTGGCACAGAATCCATCTATGATGCTGTCACCAGCGTTAAACTTGATAAAAACCGATCCCCATTCTTTTAAATAAAATTTGGTAAATAATCATTTAGTTAGTAAAAATATAAATTTGACAAAAGTCACTATTATTTTTACTTTAAAAATAACGACGCGAACTGTTACATAGAGTTACAGAATTCCAGGTAAGTAAGGTTGAAAGAAATTAAAATATGCATAGTTTGAGGTGAGTTTGGATTGAACAGTTTATTGAAACTTGTAACCACCCTGAACAAAATTTCATTTCATATTTTTTCATACAATAACTTCACCCACCACCTCACACTGTAATAATATACTATTACATTCAGTATCACATATATGTTTATTATAATGAATTTTTTATTTTTATATAACTAAAGTATTCATTTGCTCTCTTATTGCAACGCCGCGATATTGATCCCTAACATAACCAGAACAATGTACTATTATTACAAAGTTTGCTCTATTTTGTTACAATCATTATATACTTCCGAACTACTTTCAAAGTAATTCGGTATATACAGTAGTCTATGGTTATGGAGTACGTGTTATGAAAAATATAAACATTTTACAAAGTTTAAAATCTAAGTGGTTAAGCTATAAAAATAAATGTTTATTCCATTGAAAAGTTATTTCAAAAGGAGTAAATGCCTCAACCACTTATTATTGAGTGGCGAAAAATAAATGTTTATTCTATGAATTGGAATTTTTTTAGGCCCTCAGGAAATTAGTAGTAATAATGAGAAGCAAACAGAAGTGGTAGTAGTGAAGTGTAGGCATACCACGCATTTCAGCAGCTTTTGTACCTACTCCACTTCGACAATGATCCATCAATATCTTTTGCCTTCCATCATGCCTGGTTTACTCTTTCTAACTCTTTCTAATAGTTTAAAAACAATTTACCCTTCTATCTCCTCAACTATTAGGATTGGCAGAACAATCTCTTAATGGCTTGATAAAAAGCATTGATCTATCTACCACATATTACATTCTACTATTTTTCGTTACTTCTCTAGTAATTAAAGCCCAAGGTAATAAGTCTTCTAGCAATTTTTAAACATGGTTTCGGTACCTAGCACCTTTAATTTCCTTCGAGTGATTAGTGTTCTGGTTCAAATTAGATCTGGCACTTATTGCGGCACGTGGACACGCATATTTCCACGCCAAATTCTCGCACATTAGACACGTAGACACGTGTTTTGTTTTTATTTATAAGTTTTTATTGGTAAACTTGTCAAACATGCGACGCGTGTTGCGAGAAACAGTTTCTCGAGAAACTCGTACACTGTGCCACGCCTTTGTCACGTTTCGGCAGGCTTGTCGTCAATTTGCATTGACCCTTTCATTTGTGTATGTTAAGAAACATTGAGTTAATCTAAGCATTCAAAAATAAATGTAGAAATTCATTTGGTATATCAGATAGCTTTAAAGTTATTTAGAAATCATGATAGAAATTAATCAGCCGATCCGTGTAGCCTGTTATCTTCACAAATTTGAGTATTTGTCTGTTATTAGTAAATGAAATTTCGCACTCTATTAGGCAACTATTTTTAAAGAGCATTGTGTAGAATATACAAATATTTTTCAAGCTTGAAAGTAATTGTTTAGATTACTTAAGATGCCAACAAATCTTATATCAAAAATCACGAAATTCTATTAAAAGCTTGAATGCTTCCCATTTTTATTACATTTGATATAAATGGCTCCTTAAATTTGTGTATGCGATTTTTGGCACTAGGTATTATTAATTACTGTAACCTTAATTACTGCTTTCTGAAATCAACATCAATTTCATAATCACTGTAAAGATTGAAACAATATTTCCTAGAAACGTTTTTTTAATAAAACAGCTATACATTTTTTTGTATATATATATACAATATATATATATATATATATATATATATATATATATATATATATATATATATATATATATATATATATATATATATATATATATATATATACTCTTTGGCAATATGTTCAACAATAAATTATATTAAAGAACTATTCAAAATTTTATACCATACAACAACTTTTACCGCGGTTGAATACACTTTAACAAACTATCGATGATTTGATTAAATACAAGGATATTAAATCTGTTTCATTTTTTTTAGCTCTAACTAAATTAAAAAATTAGATTCTTCTATTATACATAGTAAAAATCATACCCGAATATCGTAATTGCAATGTAATAAAAAAAAAAATTTATTTTCACTTCGCTGTGCAAAAATAAAGGATGTATTGTAAACAACATTTGAGTTTCGGTTATGGCATTCATTTATACACGACGTATGTAAATATAATATTAAGTTTAGTCTTAAGTTTGTAAATCTGGGAAATATTTGTTTTGATGTTCTTAGAATCATCTAATTAATCCATTCTCGTTTGCTTGTACATCCGAGCGTCCGCGTGGACCTTAAAAATATGGAAAAACCGGTCCATTGGATTAAATGGATCCATGTCAACTTTTTAACCATAAAAGATTGTAAAAAATTTCAAATATAAAAATTATTCATTTTTTAAAAACAAAAAACTTTTTTATGAAACTTTTTTCAAAAAAAGCATTTGGATTTATCACAATTTAGGTCAAATTTAGCTAATATATAGATATATCATTACAATACGTATTATTTATTATTGTACATGCATTCATTATAACTATATAGACTGAATATTTAGAGTATTTTATGAATGATTATCCTAAAAATAGTCCAATATGTCAAGTATCTAAACCATTGGATCTGTTAATTGTTAAATTCACTTTTTTCATTTCAAAGTTATGAATAGTATCCATATTTTCTTGTTAGCTAGTTTCTATACTACTTTTGAACCTTTGAACGTATAAATGCACGTGTTTTACATAACCTACACATCATTAACCGTATGTATCATTTTGTAACTTTTGGAATTCAGTAATTCTTCATAAGAAAACATTTCGACATTTATTATAACTTATTTTTACTAATTGCAAAACATCGTTTAAATGATTGAAACGTCATTTGGATAAGAAATTGGAAAAACATCAGACAAAAAATAATGATATCATTCGTTACACACATTCAATGTGAGAACTTCTTAATAAGATTGTATACACACGGCCAACCCTGTTCCCCATACATCAAATACAGTTGTTTAGTTCCAATATCATTTATATTTTATCAATACATCAAATTAATAAGTATTACTGGGCAGTCATTATATACTTATAATGAATTCTTACGAACACATATAAATGATATCTTGATAAGAGATAAATAATGGCGAGACTAACAATTGACTTTACAACCGCCATTGGAGCACAGAACAATAAAACAATAATTATAGTGTCTCTTATGTTATCGATATACTATGTAAGGTCATTGTGGTGAAATTAGAGATGCAAAAGATTCATCGATGTTATAAAAAATCAGTGTTTTAACATCGATGCTAAAATCTTCAAAAAATCGATACTTAAGAGTATAGGTATGTCCCCACTCTCAGTGTTTACCAAAAATGATAGCACTAGATCGGCTTAAAGCAACCAACTGAAATGTTTGTCGCTTTGTGATGTGGAAATTGTGGTTTGTTTGGGTTTATAAAGAGATGTCTATGTGTATATTTCTATTTATTTTTTTAGTTACGAATGTATTTTTAACTGTAAAACACCTGCATTTTTCTCAAAATCATTAAAATTATCTATATATCGTTCTGAACAGTTAATTATTTATAATAGATTTTTTACTTTTATAAAACATCCATGATTTTATGAACGATGTTGCATTCTATGAAACACGTATAAACATCCAAATTTATTGTTAGGAATAAGATTTCAGACAAATAAGATTTCCTTACATAAAAGGTTTCAGTTTTTAGCAGGAATGCTTCTATAGAATTTGGAGAAGATATTTTGAAGAATTTTAAAAATTGTGTCTATACAATTTTATCAATCTTTTGAGATACAATTTTTTTAAATGAATTTTTTTTAAATATTTGTATATTTTATTTTTCATCACTTTAAGAATCCAACAAAATAGAAAATAAACAAACCAGATTATTTTTTGGATCTAGTTTGAAAAAATCAATTTGTTGCCAGTTGATATTTGGACATTAGTTAAGATGATTTACAAAAATTCCATGCTGCTTCAAAATCTAACTCAAAATTGCCTACCTACTCTTCGGCTATTTATTCAATGCATCATACCCGCGTTATCATAGTCAATAAAGTCTTTGATAATACCCAAAAACTACGGTGAAGTATAAGTCATAAGGGAAAAATAATAAAGTATGCTTAAACACAATTTTATAGACCATATAAATCAAATAAAAAACTTCGTCTTATGTAAAGAAAATATCAACTAATTAACTTCGGTAGATAGTTTTTGATAAATAAATTTCATGTAAATATATAAATGTATGTTTTATTTTCTAAAGTGAAGAAAATGGCATAAACTAAAACTATATTTACTATGTAAATATTGACATAGCATGTAAAAAATATTAATTGTTTGCGGAAAAAAAGTATCAACTGCATGAAAATTCTGCAATCAACGATCTAAATTTTATTTGTTTATTTAAACTTTCACTTAAAATTGTCAACAATAGAGGTAACGTCCGTATCTAATTTTTGAACTCATTATTTGTTTTTTTCTCAAAATTCAACTTTTATATATTCTGAAAAACAAGTTATGTTTAAGTATAGAAGAATTTTTCTTCATAAAATTGACTTTAAAAATGACTTGAACTGTAAGTTAATCATACTAATTAATATTAAGTAAATGCATGTTTGCTCATTACCTAGTAATGAACAATAACAAACAACCTTCAACTCTTGCTGAAAATTTATAACAACATATTAATTTATAATAATAGATAAAAATCAATTACTTTTAGACCATTAAAATTAATTTTATTAACTCTCTATCAGATAATCAAATATTGGACTTTTCCAATGACATGAAAAAAATAATATACAATACCTTTTATTCCATTCCTTATCATTTTCACCATTTCTTTATTGAAATAACATATCATAATAATACAAATATTGGAAATTCTATAATAAAATATGAGTGTGATATATGTGTAACGTGTTGTAATATATGTGTAACGAAGATATTCCTGTTCCTTTCAAAGGCATTTTTTACAGACTGTAAAATTTTCGATGGCCCCTATAAAGCCATCAGGGGGCGTCGTAATATCAAATTTTTAAATTACTGTTATTCTAACAATACACATTTACATTTTAAATAGAATAGCAGAGTGGTTCTGTAGCGCGATGTGTACTTATATCAATAGCCCCATGCACGATTCCGAATGTGGCAAATTTTTCTCTAAAAAATCCTTACCATTTTTAAGATTTTGGCCATACGCTCAATGGGTTCAACCACCCCAATAAAACAAGTAGCTGATCTTTTATTGGATAAAAAACTAGACGGCCAGACAAAGTTCTCACCACACTTACACGCAATGTAATCAATGAAACGATGTATCGCTACAGTGCATCGATTTCTTGGGCCAAAATGACTTGTTGCGACAACCTCAACGAATGGCCTGTCGTAACTATTATAATCAGATTATTATGGGCAAGTCCAAATACTGAAAAACTTGTGTTTCTTTTTTCGACTATTAACCGTATTTGTAAATTCAAAGCTCTATTTATTTATTTTTAAATCCAGATTTTGGAAAAAAACATCAAAATAAATCAGAATATTATCGACGTAACGGTACCTGAACTTTATATACCGTATTCTTGGCGGCGAATTTATTTTCTATCTCTTCAATATTCGTCTTCAATATTTCAGCTATAAAAACCTACAAAGTTTGTCACCAGGAAAACTTGGTTCTTCAATTACCTTCACAAGTAGAAAAATCTAAAAGTACAAATGCATTACATATAAGAAATAGCAGTGTATAATGGATATGATGGTTGGATGATCTATAATATCATCAAAAGATTAGGAGAAGATTGTATAATGACACCAACCAGATTCGTTCAATACTATTACCTTCTATGGCAAGACTTCTGAGAAGATTTATAAGATATTAAATTATAATAATATCAATGAAGTGTTTAGGCCACCAATAAAATTAGCCAATCTATTTCTGAACAACATGACTTAAATAGAGAATAAAAATCAATCAGAAGTCCACAAATTGTCTTGTAAGTACAATAGCATCTATGTAGGTCAAACTGGGAGAAATTTTGAAATAAATGAACGCGGCATCTACGATCGCATAGAAGCAGCGTAGGATACTCACAGAATACCCACGCCAAACACCTAAAACGAACAAGTCACAGCCCTGGACAGTAATTGAGGATTCTACATAAAGTCAAAAAGGTTTTCAAATTAAATGTTTTAGAAACCTTTGAGGTACACAAAATGTGCAAGAATCATAGTACTCAATGAGCAAATTGATATTTCAGGTCAACGTTTTTTTCAGCTATTTGAACATTAATTTTTAACCATTAACACTTTAACGTTAATTATACTTCTATATATATTATTTTAAATATGTTTTTATGAGTAATTATGTAAGTTTTAGTATAAATTCATTGAAAAATTAGAAATTTTTTTAGAAAAGACTAAACAAGCAGAAACATTTTTCAACATTTTATTAATTTTAATAAATATTTTTTTTTTAATATTAGCGGTTGTAGTGGTTGTTATTGCTAAAAAATAAATACAAAGTATAATTAATTTGATTTTAATTACCATGTACAAAAGTTAACGTAAGAGTACAAATGTCATGCAAAACGTATAGTTATTATTTCAAGGTTTTATAGGAAATAAATCCATTATAAAAAATTTCCTGTCAAATATTATTACAGCTCAAATTAGTATTTAAGAAAGATTCTTTATGCCCTTGAGAACATAATAAATATAATACGCATAATTTTCTAATAATTCGACATTTCTGTTATTCTTAACGAATAGGTAAACTTCGCAACACTTAGTCAAATCACAAAAACGGATAAATTATAATCAATTGAACTGACGGATATGACGAAAGTAAAAGCAGATTACATTTTTCACCAATCGGATATGGAACCATAGAAATCAGAAATTATTAGATTGCTTGATTCATATTGTCTTGATTGATATTAATTTTTGGTTTTTTTAATTATAAAATATTTCAGATTAAAGTAAAGTTTTAATTATTTCAATGTTGATTACTCTATAATGAATTAAAAAAACAATAGACAGAAATTATAGGAACCTAATGTATAACTTTATATGAAATATTTGACCTTATATAAACGCCGAAAACAGCGAACAGCGGTATACAAAACAGCGGTACTATATCAATTTTATGGCTATTTTATTTTATATATAAAAGGATAACATACTGACTGACATATGAATGAAGAACCGAAACCGCTTCTAGAAACTTGAAATTCTGAGGGTGTGTTATATGACGTTTATAAGCAATAAGAAAGGTTTTTTGAAAATTCACCGACTAAGAGAAACGGGAGAAGAAGTGGTTCAATTTTTGATATTTCAATCAATGTTTCTCCCAAACTGCTAAGTAAAAAAGCTTCAAAACTAGATCATAGGGTCCTGTTATTACATGGACGAAGACTAAAAAAGAATTTTTTTAAATTCGTCACCAAAACGGGTGGTTTGTAGATACCTCATTTTGCGTTGTAAGGACGTACTACTTTAATTTGTAAGTTTTAATACCGTTAAAAGTTCCTACCACTACTAATTCAGAATGTCTCTAATAGATATTTTTATAATGAGAAGTGTATACTCTAATAAATGTCGTTTCATCCCATTAGGTCATTAGTATTACGCACTGTCCAAAATACAGCTATTATAACTTATATCATTACCCTAAATATTAGTTGGAAAATGTTTTGCGGTAAAGAATGACTTCACAAAATATCTTAGCACAATCAAAATCATCACAATCAAATAATAAAATACAAAAATAATGAAAGTGAAGAGACTTACATCAAATTTATTTCTACGATTAATTCTATATAGAAAAAAAAACACAATAAGCAAACAAAACAAAAAATGTTACAAAATGTAAAATAAAATTTAAAATAAAACATTTATATTTCATGTAACTTGGATGATTTGAAACTTGAAAGTTTGACTTATGTCAACTACAGATTTTATTTGTTTATTCATAGAAAAAAGCACAACAGCGTATATACGTATGCATTATATATAATATGTACTCGATAGAAACTTTGGCACAGTGCTAGATTGTAGTTTTTCCATTAGATACACAAAAGATTTAGTACTCAAATATTTTATTACTTAAATTTCTTTGCTATCTGACATTTATAATAATCATCGAATATTATCCTTCAGTCAGTAAATAACACAATTAAATTTTTCTATAACATAATTAATATTAGACACTTTTATGAATACTTCCGGGGTCTTTAGACAGGCGAAATTTTATTCTCAATGTTCCTAGTTTACGTAACTACATACTGTGTTAATTTTAAACAATTATATTTTATGTTAACTTTTTCTACAATTTATTGTTTTGTATGCATATGATTTGCGTCGGCATATTTATTAATTTATTTTATGCAGATGACTGTCTGATTTTAACATATATAGATAGCTATGGTGTTCGTATTGATTATTTCACTTTGTCATCATAGTAGCTTATCATTTCTTTTTTTTTTTTTTTAAAAAAATCAATGAATATAAAATAAAGCAAAAACATAAAAACAAAATCAAAAACAAAAACATTAAAGTGGTACTAATTAAAAGATAGTTTGAAAATAGTTTCAGTATTCCTTAAAATCGAAACGCATAACATTACGATATATGCTTTGAGAAAACGTATATTTAAACCATTTAAATGTAAATTATCAAATCCAAGCAGATACTTGACTGAAAATAAAAAATTTATTAAGATTTGAGCCAATTACTAGGATTTATTTATACATCGCAATCCACTCGTGGAGTTAGATCCATTATTCGTGGCTTGTATTGTATATAAGGTTATCAAAACTACACGATATATGATCTATATGAAAGACAACATTTTCAATCTGTATTTCTTTACTCAAAACTTTCTATCCTATCTTTCATGTGAGAATTAACGAACTTCAATTGATAAAAAAAAAATCGAATTTTGGGTGAGTAGAATGAATAGATAGTCAATATAAACCTAAATCCAAATGCCGATAAGGAAATATGAATTAGAATCTACGTGGTTTATATCACTTTCAAAATGAAGCAAAAACCAAATCTAGTAATTAAAATATAACTGTATTATTTCACATTAATATTAAACATTGTAGGAATGCCGTATGAGAAATTCGAACAATTGCAAAGCTCAAATATGAAATTTGTAGATAAATTGTATAATATTACTTGTTTTCCAAAATTTTACCATATATAATAACATTGATAACAGCTATAATTTCATATTTTACGTTAGACGCTTAATTATACAAAATTCTACAATAATAACTTATCCGAGTCTAAAAAACATTACATTTTTTATCTGTTTTCAAAGTATTCTTATCAGCGAAGTATTGTATTGATCAGATCAAAAAATTGATCAGATGATGCAAAAACATTTTCCTTATTTTCTCATTTACAATTAAAATAAAACATTTAGAAAAACTATTTAATAAAAATATTATTTGAAAGGAAATTTGTCAAAATTTCATAAATTTAATGTAAATGCAAGTTTATATCTTTCGAAAGTATAGCCTTAAAAATTACCATATACTTTCAAATTTGAAAATTTAAATAACTTTCCTTACGGAATTTCTTAAAATAAATGCCAGAAAACATTATTGTCCTCTGGCCATTCAATCGTCAAAATTAACGAATATATGATTTATGATTTTAGACTGTTTTAACTTTATTTTCAAATTTTTAATAAGCAAAAGCTTAAGTAAAATACAGAGATTTTGACTAGATTTTCTTTTTATTTGAATTTAAACGGTTATGCTTCTCAAAAAAGGAACTATTATTAAAATTTGCAAGATATGGATGTTTAAAAATAGTGATTAAACAAAGAAAACATAATAAAATTAAATACAGTCCATTCATCAGAGTCAACTGTTTTTTTTAATCGTTCGAACCATAACGGGGATCAACTTCTGAATAGGCTCATAATTAGTCGCTATTTAATCGATAATAAGTTGTGAAAAAAAATAAATTTATGACTCTAACCACCTGGAAATTTGATGTTTCGTTAAATTGACTGTCAACTTAGCGAAACATCAATTTTCTTCGTAATGGTAAGGCCGAAAACAATTTTTATTTTTGATTAATTAAGAGCTATTTTACGAGTTATAAATAAATGAACGATTAATTGACGGCTAATTATGAGCATATTCGAAAAAAATTGGATTAAAAATAAAAAGGTGTTTCGTTTATGTTGACTGTCAACTTAGCGAAACATCAATTTTCGCCGTTATGCTTTGAGCGAAGAAGTGTTTATTTGTTTATTTCATACATCTTCTTTTTTCAAGAATAATTAATCAATCTTTAAAAAAATATAAATTATTTGTTTACGAATCAATTTTAATCGAATTTGGAGAACCCAATTTACAATTAAACTAATAACCAAATAGGTGTAAGTACAATAAAAATTTGTTTAAGAAATTTAAAACATTGCTGAATGATATGAAAGCATAAACGCAACTTCTCATGGTTAGTATCAATAAACTCGATTATCTATCATAAAGTCCGCTTTATTTGACTTTTTTTTTTATAAATAAATAAAAATTTTCTTTCAGAGAACATAATAATTCTAGGGCTAAGTTGGTTTTAAAATTATATTTTAAACAGAGAAAATTCATTAACTGAAATCCGATTACGATATGTTATTGAAACAAATAAAAAATGTTATTCACTTATAGCCTAGTAAAATTTCATAAATCTTTTTCATACAACTTTAATATAAAAAAATTTTATGGTAGGAACATTTTCATTGTAAGATTTCAACGGAATAAAAAGTAAAACATATATTTTATAAAATTATTTCTGTATTTAATATCATTTTCTTCTAATAACCATTCATGTTAAGAATGATAAATAATTTCGTTGAAATTTACCGAGTCAATAATATCAATTATATTCCGCTAAATCCGATTTTATTCCGCTAAAACATCACCGCATCGAAATTTTTTTCTCCAAAATCCTTATCAATCTGAACACAGTGGTTTTATTCTATATTAAAAAACTTACACTAGAAATTTTATGATGTAAAAGTGCTGGAAAAATAGCCCAACCAAATAATATCCCAAATAGTAAGCCAGCTCCACTACCAATGGCAATTTTAATTGGTAAATCCATCACTAACTTCATTTTTGAAAAATTTTAATTAACGTAAGACAAATAAAACTTAACCGAAAAAATTTTAATAGTTTTAATTTTACAAAGATTAGAAGAAATAAGTTTCCTTATTTTTAAAAAGACTATTGTTTAACTTGATCGACTTATGTGCACATACATAATACCATTACGTATGAAGGGTTATATCAAATATTGTGATTATTTGTCTCTATGTATGATGGAAACTAAAATGTTATTGAATGAATATTTCTTGTATATGTTTCATGCATCAACATTAATAAAACTATGATTAATATATGAATGATTCTAAATTCATTTTACACTTTTATAACTGGAGTAACCGTATCGTTGAGGAATTTATTGCCAGGGTTGCTGGAGTACCCAATTAATTTATTGCGGTTACTAGAATAACTGCAACGTGGAGGGAGTTGCTATATTTACTCCAAGATACTTCATTAGTCAAAGTATATGGGAAACTATAACATATAAATTAAAAATTTGTCACTTTTTGCTAACATACTTGAATTGGATTATTCATTACCTTTAAAAAATTATTTTTACTATTTCTTCCTTTACTGGTTAATGAACTTTTTAATTAACTCATTTTCATTTATTACAATTTTAATGTTTTATTGTATCATTCACAGTGCGGGAAAAAAATACGCGGATTGAAAAGACTCTTTGAAATCCGTAATATTTCAGTTAAATTAAACCAAAAGTGAATTTAAAAAAAGTCAGTTGCATTTGAATAATTATTTTACGAAAAATGGCTCAAATTTTTCAAATTTACTATCACATCAAAATGCGAATCTAGACTCAATACAAAAATAAAGAAGTAATAAGCTACAATCCAGCTATAAGTTATAAAGATAAATCCATCTCTCTCTTGGAAAATATGCGGTAGATATAAATGAATTACAGATTTTTTAAATATAACTTCAGATCCATGTGCGTGCAGTAAAAACCCTTCAATTGAAGTAATAAAATTTAGTCAAATACATAATGTTGACCTTATCTACATCTTAAGATCTTTAAAATTATCCAGGTACTGATTTTAGAATAATTTTTCTAGTAGTTTTAAATTGATTGAAAATGGATGGCTACGTTAAGTCAGGACATTTAAATTAATACAGATTTGAATTCAAAATGAACAAATATTTATGATATTACTAAATGCTGATTATTTATACAGCTTTCATGTAAAGTTTGTACTTTTTATAAACATTAACTGTTATTTACAGTATACCATAGTTAACATATTCGAATGTGTGAACAACTCACATAATATTCAACTATTATTTGAATACTACTTGAAAACTATTTCTACAGAAAAAAATTTGTTAAATCATCAATGCGGTACCGTTTTGCCAAACTTGGAGCAGCAGAATAATAAGTACTTTTATAGCGGTGATTTTTTAAATCGAAAATATTAATAAAATATTTTTAAACAGTTCTTACTTTAATCATTTATGAATAAAAATTAAAGAAAGTTATGTTTCAAATTTAAAATTAAATAATTTTTTTTTAAATTAATATTGCCAGTATAACATAAGTGGAACATAAATATATTTTATACGTTCAGTATTTATTATCTTATGTTTGAGATTGATGGTATTTGTAACATCAAAGCAAGGGAGGTGATGTTAAACCAGTTTGAAAAAAAGTTAATTATTAAAAAACAAAAAAGTTATTACACGCAAAGTCGAATTATTTGTTATTGTTTACTAATAACAACGAATAAGTACTTATTTATTTTAAAAAAATACACATGATATTTCGACTTTAAAATAGTTGGGCGCCACGGAATTCATTTATGATGCTGCCAAATGCGTCGAGCTTTCAAAAACAGATCCCCTTTAAGATTCTCTATGTTTCATATCGTAATAAAGGATATTTGTGAATATTATTTATAAAGTTTCAAAAGGATTTTTAGAACAAAATTTTCTAGAACATTCTTAAGATAAAATGACTGTTGTTAAAGTTTCTTTTCTTACGATAGCCAATATAGCACGGCAATTTTCTTGGTTCGATTGATTGCCATATACCCATATTCTCAAAAAATTTTATAGAAATATGAATAATCGGTATTAAATAGAGGCCCAATTTACAAACAAGTGTTGTCGGGCGATGATGTGGTGTTGATACTGCACACAGGACAAAAGTCTCTTTCGGCATCAAAAAAACATTTCTTCAAGAGTTGATGGTGTTGTGTAATTTGATTATTTCTCAAATATACAGGCACAAAGAAGTTTTTCACTGTGTATACTCTTTGGGGTTGTTGTTTCCACTTCATAAAAAAAAATCATTTTAATTGCAAAATCTCACGTATTTTCTTGATTTGATTGATGATTTTATAAAAAATTTAAAGATGGTAAGCTACTTATTGCTATGGCTATTGATTCAAATAAGTTGATAAGTTTGGCCACGATGTCAATAATCAAAAGAGGTGATATATGAGACACAATGGGCACAGGTAGTTTGAAAGAAAGGACTGTCTTGTGTGGACCTACTATAAGAAATTATAACAGTCCCAAAGGGATATTTTAACATTGGATAAAATTTGGTGGAATGTAGCTAGTAGCAATAGTGAGTTTATATTATGAGTGAATTATATACTGATAGTGACAATGACAATCAAAATAATAATAAAATTATTTATTTAAAATAAAATAAATAAATTGACATTGTGTTAACAAACATTAAAACCATCCAACCATAATGAATATTTGATATTTATTAACCTTCATAAAACATAAAATTATCTTCTAATTTTACGTATGTTGTTCATATTCATAATAATTATTACCTGTTATTTGTACGTACATAACTACGTACATACATACAAACACACATACACACATGTATCAGTAGTATAATACAGATGAGCCCTTCTGCATACTAAAACAAAAATAAATGAGGTTTTTCTGTACAACAGACATTTAAAATAGTAAATTTTATATTTCAGATTTTTCAGTGTGCAAATGATCTCATCTCTATAATTTTGTTGCTAATCATAAAACTTGACTGAGAGATGCGAAATCTAAAAAATGATGTGGTGTCGTGGGACACCAGGTAGGAACGAAGTTCCTTCGGCTAATTTAGAATCGACACAAATTGCAAAAAAATCGTGCTCAATTTTATGTAGGTTTTCTTGATTTTTCTCTTAAATTTTGCTGATTAATTTTTATTTAGGGACAAGAAAGTATTTAGAAGAAAGATAACCTAGAAAACCTTACTTAACCAATATAAAATATTTTATATTTATAAATATATATTTATTAATATATTTATTAATAAAGAATAAACTAATACTTACGTATTTAATTCTTTTGCACTGAATAATTTCCCACTATTATCACTGTCAATTGCATTCAAGTCACTTGTTGGTTCATCTGACATTGTTACTATAGTTACGTCTCATTTAACGGTTTTATTCCACGCATTTTTTCTTACGGTTTTACTATCACATTTTTTTCAGTTCGGTCGCGCAGCAAAATCCCTATCCCCTCCAAGCCTGCCGTAAGGAACTTCGTTCCAAAAAAAAAAGTTTATTCTAAAGAGATCGACAGGCACACGATAGCGAACAACTGGAAGCTGCCAATGCTAGTAATATTATTCCATTTGTTAAATCCACTATTTTTTATAAATTTGGTTCATCAAACACCATATGTTTGCATATGGTCAAAATTCAATAATTTCATGCACTGAATTGAGAATAACTGAGAAAAATCCAAGAAATTTTTTTGACCCTGAGCTTTAATTAATTTTACTTTTTCGTGATCCTGTTCGAGAGATGGAGCTTAATATTCAATATGCTGCATGTATATGTTATGTATATGTAACAATTCAAAAGTCCACATACCAGTATTCATTAACCATTTACTATGGTGTCTTATTAGGATTCAACGATTCTTTGAAAAATAATAAAATGTTGATAAATAATATATTTACCCAGATAAAATCTACATTTGAAAACAAATCTTGAAATTAATGTTTTTTTCACAAGAGGAAAGATTTATTATAAGCTGGTTTGTATTTTAATCAGCGAAATTTTAGAATAAAAAATTTAAAAAAAAATAATCCTTAAAAGAACCATTATTTTGAAGAAGGTCAATATGTTTTCATCTACTTATTTAAAAGCTACTTATTATTATTATTTATAATTAAACAAGAATACAGTTTTATTGATTTCCAACATATTAATTTTGATTATAATTATCATTAATATTTTATTTTTTTATAAAGAAGTTTTACATACCATCACCCAAAATAATTCAATTGTTATAACATATAGTTTAGGAATTGTATATGAATTGACAGAATTATGTAGATTTTCAATCAAAATCATGCCAGAATACCTACTCAGTCCAGTATTTACGATTTTTTCAAACCGATGTAGAAACATAACACTGGCGACCTTCTTTGTAAAGTTTGAGACAAATTGTTAAAAAACTAAAAGATGTATGAAAGGTGGCTTTTTTTGTCCGGGATAGTATCAACATTTCAATATATTTGCATCCATTATTCCCATTAACTAGTAACATTTTCATTGGACATAAAATTATATTATGGAAACAAGTTACAAGCGAAGAAAACAGTCAATCAAGACATTTTTTCAATCTTTAGTTCAAAGTTTTTCAGTAAAAATAACGGAAAGTTTATCGCCTGACATAAATCTATCATTGAAATTATAATATGAGGTACTAACGACAAATAAATCCTATGATTTGCTTTGTAATAAATATTTCGACTATGGCAAAGTCAAAAAGAAGTATTATGGTTTTAGTAGATTTGTATATATATATATATATATATATATATATATATATATATATATATATATATATATATATATATATATCTATATATATATATATATATATATATATATATATATATATATATCATAACACTTCTTTTTGCCTTTGCCGCAGTCGGAATATTTATTACAAAGCAAATTATGGTACCTATTTGCCGTTAAGAACATAAATGACTGATTGACACATTAACGGGTCAAGGGCTGAAACTGCTTGATCTAAAAGCATGCAATTTTGCACAGATGGAATGTTATATGACGTAAATGAGCATTAGGAAAGGATTTTAAACGCGTAATCTTTTTTTTAAATTAGTCGTTAGACTTTGGAGTAAGTTTTCATGAAACAAATTGCGATAATTATAAATAAAAGTAAAAAAGTCCAGTAATTATTTTATCCATTCCACTTCCATGTATTTTTATGTTTTACTAATACGGATAATATTTGGGAGCAAAACAGTTCGGCGAATATTTAGGTGAAAAGAATTGGAATAGAAGTTTGAGATAATGTTTTTGAAGAAAGTTCACACAGCCCAGTGAAGCGGACGGGTAACAGCTAGTACAAACCGTGTTGCTATTATAAGTTAAAAAATTATCTATCAAAGAAATTTGTCACCCTAATAATTATTCTAAATAATAAAAATAATATAAAATACAAACATAATTGTTTGAAAATATCTGATTTAATAATTAAAACACTGTAAACGTAGGTATTTATTTATATACGACATTATTTACAAGAAAAATAAACACAGCATGGGAGAAACAATTAATTATGAGACAAAGTTCAAACTTATAATAATAATAATAATATAATACGTAAGAGTATAAGCTACTTGTTAGTTAAAAATTCTATAAGTTGATTTTTTTTAATCTATTTCACTCTCTTTTAATGTTAAATTATCAATTAAAAAACTTTTGTTTGTTAAACTTATTAGATACAGTATTTTATTTTTAACATGCTTTTGTAAGGTACATCGTACACGATGCGATTTATGTGAAATCGGTAATATCATGGAAGTGATTTGCTTATGAAATCCTACGTTCATTAAATCACATAGACAATTTTTTTTAATTCTTGTTTATACTGGCATATAAATCAATGTTTATGACAAAGATAGATAGTTAAATAATATTATTTTTCATATTTAAAAATAAAGACATGCCAATGCTTGTACAAACAAAAAAAGGTTAGAAATGACCTGAAACCTATAGAATAGGCTTTATAGGTACATCTAATAAAGCAGATCATAAATTTTTTTAAATACATAAATATGCTTAAAAGGAAAGGAATGAGGAGTAGCGAGGATTAAGTAAATGCTAATAATATCCCGTAATATTTTATCTTAGAATACATGCTATACTTTTATCACAGGTATGGTATTGTTGCAACTGTTGTGTCGTATACGGATATAACATTACATTATTATATAATATTACATTACTTTGCATAAGAAAATTACATATACGAAATCGCACTGTGTGCGATATGCATAATCAAATACTGAAATCGTAAGAATTCCATCATGATACGACAACAATCGTATGTAAGTTTAAAAGTTTACAAACATCTTTCACCTATAGTATTACTCAGTTAAACAAATGCTCAACCCAAAAAATTTCTAGACATATTTATTATGTGTGGATAGCAAAAAGGGAAAAACCTGTTTCTCTATGTATACTTCTCCTATTTGTTGTAGCAACGTTGCAATAGATACAACATGCCTTCATTATGGCAGTAATGGCGTTCTGCAAGAGTTTATAAACTAATTTTCTTATAACACTTTTCAAGCGTCAATATTATTTTCATTCACTCAATAACAGAGTAAATACCGAAATGAACTTTAGACTTATTTTACAAAATTAAGCCAAGACATCTTATACTATTACTCAAAAATATAATATATTTGTTTACAAAATGAACTGTGTAAATACAGTGATTGTACAGTGGCTGTAATCTGTATCTATTCTAATCACATAAAACAAATAAAACAAGTTAAGATAACAAATAACAGAGTTAATTTTTTAGATATTCGATATACAATTGAGCATCAATGTTTGAACTACTTTAATGATTAGCATTCATAAAATATTCTAATATCTATACAGTTATAAATATTATATATATATATATATATATATATATATATATATATATATATATATATATATATATATATATATATATATATATATATATATATATATATATATATATATATATATATATATATATGTATATATATATATATATATTACAAACATTTTCAGAAAAATGTTCATAAAAGTTTTTTGTTTTTTTAACCAAACAATTCTTTTTTGAATCTTTTTTTATGGCTAAGTTTGGTCATGGATCTTTTGAGCCCAATTGTACCGATTTTGCTCTTTTACGAACTTTTAAGATTTAGAATATGACACCAAAATTAGCTGTCTCGTTTCGTTTTTGAGTTATCATGATGGCAAACGGGAGACTGAAATGGGTTAATACTAATATACTCTGGCTTATTCTAAATGTGGAGTAAACAAATGATTAATAAATTGTATACAAAATTATATATATATATATATATATATATATATATATATATATATATATATATATATATATATATATATATATATATATATATATATATATATATATATATATATATGTGTGTGTGTGTGTGTGTGTGTGTGTGTGTGTGTATGTATGTATATATATAATTTGTAAATGCGTATTTCAAATAGCTTAAATTATATTGTATAACATCCTTTAAGACACCGTATATATTTCACTCAAATCACTGCATGTGCGATGTGCCTAAGCTTGACTTATCAGTGTTAAGGTGAATCGACACTAAACATGGAACTTAATTAATAAAGACAACCTTTAATATCATTGAATTTTTTCTAATTTCGCGCACAATTACTGAAAAGATAACTATCCAAATATTATAAATTTGGTATATATAATAATGTCTTGTAAAAAAGGTTCTAAAGAACATCAAATTTTTATTTTATATTTAAAAATATTTTCGGTAATAAACTCTTCGACATGCCCTTAGTTTTCATGTGAAGGTTGTGTCAAATTTCATAAAATTTAGATAGTTATTATTTGAATATATGTACGCGATAATTAAAATAAATTATATTTGTAATACATTACAGCTTGTATTTATTAATGTCTCATTTTATGGGTTAATTTTTTTTTTTCTGACTTTAGCTACTTTTAGCTATATAGCCATTAACCAAAGGGGTTATTATTATTATTACAACAACAGTATACAGTACTGCAAGGTGGTCACCCATCCAAATACAGATTGTGACAGCTGTTGCTTAACTTTATAGATTGGTCTAAGCATGTCAATTACGTTACGTCAGTCCGGGGTCAGGGTTAATTCTTCCAAAGGAATCTTTTAATATCATTGTTATACACTTTACTTCGTACGAGTATTTTAAAATTATGAAGATGTATTAAGAACTTATGACAATATAATTAGGTGCTCTACCTGAACCCAAATGAGTAATTCCAAAAAACGATTTTAAATAGAAATGTTTGTTCGAGAAAAACTCTTTGTAAAGCTCTCCGTTTCAAGTCACCATTATGCAAACCATATATCATAACAGTTAGTTTTTTAGTTATTTGTGAATGAAAATAGTGCATGCATACAGATGTCTTAATCTGCAATAATATTTAGTACCACTTTAATAATTTTGAATAATAATAAATAGATTGTTCAAGACCTTCCACTCACTTAAAGTAATTACTAATCTCAAGCAACCATCAAAGTTATGCCACATCAGACACAGTCAGTACTTGGATTGGATCCGCCTGTGTACTATTGTTGTATAGAATATAACCACTGTAGTCATTACCTTAGTAATTGAAAAGTGACTTTAAAAAAATTGTAAGCGAAAAATTCAATTTATTGTAGAAAAGTGTGATGTCTATGATTCATACTAACTACGAGAAATTTGCAATTATTTATAGGCTTATTACCATATGCTTAAATTCCTGCTATTGTCTTTATTTAAGAATACTGGGATGAAGGGGATGCTAGACTCAATAAATGATGGATTTGTTCTAGAGTTGAATAACTAAGATACAATTAGTTATTCTAGTTATTATATTTACTATCGTCTATGTCGTCATAAACATTCGCCTATTCGAATACATTCGAGGAAAGGAAAACAAAAAGTCATTAAATATAAGTGAATTATATACGTACGAAATAAAATCAATTTATTAATTATTATTATTCTGGTATTATTAATTCAAATATATTGAAGCTTTATCGAAGAAATTACTTGGTATTTATTCATTAAATTACACATTAATTAAAATTTTAACCCTTTAATGAGTAACAGTGATCTTTGTAAATAAAAATATTTTTGTTAAAGTTTTATAAATAGCTCAACATAAGGTATATCAATATTGATCGTGATGTCCATCGTTTTTTGTTTTGACTAAAACCACCTTTTATTGAATTCAATAGAATGTATAACTTTATCTTGAAAATTACGTTTACATTGTTTAATTGCCGATCCAACTTTTTTCTTCCAAAAAATCAATTTTTCAAGCGTCGAAATATTATCGGATGAAGTACGTTTCAAACAAGGCACTTTAATCTATAGCAAACACTTCCAAATTTACAATCATTTATACTTTCTAGTTTAGGCCAGAACATAACTTGAAATGTGGGTAGTATGATCACAATGTTTAAAAAATAACATTTCTATTGAAAATGAAATTCTTTGTTTTCGGTATTCATGTAATACCGAATTCATGTAAGTCTCAATTCATTTTCAATAGAAATGTTATTTTTTAATATATATATATATATAATATATATATATATATATATATATATATATATATATATATATATATATATATATATATGTATATATATATATACATATATATATATATATATATATATACATATATATATATATATATATATATATATATATATATATATATATATATATATATGTCTCCAAAATAGTTGTTTTTGTGATTCTGAAAACATCTTACAAATATTGACCTCTGAACCGTTAAATAAATATTATTTTAAAAATACGGGTCCCATTTCGCTTATAACCATAATTTTGTGGATTAACCTATAAAACCTAACCTATTTTTAGATTTTTTGGTGATTTCTAAGAATTTACTCAAAAACAACGGAACGTTAAAGGTAAAACCACGTATTTGTTGATATCTAAAGAATAAATTTCAAATGCACCCCTAAATTATGTGCATCATTTCCGTAAAAAAAAATTACATGTTATACTGCCAAGTGTAACTTAATTGTCAAATTAACGATGATGAAATAGTAGCATTCATAATGTGTACTGCTTTCAAGCTTAAAAACAATATGTTTTAAGTCGTTCAAAAGGGTTGAATATTATATTAACAATATTTACATCTGGATACTGTATGTGTACCTGGTCTGTAGATATTATTTTTTAAATATATTTCACACCACTTTCCGAGTCCGCCTAAAGATAGTTATAATGATATTGATAATGAACTCACCCAGAACTGTTTTACATCTCGCCTAAGCATTCCTTTCTTAGCAATACTGTATCAAGGAATATTATATCTCACAAACATTTATTTTCTACTGTTTAGTTCGATTTGGAAATATCTACCTTATATCGTAACTTATCCCGAAATTTAGAATACCCCGACATTTCCAATTGTAACGGATCAGCATGAATTCATATCATATTTTTACAGTTGGAATATTTATTGAAAAAGCAAATTATAGTATTTATTTGTCGCTAGTACCGTATATTAAAATTTCAATGATAGACATATGTCAGGCGAAAAATTTTCCGTAATTTTTACTGAAAAATTGTGAAATTTGAAAAAATCTATTGATTGACTGTTTTCTTCGATTGTTACTTGTTTCCATAATATAATTTTATGTCCAATGAAAAAGTAACTAGCTAATGGAAATAATGGATGCAAATGTATTGAAAAAAATTCATATACAACAATTTTCCATGAATGTATTCACTTGTATTAGTGTATTTTATTAATGTTCATAATTATTGATTATTAATCAATTTATACTCACTCTCATATAACAGGTATAAAATCAATTAACAGTGGTTATTAGTATCTCCGCTTGTTGTGTTTCAAAATATTTTATTAAGAAGCTTGGAGGATATTAGTTTTTATTAAGAAGCTATCAACAAGGATAAGCAAATGACAAATTACACGTTTTGTATTCATTTTCAAATAATATAGCATTACAATTAAATAAAATACGTAGATATTTTACAATTCATCAGTACTATATTAATATATCTCAAATATATATATATATATATATATATATATATATATATATATATATATATATATATATATATATATATATATATATATATATATATATATATATATATATATATATATATATATATATATATATAAACCATAATTACTATAATTAATATTTAAAAAACATAATAATTATATACACAATAGCTATGTTGGTATATTATGTGACAGGACACCAATCATTATAAAATACAATATTATTTTTAATTACCTGATAATAGAAAATTACTTAAATTATTAATACAAGAGCTGCGTAAACTAAGGAAACTCTAATGACCAAACAATTTTCACTACATAACAGTTTTCTTATTGATTTTACTGAATTTTTCAGCAAAAATAAAAATATATATTAGATAATGAATAAATCATGAATTAGTGACTTTAGTAATTTAATTTGTTCTTCTTTTATTAAATTTTTATCTCAGAAGCTTAACTTGTATTATTTTTCCCATTGCGTATTACCTTTTAATAATTGATATCTCAGTTTTTCGAATCCGATACACTCTGTAATCAAATGAATTTCGTTTCCACCTGTTGTTTACATATTTTGATTCCAAATTTATCCTTTTTATTCATGTTTTTCCAATTGCCCAACCAAAATGCGGTGATCTCTGTTTTTCTGCTCAAGAAAGTGCGTGTATGTAGCATATTGTGCCAGACCTTTCAAATAACATATCGAAGATTTCTGTTCAATTTCGTTCGTCATTTTTGTATAACCCCTTTCTTTTACATTTCTGGTTATTGCCAATTATATTTAAATCTTGAAGTATTTGCATATCTATGCTTTTCCAACTTATCACATATTAAATCAAGATTTAGGCGTGAGAAAGCTGTCCGTCCGCACGTTTGGAGCCACATTTGCTCATATTAGAATAAACTTGTTTGAATGAAAATTTCCAACATTGTTTAGGCGTAATAAGTCCGAGTTTTTGCGGCGATTAATTATTGTAGATGAAACTCAGATACACTATTATACGTCCGGCGGCCAAAAAATATAATTAAAACAGTGTATTGGAAAGAGGGTGCCGGCTCGAATAATCGATGCCGGAAAAACAATGTAGACTGTTTTTTGGGATAATCATGGAGTTATATTAATAGATTATCTTCAAAAAGGAAAAACAATTACAAATGCATATTACGCACCATTTCTTGACCAACTGAAGGCAGAAATTACGGAAAAACGCTTGCAGAAAAAAAATATCTGTTTTACCAAGACAACTTGAATTTCAGCGATTGCCATGAAAATGCACGAATAACGGAGGGACCATTCATCTTACTCATTAGATCTAGCCCCAAGGAAAATTTTTTGTATCCTCATCTAATGTGCTTGGAAGATAGAGATTTTCGTAAAATGAGGAGGCAATCATCTTCTTGAACAGTTATTTTGCAGAGGAAACTCCCATTACGAGTACTATTTGGGCGAGTTAAAGAGATAGGAGCATCACTGGGAAAACTGTGTAGAATTACTAGAAGACTATGTCGAAAAATAACATTAAGTTTTAATTATAAATGCCTTGCATCTTTGTTAGGTCGGAAACAACACTACACTTATGGCATTGTCAAAATACATTGTGATCATTTAAATTTTTTTCTCAAATAACCTTAAAGTGTCAACTCTAAAACAACAATGTGAATTAATTAGTGGCCAATATTTTGAAGAAAAAATGTGTAAATATAATGCATTTTTCCATTTTATTATCTAGTTTGGGTTGGTTGGAAGATGCAGTTAGAATAATTTCATTTACTGCAAAAATTATTATATATAAAAATTATACTGATTTCATTAAATATATTAAAAATACATTTTTTTGTAGAAATTTTTTTTCTATAAAACTATTATTGATATTTTTGTAGTTTCCGACAAGAATCGAATAAAAAGACATAAATCGATAAGCCCCATATAGTTTAGTATGGAAAGAACACAGCTTTCTTTATAATTTTCAGGCCTCGTTGAATTTTTTAAAATTCGATTCATTTTTACCAATTTTCATTAAATAGTTTTCAACAAGTCTTCAGACATTTTCATAAACCGTTACTGTAACAAACATTTGAAAATTGTAAGTCTGTTTCACCATAAGAATTACTAATATAGAAATTAAAAATAATAAATAGTTCCCTTTTTTATCATTAGTAGTATAACATAAATGAATTAATTAGTTTATTATGTACGATATTCAAATAATTAAATATGATTTTATAAATCATTAAAATTTTCATAATACAATGGATTTATTCAAATAGAAATGCCTATACATTTTCAAACGCTATATTATATGATTTTTAAATTATCATCTCATTAATTAGTTAATTAATTTAATTTACAAAAACAATATTTTGATTTTAATGTTGTCAATTTAAATCATTATATAAATACCTATACTAGGTATATCAATAAAATAACTTCAATATTGTTTATATGAGGTTTATTTAAGCATTAATTATTAAATTATATAGTCAATTAAATTATGAATTTTGTAACAATGCACTTATACCTGATTACCTGAAGACAAGGTAAAATCTCAATTAAAAACGCCTATATGTAAATATTTATAAGTATATTACCATTTTTATGAAATTTTTTTAAAATATTTAAATTTGGTTATAATTAAATATTGTTAAAGTAATTTTTGGCTTTACTTTTTATCGTTATCAGTGGTCTCAAAAACCATTATATACTTTCATAAAAGAGTTTCATAAATTTTTATTCATTTTTAGAAATTTTAGGAAACTTATGGTCTTTTTATATGCATTTTAAAAAAATTGTATTTGTACAGTAAAAATAATTTTAGGTACTAATGAATATTTTTATTGTCATCAGAGGCTTCAAAATTTTTAAGAGATTTTAGTAAAATAATTCACTTTTTGCATGCATTTTATGTATTTTAAATACAAAATCAAATTACCCTTGAAACAGAATGGGTAGACATTTCTTCTTGATGCTTTTCTGAGTATAATGCATAGGGTTGCGTGTCTCTATGACCTGTATCGATATATTTATGGTAAAAATGATATAAATTACCTCGTAATGAAGTAAATAAAAGAACCAGTGTACTCCAAAACAGAGTATTTTATACATGTAGGTAGATTAATATTATTCCAAATTTTATCTAATTTTTATTCTAATTTTTATTCCAAATTTTATCGAATGTTTATTCCAAAAAATATAACGTAATGCAAATAATCGAAGTAGAAACTCAAATTATGTTCCGACAATTGTATGCAAAAATGTTTTAAGCAAAAGCACTTTTTGACATAATTCTATTGTTTTTGGATTGAATGATTTGTTCTATTATTGCCTGTTTATTATAATTTATCCCTCACTTAAGTTTAATTTTGTATGAGGTGTTATCGAGCATATATCAACAACGTATCAACAATGCAAAAAATTTTGTTTTTATTAAAAACAAAAAATATTTTTCAACATGAAAATTATGTTTTTTACGCTTATATAATTATTATTTTATTATATTTGATTTGTTTATCATTTTCTAACCGACGGAGAAAAGGAGTAGTTCTCAAAAACAAAAAGCTGAAAATTTAGTGACGAATTTTAAATATAAAAAGTGAGTTTTACTTCGTGAATGCGAAAATCAGTCCATTAGGTCCACATGTTCTTTGACTCAATTGTTTTTTAAACTATAAAAGATCAGAAAAAAAAAAGAAAAAATCAAATATAAAAAATGTTTATTTTTTTGAAAGAAACAACGTTTTTGTTTGAAACTTTTATTCGTAAAATGTCGCTTATAATAATTCTTAAGTGGTAATTCTTATAGCTGTCTTATCAAATGAAAGAATACTGCTAAGTGATGTCACAAATCACAATCATATTTCATTAAATAAACAAAGATATTTTAAGTAAATTCAAAATATCATACTGATTAATCAAGTTGAAAAGATTAGATCTGTATCCGTATCCTTCGATCTCCATTTGAATCGATCCGACATATACTTGGTTTTTTTTAAATCGGTTCTATTTTTTTTCGATAATTTTTTATTTAATGTTTAATTTAAGGTTGAGTACCTAAAACAGTCTGGTTAATTTTTTAAATAAATAACATCAACTGTTCGTAGTATATATAGATATAATTAATTGATAAACATGTAAACAATAAATTATGTATAGAGTATATAAAGCATAAAAATTGGTTTGGAAAAAAATTTAAAATTATTATTTTTTGTGGGCAACAATTTTATTCATTACGGAAACTTGGATTGGATTTTAATGTACCATGCAATTATATTAAAATAGCTAAAGCTTACGAATCGCTACGAAATATCGAAATACTAATAGAATAGATAATGAGCTAGAGAACAGATAATGAGCCTACATTTGGATGATGTATTCTAGGCAGAAAATATGAGTTCGAAATCGTTAATGATCAAAATCGATCCTTTATATCCAATGGAACCATAACCCAACTTATAAACCATATTAGATATAGATAAAAAACTTAAAGAGAGAAAATATTTGTTTTTTTTACTAATATTTTGTTAAAATCGGAATAATTTCATCTGAACAATATTCCATATGTAATATTTGAATGAATGTGGGTGGGCATAGTAAACCAGCAGCAAAATGACGAAAGAAACTATATCTTAAGAAAAAATTGAGAATTGCATAATTTTATTATTCATTATTTCATTTTATTAAGATATTGAACGTTTCCTGCGCTATAAATATATTGATTTAAAACATGGTTTTGTAACTAAACGTATCAATAGGTAGTAAATTTGTTTTATTATTTATCAAGCTGATACCCGCGACTCCTTTGCGTTACATACATATATTTTTATAATTTTAATAGTAATTACAGTCTTTTTCAATATAATCATGGAACAAGATTCACTAACCACCAATAGTCATTTTAGGTTTCTAAGAAATACTACTGGGAAAAATCCAAAAAAAAACCGCAATGCCAAAAAAACATATCAATATCTAAGGATCAATGTCATCACTATCACAATAACACCAACTAATATCGCTACAGCTGAATAGCATGTCAAGTCGCAAGCAAAGCCTTTCCTTCATTCAAGAGAAGAATTCCCTTCTCCTACACATTTACACACCCCTCCATTTGGAACATATAAAAATTATATTTGTAGGCAACTTGTTAAACATGGATGTAAAAAGAATTATAAAGAAAAAGACATTTCAATAGCATAAATATTCATTCACAATTTATTTTAAGTAAACATGCTTATTTAAAATGATAAAATACTTGATGTTAATAGCGAACTTTATAAATTATTCAGTTAAAAATAAATGTTTTACTTAAAACAAAAAAATTTAATAAACCATAAAACACCTACTATAAAAACATATTTTTTTTATAATATTTTACAGTTATATTTTGGTCTCAAAGATTCAAGTTTTTATTTCTGACTGGTATAGTCAATTGAAAAATACATAATTAACACACAACATGTCTTGTTAACAACAGTATATATTATATTTTTAAATTAGTATAATCGTTGTTTTTGAAACTTTAAGAACTTTAGATTAAACGAAGGTTTTTACCTAAATCGATCCTGTAGTTTATGCATAAGGACCGAACCAAAAATATTCTCTATCATTTTATTTTTATAGAATATATGCAAATGGGTAACAGGGAAAATTTTACCCAAATTTTAATTATCCATTTTAACCCAACTTCAACTGAATGTAAATTGTTCAGTTGAAGCGAAAGTTGAAGCGAGAATATTTATTGAAAGTGAAAAGTTGCTGAAAGAAAAAGTCGCACCTGTCCTGTTTCTGGTTCTCAGCATAGCTATGAGGTAGAAGCTACGATAAAAATAACTACGAGAGGTAAAAGTTTGAAAGTAATATATTCCTTCGATGGTTTCCTATCACACAATAATGATTTACTGTCATTAGTGACATGAGACAGCAGAAAAAATTTAATTAAAGAAAGCAGAAAATAGTGATTGAGAAAACAACTCAAACACTGATAACATGATGATTACTGACGCATAGAAAGTGTGTAACAATACATTAAAAGCATCGTATCAAATTTGGCCTTTCATGAAAATGAAAAGTGCAGACAATGCAAAGTTGATTCAGCTTATTTCTATTCAAAAGAGTACCAGTGAGACTTATTTCGAGTGTGTTGTTTAACAGACAGAACTGTCGCAAGAGCTCACATAATAATTTTCTGAGCACTTGTCACCAAACACAACGACGTCCAACCATAAAGCACCACAAGTACGGATGATATTACCACAAGTAAGTCTAGAATGGAGCCCCAGAAGAATATTGTTCAAGGCAGAAGTGAAGACATTTAATCCTCGAAAACAGTCAAACCGGTAGTATCCAATAGCGTTCCTTTATTAATACTCTGGATATCCTTTGGGATTGCAAGGAGATTGCAAATAGCTAAAATGCGCATTAAAATTATTACATATATCAATACAATACATATATATGAATATAAAAAGGTATTATTGATAGATTATGTAACTGTTGGCAAATTTATGTTGTTTTAAGACCGAAGTAATATATCAAGAATCTAAATATTCATAAAATACGTTTAATTTAAATCTTTTTTTATAATTTACAAATATTACACCAAAAAAAAAAAATTAATTAAATCTTTCAAACTAACGTAAATAAAAAAAAATTTAAACATCATCTGTAAACAAACAATTGACTTACTTATACGCGTTATAATTATACATAAAAAATATCCACGTGTTCATACATTGTTTTCTATTTTACCTTTCGAATAACATATAAATAATTACTGAATTAACGTCATTGTCAATACGAAATACATATGTTAGTCATCAATCGAAACAATACGTACGTACTCTAAAATTAAATAAAAAGTCTATATGTATTAAATTGTTAATACTTATTTTTTACTAACGTTGTCGATAAAAAGTTGTATTTGCTCTATTTTTATTTTTTATACATAAATCCAAGAAATTTACATGAAGCTATAAAAAAAATTTATGAAAAAAAAAAAAACGGCCTTCAAAAAAATGAACTAAGTAAAAAATGAATTAAAATTTTCGCTTGTGACCAATTACTCTTGCCAGTCGACGCAAATCAATCAATTTTTTAGCTAAGGATAAGATGGGTAAAGACTTCGAAAGGTAATTGGTCACAAGGAACATTTTTTAACTGTTCATTTGTTGTACATTTTTTTTTTTGAAGGCGGTTCTTTTCTTTTAAAAATTTTTTATGTTTTACTTTAAAGTAGGATTTTTCGAATAAATTTCGAGATTTTCCCCAATTTCCTAGATCAAATTATTTTGTATTTTATAAATACGTATTTCGACTACAAAGTAGTCATCATCAGTATGAATTAGCTTGTTGTAATGATTAAATCATTACAACTAGCTAATTCATACTAAGGATGACTACATTGTAGTCGAAATACGTATTAATAAAATACAAAATAATTTGATCAAGAAATTGGGGAAAAAATCGAAATTTATTTAAAAAAAGAATTATCAAAATCAGTAATCCCAGTCAAACGTTCTGAGGTAACAAACATAAAAAAATACAATCGAATTAAAACCTTCCTGACTATTCTTTTGTCGGTTAAAAAATTTAAAATAAGCAATAACTACCACAGTATTTTACTTCAGCCATTTAAAACCGAAATTGAGAAAATAAAATTTTTTTTAAATACCAACAAAAATAAAGAATACAACAAACCGAAATTATGGAATATATTCTGATAAATAATAAATACTACAGTGAAATTTATTAGCATCGCCCCGGAAGATCTCGCGTTCGATTCTTAGATTCGTAGATTTGTAATTTTTTTAATTCTAGTCATCTTTCAATTATGCACCAACAAAAATTTAGATATTCTCTTCAAATATATTAATAAGAGTAATGTACACAAGTTTTTTCATTGTATTTAAATTTTTTGAAAATGAAGAAGGGTGAGAAATAATAAGAACTGTGGATATGCTGAATTATTTTACTATTTTGGTCGTTATGGGACTGGAAAAGTTTTTAGATATAAAAGATTTGGTGTTATAAATAACAGACGATAGGAATAAAAATCACATATTTGGCTGTTTTGTTTATTGATCTAGACTAGACTTAATTAAATTGAATGATTTTATTGAATTTTTATTTATAATATATATTTTTTATTGATTTCATATTGTTGAAATTATGCATTTTTATGGGATTATTTTTTACCCACATTTCTAAGTAAAATATATTTAAAAGCTAAGCACACAAAATTCAAGGTCAAAGTCAGGTCAAAGTTATTTTGGGTGGCTAGGTGGAACAATGTTATTTGAGGATAGCTAAGAGGGAGGGAGCCAACTATTTAATTTAATTTTAATCGCAGGTTTTGAATAAAATGAAGATTGTCTTGTGTAGTGAGAGAGTAATGGCTACTTCGGTGTAAAAATAATGCTTTCTCATTGACTGTGATTGAAAACTGAGGTGATAGAATAAAAGAGTCGAAAGTTAATCCCGTTCCTTGAAAATTTTCATCCTTACCATGGATATAGAAATAAACAAAATTTGAAAGCTTATATTATATTTACTAAAGTTCCGTGAACCTACTTTAAAAGTTGTTAAAACAAAGTTAAAATTCCAAAAAAACATACTATTTTTTAATAAGCTTTATTAAATTTAAAATCTCACTACATGTTTAAAATCTAGTCAAAATATTATTCACGAAAACTCTGTTAGATGTTATTTTCACTTGTTATATTTAACAAAGTTTTAGCCATGTGCTAAACAAGTTCCTCGTATCACCTTCTACCTGCTAACCTGTACTATTTCAATAAACTGTACTGAAATGCATATGAACGTTGATTTGATTTCTTTTGACCGTTTTTTTACATAACCCTTTTTGTAACGACGCACGTTACAATATAAACACCCGTATGTTATAATATAAATGGTATATATTTTATACGTAGGATAGATATATGCTAACAAACGTGTTCTGTATTTATATAAACAACACATGTTTTCCCATATTTTAAAATTCTGTTTATAAACTTAAAATAATATTTTTTTAACAGCCATTCAAACTATTTTAATAAATATATGTTATAATTTTTATTGATTAAATATAAAAATACGATATTTATTCTACCATTCATAATATTTCTTTGAAAATTAATGGATTTAATAAGTCCAAATATTATAAAAGAAGAAAATAATAAATACAATTTATTTAAAAATACGTTATATTTTACCGAACATGTATGCGGTTATATTCAATTAAGTTATTTAAAAAGTATAACGCAAAAAAAATTCAATACACTACTTAAAATTGGTATGGGTGTTCATAAAATCGCTAAATGGGTTCATTTTTGTATGCCTTTCCGTGTATATTCTAGACCTAAAGCTGAGTTAAAATTCATGAAATAAAATCGATCCACTGTGTGCCATCGATCCATTAACCATCTCTTATACCAAATAGAAAAGTTGAAATACAAAAAATGTTTGTTTCTATAAAACACAGATTCACAACAATTTCAGACCAAATTTAGTTAATAAATTTATATATTATTATTGTTATACATATATAAACTCTTGTATAAAGAAGTTGATAATGTACAATTGGCTGTTAGGCTGGAGTCAGGCAATTAGCAGGAACGCTAATAGGTTTATTGTAATCTTAGGCTTACTTATAAAAAAACTACGATTGGAATCTTAGCCATCTTAATTGGAAGTGATATTGGAAAGAGAGCCGCTTTTCCGTTTTTCTGGGCAATTTTTCCATTTTTTTTCTTTATAAAACGTTTTTACGTCATGAAATTTAGGGAATATAAAAATTGGCCAATTCTACATTGTCAATATTTTCATCACTTTTTGTATAAAAAAAGTACCGGAATGTAAAAAAAATAATTAATTAATTTTTTGATTCAGTCTAATTGGTTAAATTCATTATTGATTTCGTTAAGAATATCACCGCGTTTCAAATATCGCGCTAACCTAAAACATATTTAAAAATAACAAGCAGAAAAAAAAATAAATGTAATGTTAACCTAATTATATAATTTCAAAAACAATAATTTTCTAACAAGTGGAAATGATGATTCCACCTTCTTCTAGGATGAACGCTTGAACATAAAAGAACCTAAATTCCGAAACTACTAGTTGTTTTTAAAATTTAATTGAATGAAAATACATTAATTTTGTATGGAGAATGCGGTATTGTCAATATTTTTTTTATGACTGAAATAATTTTAATTTTGAAAATGGGTATGATTACATTTAGTGGTTTACCTGTGAAGTATAATACTGAAGTTCACTGAAGAAATCGAACTCAAGATTATAACCATGAGAACTTAGTGAGCTGCCATATTTTGTAAAGTTTATTAAATTTTATCAACTGATACCTTCCAAAAAATAACTTTCACTTGATAAGAAAAATTTTGTGCAATAAACTCAATGTTTCAGCTATTCAGAATGAGAACGAAGAGTTTTAAAAAAAAATTATTTTTGGTAAATTGCAACTTTTCGTCATTATAAATCCATTATAGTCGAACAATTATAATTTATCATAGGAATATTTCAAATAGATTTTGCATTTTATTATGACATCAATAATAATAACATACATTGACAGTGTGGCTGTCATATACATATAATGTCCAGTATATATTAATTTAACAATGATAGATTTCTAAGTAATGACGTTAATTTAACCTATATTTAAGTCCCCCATTTTAAAAACCATTATCTCGACACCAATTGAAGTACAAAAATTTCGAAATAGAGCAATTAATTTACCTAACAAACTCCGTTCCCCATTTCATTGTTGTTTCCTCCAAAACGATTTGAATACAAAATTTCAAAATATCAACTAATAAGCGCTTAAATAGCAGTAAATTTTTTGACAGATTCGAATAATTTTGCGATGTAAGAGCGAGGGGGTTATGTTAACTTCAATGGAATTTAGCCTGTGTTCTGAAATAGACGATTGATAGTAACAATATTCGTAAGTGTTAAAAGAATATATAAGCTTTACATAGGCGCGAGAATGATGCAGCGTTGACTGTGACAAAGATAACAACCATTGTTTACGTTAGGTCCATAGAACTGCTTTGCAGTACCCCCCAACCACCCTAAAGGCATGCATCTTCCTAAACGCATCTTCCGGAAGATAGTTGGGATACGCCCAACCAGCGCTTAAAGCTTCGAGTATGCTTCCACCTTACTACCAATTAACTCCACGTTGTATAGGTCCGTGAGTCTCCCTTGGTTTGGGTGGCACGCTATCTATCGTACTTGTAACTCTGCCAGGTTACCGCCCGAGTTGATTATCCGCAACTCACACGGCGTAAGTGTAACAGAGATTGTCACGTCAGTCATCACTGTAGACACTCTTGAATAATAAATCAGAGATACACTTCAGGATGGATATCGATCTAGCGTCAGTCGTCTTGAATCGCTCGTCGTCATGATGATTAGAGTTATACTCAAGACTAATATTAGCTACGCGTCAACCCAGTCCAGAAGACACTCATTCATTATTAGGAAGAGATACACTACAGCGATTAATATCGGTGCTCTTAGTACACCCACTAGCCTGCGCTGTAGGCTTTTAACCACTACCCCTGCGAGTCCGACCTCAACTTGCTTGATGTACACAGGCAAGTGGAGACAGCCCTGTGTACCGGGCTTGTCAAGCATCCCGCAGTACTCATACCCTGAGTGGGGGGAAGGTGCCCGAGAGTAAACTCAATCCGGAGACTTGGGAAGCGCCTATAACACTAGCCCACGGTTTACACAACCTTCGCTGGACTGTTGATATCTGAAATAAATAAGAGAAGAAGAGAGAGCGGGGATACTCTGTCATGCAATGAATTTAATTATTTTATGTAAAATTGAATTTAAAACAGTTAATTTAATTAATCAAGAAAATTTAAGACAGAGCCATCCCACGGATGGGACCACTGTTTAGCATATTGACATGAGTGTAGCATATTTAGAAGAATCATATTCCATCTGAAAAATAAAAATTTGAATTAGATATTAAATTAAAACTAAAAACTCTAAAATTATTAATAACAATAACTAATACCATAATCTATCCTATGATACCTATCTCTATTAATCTAATACAATAACCTATCCTATAATACCTATCTCTACTTTTCTTTATACATATCTAATAGTTTTACTACAAATATTCCTATAATAATAGTATCCTATCATATCCTTGTCCTAGTTAACTCTATTCTTATTATTTGGTACCCATCCATATCCCTATTGCTATTTCTACTCCTATCATATCGCCTATTTTAACTTTCTACACTAATAAGATTACATCCCCTGTCTAACCTTAACCTGACTCTAAACTAAGAAGATTCTGAAACTAAGCTAATCTAAAGCTTAATCTAACATCTAATTAATATCTCATAAATAATTAATCTAAAATCTTATCTAACTACATATATAAATTCTAATAACATTAAACTAATCCTAATTAACTAATCTGAGAGCTAATCTAAATTCTAATATAAGACCTAATAAAGCTAACTATTATTGAAAATTATAAGGAGACAGGTGTCTCCGGTTTTTAGGTAGGTTTTCCTTCCTACGCACACCATATTGGTCCGGGGAGGGCCACATGCCCTCTACCCGTCAGCTGGAAAAATGCTGATGGGCGTCCCCCAATCCGCCGCCTGAGGACCT
Source organism: Chrysopa pallens (assembly GCA_020423425.1). Taxonomy (NCBI): domain Eukaryota; kingdom Metazoa; phylum Arthropoda; class Insecta; order Neuroptera; family Chrysopidae; genus Chrysopa; species Chrysopa pallens. The sequence continues at coordinate 57,676,999 of CM035592.1, read as the reverse complement.
GCCTGGTGGCAGTCGTGCTTGCTGCCTCCACAAGTATGCGTAGTTATGCCATTTCTGGCTACCAAGACAAACCTATGGCAGGCGTTGACTGTGACAGTAAAAACTGTAATAACAGAACATAAGCTTAATGTCATTTGTGTTTGCTAATACAGCGAAATTATATTTATAGATTATGATTTTCGCCATCTAAATATTTCTTTTAATCGTTTAAATTTCATTGACTACATGAATTTACAACAAGGGTCAAAATCTCTATATTTGATTAAATTTTTCCGACGTAAAACCCACCAAACCACTATTGAAATCCCCAACATTACATTAATTATTTCATCCATCAATTTTCAATCATTAAAGCATATCAAATTCGTAATATTGAAACTTTTTTTTAATTTTTAATTCCTCATTAAAACAAAAAATAATAAAATAACTTTAATATGGTAATGAATATTAAAAAAATAAATATACCTATTGAAAAAAAAATGTATAAAAATATAACAAGATGACCTTATTAAAAAAAAATATTATCAACGATACTAGCTATTAAAAAGCATTAACCAATAATCTAGCATATCCATGATCCATCATCAACACAAAACCCATCATTATTTTTAATTATAAAAAAAATAATAATATAACTAACTACATACCTAGAATGATTAAATATTTAACCTTTTCATTAAAAGACAAAACTTTTTAATATTAACATTATATATACTTATTACGTCCGAGCGTAAATATTTCAACTATTGATTTTATGTAGGTGTTGAGTCAAATGGCACATTATATTTTTTTAAATCTCTAGCTAGTCCCTCCAAAGTGTCAGGATATAGTAATATTAAATCATGTTGATTGTATACATTGTAGCATCATAACTGCTTTTGATTTTGGTCATTATTAAAAAAAAAAATTACTTTTATTCATTTTTCTATTTAAACTAAAATGAGCCATTAAGCAGTTTATAATGGTTCGCGGCCGTAAATTAATTTTGTACTGGCCAAAAATTTATGCGGTCCAGTTCGAGATGATCAAATTTTTATTTTGAAAAATATATTTTACTCTAAAAGAATTATATTTTTACGTAAAATTAAAATTAAGTTAATTCGTTTAATTGCTTAAAAATACTATTAAAAATGAGTGAATTATAATGTTTTTTATTTATATGGAGTAGTATCATGTACTAAACCTACTATTTTTACACTTTTTATTAAAAAAAAAAACAAAAACAAAAACAAAAACAAAATCAAAAACAAAAAAAACACATGAAATAACTCATTATTAATAGTATTTTTAAGTAATTTTATGAATTAACTTGACTTTAACATACTAAGTTAACGTAAAAATATAACACTGTTATAGTAGAATATATTTTTTTCACATAAAAACCGGATCATGTTGAACTGGGGATTAATGAGTGCCTTTTTAAATAAATATGCGAATTTAGAGAAACTATTTATTTCTCAGAATTCGGATTTCGGTTACGTGTTGATTTTATTATAGAGCATCCTCTCTAATTTTAAAGCCTATCATTAAATTATTGCAAAAGTTGTGGAAATTTAAAAAATCGCTACATTTTGAAAGTTTTTTAATATTTACGACAAAACTCATAAACCGATTTTAGTTTTGCGCATGCCATTTTGTAAGCTTTCTTATATCTATAATAATAATCTTAATATCTATATATTGTTATTTCAAAGAATCAAGGTTCCGATTTTTTTTCATGCTTTAGCTGTCTTTAAATTTTGGTGTCTGTTCGTAGTTACTATATAAGTCATGAAAATATTGTAATATGGCTGATCTATAATTATAATCAAAATTACTGTTTGTGAAATTTCATTGTTAATATTTTGGTTGCTAGCACTCGTGCGTTTATTATTGAAAAACAACTTGCATTTATGCGCATTAATTTTTACACTATCAAGATGTATTTTAGTTTATTGTATATAAATTTATTATGACTTCAATAAGAAATTACGTACACTGTAAATACAACGCTGTAAATAATCCAATATGTATTGTTTATATTTTCTTATAAATTGTTTTAACTTCCTCGAAGAATGTCTTAATAGCTAATTAATAGTCATAGTTACAATCAATATCAATAACTAAGAACACTAAACAAAGCGACCACTATTTGTAAAATTAATTTACAAATATGATCTGAAGGTAAGAAGGTAAAATACTTAACCAGGTTAAGCACATATTCTATATAAAAAAAGTTATACAACTAGGACTCTTTTGAAAATAATACTGTTTTATAATAAGAAAAAACATTTATAGTTGATTTAGTTGAATCAGTAATGGTTTTCACCACATAATCCTTAAGAACAGTACTCAATTTGGAAGGAATTGTTTTAATAATAGATTCCATTGTGTTTAAATCAGGAATATTAAATTGTGGGGCCTAATAAACTCTTCCATAAAAACATCACACATTTTTCTTAAATATGTATTGGATATCCTAAAAGGTATTGAAAATTTCTTAATATTTATATTGTAGACGAAATTTTTTTTAGAAGTTTTTGAAGGAATTGAAATAAAAAAACTGTTTTAAAAAAAAAAACGATAAATAATATCTCGAAAATGGAATGGTAATATCTGTGTAAAAACACATAAATAGCTATAGGCAAAATTAGTAGTTAGTATTTGGGCAAAAACTGCAGTTTTTAAACTACAAGTTTTTATAATCAGAAAAGCTACAGAGCTACTATCTGATCTTTGTATATTTATATATTGAAACTAGCTGGCCCGGCAAACGTCGTTTTGCCATATATTTCTAATCAACATCAACATTTTCTAAGTATAACAACATATTCTCAACACTCTATTTCTAAATAATGAAAAGCTGAGGCAAATCAGAATAAATAATGATATTAATTTATATTTTAATGCAGACCCGCCCGGTTTATTGGGTGCTGTGTTAATTTTCCTATTTTATTAAATGATATTACATCGATTACATGCGAATGAAATTCTACCCTTAGGGGTAGAATTTCAGAAAATCCTTTCTTATCGAAATCCCGGTATTTAGTGTGCACCTGGAACATTATATGCACCCGATATTTACCTGGTATTTGGTGGGGTACACCCGGTACCGCTATCACCCGATAATTTGTGCTGTGGTACTCATACACTTGATGAAAGATATACAGAAACTCCAGAACCACAAATGATTCCGGTAATGGCTGATACTAAATTTAGTATATTTCACATCGAAGTATGAACCTAGGTACAATGCAATACAAAAACTTGAAAATTAAATTAAAATTAAATCAAAAAACGAATAATTTATAAAGATTATATATCCATTTAGTGTCAGGCACTCTTCAAAAACCGTATTTAACACGAAATTTCTATCTGGATAGGAACAGTTCCTGTCGTAAGGTCATATTTCCATTTTTGTTTAATTTGGGATTTTGCATGTCCATACGTTGCTTGTTATTAAAGATTTATAAAAAATAACTTGTATAAGATAACAGATCCATGTTCGTGAAGTACAAACGCTTCAATTCAAATTGCAGTAAACTTTAATTTTGCTAAGATTTTCCGATGAATTCTACATTTTATGATTTGCAATTGTTTTCGATTTTGAACATTAATGCGGCATTTGAAATAGCAAACCTTTTTAAATATTAAATTTTCAAAGCATTAAAAATCCATTTTATTTTGTACACACCATTTTTTTTTTAATTAAGTATTTTTTTATAATCCAGAAGTTAAGATTCTACTGTGATGACTAGAATAGATAATAAAAAGTGTGCGAAAAAAAAAAGAAAAAAAAAAACATTTTCATCACACAATTCACTATATAAAACTTATAACGTGATGTGATACTGAAAAATATCACCAATCGTATATATTTACTATAAGTTTTAATTATCATTATAAATCGTAATATCAAAGTTTTAATTGAAACAAGTTTAACATAGTTAATTGTTTAGGTACTCGATATATTGTTTAGTCATCAATTTTACATATTTTGAATTTTTTATTGATTGAGTATTTTAAAAAAATTCCTAATATCCATCCCATTTAAATAGGCATAAATATATGCGTAATTATATATTATATTTATATATGTATTTACTACCTACATTTGAAAACTTTTTCAAATCTAAAAAATTTACGAAAAAATGATTAAATAAAAGTTTTTTTATTTAAAAAAAAAAATAAATAAATAAATAATTATTTTTTATATTTGAATGTTTTTTGGTTCAAAAATTCGGTCATGGATTCTTTTTATCCAATGTTCTCATTTTGCTCTTTGACGAACTTAAACTCATTTACGTCTACATGTACAGAATACGTCGGTAAAACCCCAGCTCGCTAAGTATTTTTGTTTTAGAGCTATCATGTTGACTGAAAAAAAAAACCAGAACTGAACTATTCATAATCAAGATTATGAATAATGTTACTTTAATATGCTGACCCAATATATACCTGCCCAGATATTCAGTTTCTGAGGTTCAGGGTCAAATTCGCGTTACTGAATAATGAAATTATCATTACAATTCGCCTATTCCATTATACCTTCACAAAATACATCCAACGAAAAGGATTCATATACTTGGATTTTCCATATTTATAACATTATTTCCATATCTAAGGCCTATTTCACCAATTTCACTTGTTGGTTTTTATCGCCGAGAAATAATGTAGATATAACAAATTACAATACATTTCTCTTCGTTTCTATGCTACACTTATACATCTTTAATAAATAACGCATTCTTATACCCAATACCACATAGAATAAATACTATTTGTTAATTGGAATTTTTACTTTTATTGTACAGAATACCATTCATTAGATGGAAATTCCCAACCAATTTCTATTGACAAATTCCCAGCCATCAACATCCCCAATGCAAATGGAGTTATGTTTTTGGCAAGTTGCACGCAGATTGCAGAGATGGATTCCATGCCGCGCAATTAGTTAAAAGTAAAAATATCAGACGTATTTATAATACAATATAAATTAAATTATTTGACGTTAATAGCAAACAACAAAAAATAATTCAACTTACGAGTGTGGGAACTTTTTTGTTTTAATAATTGACTTGTTTTCAAAATGGTTTTACATCACCGCTATTACTTTAAGAATATTAATTATTATTTAATTTTAAATTCAAAAGAAATTAAATTTTTTTAAATTTTTATTCATATCAAGCAAGAATTCTGCTGCTCCAATGAGCAAAACGGAACATTGTCAAAAATAATATATATGACACACAAATCTATTAATGGACACTAGTGATAAATGTGTATGGATGTATGTGTGTAACATATTTTTATGTATATATAAGATTTTATTGCCATATATTTTATAGAAGGACAAAGAGGTACTCGAGGGTTACCAAAATAAATCACGGCATACCTTAAATATTAAAGATCCGTATGTTGCAAATTTTTAGTCCGATTTTTTTCTAGAACCACTTCCATTTTTTAGATGGCATTAGGAGCTATTTTAATGATTGTTTCATTAAAATAAACACTTTGAACTCGAAACGTGATCTACCAGGATTTTCTACTGAAATTTTTTTTTATTGATGTATTCTTACAAAGTTGTATTTTCAACAATTTTTTCTTAAAAAAAAATGGACCAAAAATTGGTACGGTAACATCAAGATCCTTAACATTTAAACTACTATTATTAAAATTCCATTGACAGAATGTGGTACACTTTTATATCACACTCAAATACCCTTCCGTTCTTATAGGACTAGTTTAACATTAATTTCACCTTTCCTATACGTCAGTAAAAAAACTGTATACGATTCACTACTGGCAATACGTATGATTTATTTAAAGATGTAATTAAGCATTCTATATAAATGTATAATTATATATATCTGTGTCCTATTTGTTGTATACATTATATATTACTACTGTTGCCTTCGACCTCGATGCATGAAATTTAGTTTCAAGTTTTTTATTTTTTATTCTGGAAAGGTCTAGCTTGATCCCTGTTTCTACCATGATACCATGTGTAATGTTCGTAGTTTATATATTCGATTGAGCTCACAAAATGGCTCAATTTAGCAAACCAAAATTAGAGTATATAATTATAAATATTTTCCTATTTTTCATATCGAATAACGGAATTCCATTTTTTTTAATAGCTGTTAAATTTAGCAGTTGATAATGTATTATACAAAAATAGCAATTAAAAGAAAAGAATTGGTATTTTCAAAAATTTAAAAGTTTACTGTAGTGTGGGGTTGCCCGCTCGTTTTAAAATCAGTAAAAATGTGTCACTGGAACTTCTGCATTTAGAACTATATGTCTTTGAATTGAAAAACAGATTGTTTAATATTCTAGTTATTTTACATGAAAAGATTTCCACTGATAAAACGGAATATCAAAAGTTATTAGATTAGATTTTTTAACGCTTCCAGTAAAACGAGTGTAATGTGAACACTCTCATTTAAAAACATACACCACTCAGTAAAATAATGTAAACAGTAAAAAAAGTAACTGGGAACAGGCTGTTAGATTTTTTAACCAAGCCATGTACAAATTGGATAAATTTATTAATGAAAACAATATTATATAAATTTAATGATAATGTTTTGCCCGAAGTTCGGAATTTCTCAAATGCTTTATATTATTATTATTATGAACCCGAAAAATAAATTTTCGGTTAAAGTGAGAATTTTTATATTATTTTACTAAGCTATCCAGAATGAAATATAAACGGAAATTGCGGTAAAGCCAGTATACAAACGTAAATTATTATCATAACAAACTCATGTCTTGAATATTATTATACCTATAAAGGTTACAAAACGTTAACATCCTTGATAGTCATGAATCTAGGCTAAAAACCACATCAACATCATTTTACCCATAATACATTTTTTTCTAGCAGAAAGAGAATATTTCTTCCTCGGAAATAGAAATCAAAAATTTAATAACGCAGAATCAGATATCTTCATAAAAGACAAATTTAATGTACTACAATGTAATATAGGTACATTATATTTTTTATACTGGCATTCATTTGTCATAATGTCAGAGTATATTAGTTTCAATCTAAAGTTTGTAACGCTAGAAAATATTGTAGCTACTAACAAAATTTCGGTATATGTGTTCATAGAATCACCCACTTAACCGATTTCCATATGTCCGTCAGTCTCTCCGTCTAATGTGTGGGTTAAATTCTATGAATAAGTAAAATCGGTCAGTTAGATCCAATGATTCCATGAAAAAACAGAAGAAAATTTAAATATTTAAAATGTTTGTGAATTATAATCAAACAAATTTTGTTTGAAAATATTTTTTCGTAAACGGTTTATATTCGCCAAATTGCAACTCAAATTAAACTTTAAAAAAATTTAACATATGTAAGAGTTTGACTTATAAGAGCTAAGTGAGTAAATTGTATTCCCGGTTAACATTTATTTAACTTCAGAATGTTCTCCTTTCAACAAATAACAATCAAGATCTAGCTCCAAAAAGTTACATCCAGCACACGACTTGTATTTTATTACATCACTCCCATAGGAGGGTAAACTATAAGTATTTATTCACCTTATAGTGTGTCTAATATGAATAATAATCAAATATGAAAAACAAAAAACTATGTCTATAAAGCTAACATTACAACGCATTGTATATACTCAGCAACAACAGAAAGGCAACACCTGAATCTTTTATTCATATTTTTAATTATAAAATACATGATTTTTATATCTAGTGGATTTTTTTTTTCAATTTGTTACCACGCTACCTAAAATATAAATTACTAAAAGCTTTAAATACAAAATATTAAAAAAAAAATAAACATATAAACAATTGGAAGGGTTCCAAAAAGGAACGGGAACAATTACTAATAAGGAACTAAAATATGTACTGTTATATCTATGTACTATGTTGAATAAGAAATAAAGAACTTTTAAAACTCAAAAAACATGATTTTTATAATGTATTGAGTTTTTCGACATAATTCAAGAAACAAATTTTGCTGATTTTACATGTACTTTTAACTGACCAGATTTTAATTGTATCTTCTTTTTTTAATCACTGACAATTCATATTTCAATATTTTAACTATTAATTTTACTACATATATTACCTATTTTAACTGTTTTTATTATTTTCTATCAAAAATTTTAAAAAGAGAACCTTACCTTGATTTGGTATTTAAAATTAAACTTCTTTTTGTTGGTAACATTCTTCTTCAATAACGTCATAAAAATTTACGTATTAAGCCAAAAAGTTTTTATAATGCTTTTCATTTTCAATGGTTTATATTTAAAATTTTTTCATTTCTTAAACGATGTATCAAAAATTGTAATTTCGATGTAACTATTTTATAAGATGATGTATTATAAACAAAGCATAGGTTGGGTGCTTTAGTTTTTAACTTGACTTGTATTTTTATTATGATGTTAATAAAGACTTATTAATTTGAAAAAAAAAATTGATAATGGTTTACAGATTTTTGAAAGTGTCTATATGAGACGAAAATGTCAAAGATTGGATTATTAATACGAAGTTTCACAAAGTAAAGCTCTGTACAATTAATTATACATTGAGTTGTTTTTCAAATTCCCTTATATAATATTGGTAAACAAATTATACAATATAACATAATTCATAATACATCATCAAAATATTTTTTTATACATATACATCTACGAACTAAAATATCTGTGTCCTATTAATGTTACGGAGTAAGCTTAATGTTATTCAAAAATATTAATGCAATCGTATAGTTTTTTGCATTTTTTACACAAAATAATAGCTTCGTGTAACGGAGATCCGCGATTACGAAATTAAATGCTTTTTATAAAAGTGAGAAATTTCATGCTGGATTTATTTTAAGAAGCAATTTTCTTAAATGCATGAGCAAAATATGGTATGAGACATATGTATAGACAAAGCATAATTTTACAATTTAATTGATTTGAATATTTGTTATGTTACGTGAATATGTTATCTTTGCACATACTTTCATTCATATATTTTCATATCTTATATATTTCAACTCACAATGCTTATATAAATCTTCTTTGAAAAAAGTTGGATTGAGAAAAAAACCAATTTTTTATAAATTTAAAAAAAAATGTCTCAATCAAAAGGTGTTTGTTTAGTATACACATTTTTTGTGTTTGAAATTTTTCCATTTTTAAATCTTTTACGATTTAAAAGTCATGAATCCAATTAACCAATTTTACTCATTCACGAACTCAACTGACTTTTTAGAACTAAAATACACCATCCGAATTTTAGCTAGCTGCCTTTTTTCGTTTTTCCGTTATCTTGATGACGGGCAGACATACAGACAAAAGGAAACTCACTTATTTGTTGATTCAATGATACAAACACCAATACTATATTTTATTAGTGCCTTCAACATTTACTGGCGTTACAAATTTTAGACTAAAATTAATATACTCTGACATGTATTCTATACATGTCGACCGCAGTTCGGTCGCCTAGGTGCATTAATTAAGAGGAACAATTTTTGCAGTTTAAAATCATTTTGCAATTGCAACTATAATTAAAATTCCAAATTAACGACTTTGAATTTAATACTCATTCAAATAGTCAAGGAAATTTGTAAATTCCACCCATATGAAACATTAATTTTCTAATTTTAAAGAAAGGTCTGCTTACTTTAATAAAACCAAGAAAAAAATTAATTTTTACCTCCTAGGATTTCATAAAAATCCAACTTTGAAATAATTGTTCGAACAAAATCTGGTGTAAACGAAAGAAAATAATACAAAACCGGTGCAAGGTGTTCAAAAACAGAACGTAACGCTTACTATCGTTTCACACTTCGTTAATCGTCGTTTTTCATCTTGAAAATTTCTAGATGAATATGTAAACTTGAAATTTTTAAGTAACGTTATATGTATATAACGCATCTTTTGGATATTTTGACTATAAGTTGAATTAAATATATAGAAAGAGTTCTTTCAATATTCTGAAATGCAGATATTATCCATATATAATGGCAATTAAGACGGATAATCAACAGCTGTTAAAAGCTCACTGATCATGTAAGGAATGTGCTGTTAAAATTTTTGTTAAGTACTTTTTGATTTATTTGTGTGCGAAAATTGAAAAATTGATTGATTCTCACAGCTATAAGTAATCCCTCTTAATAAACCGTGAAATCCCCTTTTTTAACATAAAAAATAAATTATCTAAAATACATAAATAAAAACCGTTTCTCTGTAAAAAAAAATTTAATATACAATTTTAAATTTCGCTATGTTCATATTTCTATAATTATAGAATTTTATCATACCTATAAATATACAAGATTACAACAATTAAAATTTCTATTTCAGGTATGTTGTATTTTAAATAAAAATAAATAATTGTTTATTAATTTTAGTCCCATCTTCGTAATTATATTATAATCTGCGGCTAGTTAGTCTATGCAATAAAATGTAGATTATTTCGTCTTGTCACTTGATAAATTTATTTCTCTGGTAACACCGATGATTAATAACATTCTGGAGGAAATTTTTTTAGAGAGCTTCTTTCTTTCTTTGGATGACAATCGACAGTTGAAGGAATAATTTTCTAGCACAATTTTTTAAATTCAACGCTATTTATTTTTTTTTGTGATTTTTTTTTTCCTTTATATCCCGTCTGTACTAATAATATTAGGATATCAGAACAAATTTTATTTACTTTTATATTATCTCTGTTACTATTATTTTAATAGATAGGTGAAATCAAATAATATTTGATTAGTATTATATTCTTCTACATCCATTAATTTACTCTTCAAAATTGATAATATTACTATAGTCAAGTTCTATTGCACTTGTTACAAAACTAGTTAAAAAAAACTGAAAATAAATCGGCCTCAGGTTATGTGTACCTAATAATATATAGCTTGAAAACCTACCGTTTTTCTGATGGATGTGGATGGATGGATGATATCAGAAAACAAATTTTGAAAAAGAAGAAAATTGTGGTTCTCTTTCTTGTCCGAGAAACAGATTGGATATAATAATAACAAAAACTATTTTTGAATATATAATACCAATTTTAAAATTTACAAAAAAAGCTGTTATGAGAACACTATAATGAAATAAGTTCCGTGGAAAAGAAATTTTTTCATAGATTTTTTAAAAAGTTATGCAATATTGTAAATTTATAAATTTTTCCTAATGCTTTGTACCTTTGAATTCAACATAAAACTTTAAATATTTGTGATAAAAGTAAAAATGAAATGATGGAAAAGTTATTTATTTATTTTATTAGTTATTAACTAATAAACATTCAAAAAATGAAAATTTAATATATTGTATTTAAAATTTTTTTTTGCGAAAATTTTCTGATTATTTCATTTTCTTATTATAGAAAAGCACAAAAGTAAAAGTTGATTTTTATTCCATTTATTTAAATAATTGCAACAAATCTATGCATGTTTAGGAAATTATTTCAAAAATTTATGCTAGGAATTATTGAAAGTTTAAGAAAATATTCTAGTTAGAAAAATTTTAAAATTTTGATTTTTACTGTTTCGTAATAGTTTAAGGGATACTTAAATGAAATGTTCAAAAACTGTTTTACCTAAATTTTACGATTATTTTGTTGTCTTTTTGTTCAAAACTATATAAAAATAATTTTAAAATTGTTTTAATCTATTTTCCATTGTCATTTATCGTTTTCAAGTGCAGAAAAAACAAGAAAACATTAGCAATTTTCTGATGTTCAAGCAAATTAGTTAAAGCAAAATCAATATGTGTTATTTAACGATGAATAATATAAAAACGAAGTATTTTCAGCAGAAACTCATTGTACCTTTTCTAAAGTACGTAAAAAGTTCTTTAAAATGACGTCGTTTTATACGATACTAATGGAGTTACAATAACAGCTACCCTGTTTACTTAATTCAATATAGCGTAAAAATTAGTATTTAAAGTATTAAATCTTGTGTTACAATTGAATTTCACGCAGATTATGTGGAAATAAAAGAGTCTACAATGATTCAGAGTCGATAGAAAAATTGTAGATAGTGGTTTCTCAATTATGTTAAAAGCTCGTCAATTAATAAAAGCCTAAGCTACAAAAAATAGATAACAGTGGTCAATTTTTATCACAGTAATATTTCTATTAATTTAAAAATTATACAAGCTCAATGGTGTGTAAAACAATGTTTAATTGGAAGAACGAATGTTGAAAATTCGTAGAGCAGAAACTGCGGTAGCTTCATCAATTTCTTTTAAGAAGCTTTTTTGCAGATGATTTCTTTTAAGAATTACTTCACTCCATTCTAGGAATACCATGGATAAATATCCTCCTAACCTTTTGTATATAGCTAAAATTATGATTAATGTAATCTGTCTACGAAAAGAGATTCGTTGTGTCTGCCCGTCAATTATTCTATTGCCTGCACAAGCGAGACCGTCAGCCAATTGACGGACTTATATTTTTTATTATTGTTATAGGAAGATTATTAAAAATCAAATACAAAATGTTGTCCAACTTGCGATATAACGGAACGTCCTTTATCCGCTAATATCAAAATTGCTATTATTCACAATTTTCAGGACATACTTTTCAGGCTTTATCACGTGGCAGATAAAATGGTTTTAATGTTTATTATCGAATGATTTTCCTACTGCAATAACAAAAAACGGATGTTTAAATCTTGTATTCGGTAACGCTTTACAGTCCACAACTTTCTAATTATAAAATTTCCAATTTAATAATCAAAATTCAAGAAATTTCAATAATATAGTATTTGCCCTACTCTTATTACACCAGTTGTCAAGGTTGCAAATTTTCTTCAGTAACAAACGTTGAATATTGAAGCAACTTAAAGATAGATAGCAGATATATATGCTATCTAACAGCAATAATGGTACTCATTTATAAGATATTTGACTAATAAATTTTCTCATCTTCATACAAAACATATAGCTATGTTTTCTAGAAAAAAATTTGATGATAATGGTTGAATGAATTTTCCTCTTAAATTCTCTAGACAATTTTCAATTAATATAGAAGTAAGAATTATTTCAATAGTACCGGAGCACATAAGCATATCATGTTTAAAATCATCATTATAAAAATTTGTATGTGATTCAACCATGACAAGCTTAACAAATTTTTCTTCTAAAAAATTCTGATATTTGAATTTTAAAATTGACGGATACTCAATATTTTATCATTTGTAATAGGAAGATCAATCCAAAAGCACTCGAAAAACTAAGTTTCCTGTGTACGACAACCTAAAAATTGTGTTGAATTCTCTTTTTTTTTGGAGCAACAAACACCTTTTGTTTCATCACGTATCGGATTAAATGAGTTTTATCACGTATCGGATTAATTGAGAATAACCGATAAAGTAGATAAAGATCCGAATTTTAAGTATGTTATAATTAACAAAACATAATATAGAACAAAACTTTCAGTACCTTATCTATCAAAGAGTAATTATTAATTGCTCGATAAGGAACACAAATTTTTGTTTAATATAATATGTTTCGTTAACTATAACATACTAAAATTTCGGATCTATTAATTTATTTTTTTTCTATTAGTGCCGAGAGAGTTCGCTTAAGCCCCATACAAAGTTTTATTATTCATAAATAATATGATGTGCTAACGTGCGAACGGACTATAAGTTTTAATGCATTGTCAGGAGGAAGTATTAGAGTTAGTCTAACGGAAATAAAAATAGTTTATGTAAACATTGTCCATGGATAAGTTGACCTTTATATAGTATAATTCTAATTAATTACACGTCCAATTATATCTACAGTGAAAAAAAATCAAAGTTTTTTATACTGACTGTCAAGGTATGTTTTACGTTTTACACGTGTATATGTATGTAACTAAGGTACTTTATTACCACCTATCTACCAAAAAATCGTTGTCTTTAAAATACAAATTTCTACGGATTTTTTTCCTCGAAATTGTTCATATGGATTTGTTTTATTGCTTTAAAAGACTATCTGTTTTTTAGTTTAGTGCGTGTTTCATATAACAGCTGTATATAATTCATTTTCTTAAAATATTTTCTGTTTATTAACAGATTAATTAGTGTGTGATTAAATATTTATACGGACTGCCGTGCAAGGTTGTATTTTCGCACGTATATGTATATAAAATTGTTTATTACCGGGTATAAATAAATAATAAATAAATAATTTAAAAAATAAAGAAACCGACTGCAAAAAAGCTAATTTTAATGCACTAAAACGACTGAAGCAAGATTGAGAATAGAAAAAAAATTAAAAATGAACTATAAACAAAACAAATTTGAGTTTAACAGAGTATATATTTTCAGTTGGAACCCTTTGTTAAAAAACCGTATTAAGTTTAGTAAAAGGTGGACCCCATTAATTTTTATTCTGTTTAAAATTCGCAATGGGATCCCACCGGCTACTACTAATAGCGAGAATTAAACTTAGACTTTCAGCTCTAGTATATAGTCTGTTAAACAAATTAAGTTGATTTTACTTTGTTCATAGTTTTTTTTTTCTATTCTTAATCTTATTTCGGTCGTTTTAGTGTATTACTTTTAAATTTTCTTTTTTGGAGTTGGTTTTTATGTTTTTTAAATTAATTTATTTGATAAATGCATATAATATAGAACCAATATATAGCTTTCTTCCGATTGCACGGTTATGGTTTGAAATTTATAAAAATTATTACTTCAGTATCTTGATGGTCAGTACATATAACTCATTTTAACAACTATGTTCAAACATTTATATAACAAAGTATGAAAAGCACTCTATGTTTTTAAAAAACATAAGACGAATAAATTTTTTTTGCAACGATCTATAAGGCAAAATAATCAAAAACAGAATAATACTTTTGGAGATCAATTACCATACCTGTATTTGATTCCCGTACTAATTATTTAGAGCAGAGACTCTCTTCGGAGCTTTTTTTTCAGTTAGAAGTTTTTGTAATTAAACCCAATTTCAGTCTCTGAGACTGTGATCTTAATATACATGCAGTGAAAAAGGTGGTATAGATGTACCAACATTAAACAGACAATCGTGTATCAATAGTAATAAATGACTCTGGATAATCAAATGGAAAAGAGTGGAAACTAACATGGAAAACAGTGAGATATAAAAACTCTGTTTGTACAAGTCTTGTTTGAGCTCTTCAATCGCTATCTCGAATATACTCAAATAAATGAACCTGGATATCAGTGCAAAATGTACTCGCCTTTAGTAAAATCGGATATGCTTTCTAGCTGTAAAACGTCCATTAAAATTGGTTAAGTAGCTTTTGATATGATATGCAAAAAGACTTTCATTTTACGGGTACCTATATTAATTTACGGATGTTTCCTCCGAAACTTTGCACGCATCAGACTAAATACTAGAGCATCTGAATAGAAAAAATAAAATCGGAGCTAAATTGTATTCCATACATTAATACAAAGTTTTGTTCATCAAATTTATAAATAAAATATTTTCAGAATTAATAACTTTCGTTGCAAATATTCTAATTATTACATACAGAAGTCACTGTAGCGTGTCTTAAAATCTCACCTCTTGTTTTTTATATAAGATATGTGGTATTTCCAGTTTTCCTTCAAATTATAGTCTTTACAATCCTTAGTTCCTTAAAATCATAAATAAATAAATCAATAAATATTCAACTTCAAAGAGAAAATATTCGACTATAGCTGAATATATAATCCCTAAAAAAATACACAATACTCAAAAATTTTTATTGAATGTAATAATTTTTATAAATTTCAAACCATAATATACATATTTTTCATGTATCAATGCTTTTATATAAGATGGAGAAGCATCTATACTATTTAGTTTTAATAATCATTGAATAATAAATATTTATTCTTCGATATCTACTTAATTAAAAATTTATATTTTAAGAGGTTTTATTTTGAACTAGAGAACGCATATCTTACATATTATCACGTATTTCGAATCAACCTGTACAAAAAAGTAACATGATGGTGGGCACTATATTTATTAGTCCAAAGCGACAACAGTTGCATAATTCTCATGTTTACTTATTTAATGAAGTTAAATGATTTCGTTATTAAGTTGAACTTCATAAATATGAAAAAAATGTAATTATACAGTTTGATTTTTCATACTGAATGGTAATTTGTATGCTTTTAAATAAAACATGGGGGTAATATTTTACAACATTATTATGAGTGACGCTATTGGAAATTATTTTTTATTAAATTATTTATATCGCCGTTCGTTGTTAAATTTTCTCAACGATCAATTTAATTACAATATTACTACTTAGTTCTAAAGTATAATTCACCGTTTTGAAAATCTTATTATACGAAATGAAAACTAAATTTAGTAATGAATTCAAATAATATTAAATATGTATAATAAACATTATATTTAATATTACAAACTGGAAATGTAAGACTGTAAGGGCTACCGAAAGTAACGAAAAGGCGCATTTCTTATAAACAATATAAATAAATAAATTCGTGCACATTTATTTGCAACAGAGTATGAGAGTGCTGTTCCATGTGTCAAATAAAATGCAGTTTTTTACAGGCAACAAGAAACTGTTCTTCAATATGCAACGCTATGCAACACGTATGCATACTGTACTGCACTGTAATACTTTTTTAAGGTTCAATTGTGTTAAAATACTAAAAAAAAACACCAAATCCAAAGATATCTCCAAAAGTTTTCTACAAAACTAGGGTTTGTATCATTTGAGCGCTTCTTAATATTTAATAAAAAATTTTGAATATAAAAATAAAACTTTTAAACTTATATTTAATCTATTGAATTGTTAAAAATATGTAGATACTAAATTAATGTCATTGTTTTTATCATTAATTGTTATTCTTTACACTCCTTATTATAACATAAAGAAGAACGAATACAGAACATAACGTTCGATTTATACGTACGGTATATTCCTCATGCATCCGATATTTTTTGTTTTTAATCTTTCTTATATTTTCATAGATATTTACAATTTATACAACATTTTTGGTACGGATATAAATTTTGCATTACTTTTTAGTTTGTTTTAAAAACATGGTAAATTAAAAATTTAATTTTTTATTTAAAAATTGTTCAAGATATGATGTTTCCAGGCGAAAACAACAACCTTTTTTTTTATTATTTCTTTTCAAAAATTGTAATTGTAACTACCGACAAAGTTATATTGAAACTATTAACAAATTTTATTCAATACACCTCTTTCTTACTTTCTTCAAATTTTAAAACTACCTTGAAATTTCTCTTGAACTATATTATAACTAGTATATCAAATTACAAGTTTAATAATATTATATTTACGATGGATTTAAATTACGTCCACAATATTTCTTATCCACATCTCTTCAAACAAACCACTTGTCGATATTGAACAGTTTTAAACCACTATTATTTGTCACACCAAAAATCATAAAGAGAAACTAAAATATAAACTTTCGATTAAATAATTTTACAGTAGTAGCATTATGTACTCACAAATACTATATTGTGTACTATGAAAGTTTTCGAATATTAAATCAAGTTTTCTTCATTCCAGGGAAAATTAACGGTAATTTCGTGTCACTATTTCTAGAATATTCACCTGAAAAAATTACATTATGAAAACATCCTTAAACTTGAAAGTTAACAAACCCTTAACAATCTTAAATATATTCAAATTATATTGTTTAATTTGTGGTCAAATTTTGTAAAAACTACGAATTCCAAATACAAAGAGGTTATCAAAGGATTGTTACCTTTTTTTATTTAAATATAGATTTTTCAAAATTTGTCCAATAAAATTTCATTCCCAAGTGGACGAAAGAGTCAAAACAAAAAGTTAAAAAAACTAAAACGGTAAAAGTTATTTTATAAAAACTTCTATAAATAATTTCCTTGTTATATAATTTCCTTTAGAAGTCGGCTCTAATCATATTCTCAGTCTAATATTGATAACTAATCTAAGTTGAGCAACAAACAGAAACATTTGTTTATTATTTTAACCGTATATGTAGTATTAAGCGAATTTTGTTCTAGAAAAGTTGAAATGAACGCATTTAACGATGAATAACATGAAAACGAACAATAATTCTCGGTGAAAACCCATTGAATCTTTAATAAAATATATAAAAAGACTTTCAAAAAAGAGGACTAATGTCGAGTCAGTCTTTACATTAAAATTTAGAAACTTTTTATGAATATGAGAAAATTATTTTTTAATTTTTTACGCCCGTCACAGAATCAATTGATTTTTTCAGTAAAACATTGAGAAAACAGTTTTATTTTCATTATAATTCTGGTAGTTTTAGAGCGAACGACTTAATTAATTCATAATCTTACGTACTTTAACAAAAGTTTGATGAATTTTTACCGCATTATTCGTTCGATTTTGTGATCGTCTTAAAATGATACTACTGCCATTGAGGGAATCTATTAAAGAATATGCACCATTAATGATTCATATTGTATCTACAGATATTCAAAACTAATAATTCGTATTATTTATTAATAAGCTTAATTTTTTGCTCACAGTATTTTCATTTCGATAAAATACCAGGTTTTCGAGTTATAATCGTTGAGAAACTAATAAAACTATATTCTTTATAAAAAATAGTATATTCTTTTATTAACATATGGGAGTTTTAATCACGAATACTTAATATATATTTGCTTTTCGAAAAATTTTATAGAACATTTTTTGGTTACAATTTGTTGCTTTATCGACAATTTGGTTATTTTTAATGTTTCAAATAGAATCACCTGGGTGTGTTGTTGAGGGGGCGAGGGAGGAACCAAACCAAATAAATAGGTAATTATTTTAGTATTTAGTACATAGAAATCATATATAATACTATTAAGTGTATAAAACATAATCCAGGCAACTTGACATCAATAATTCAGTGCACTGTCATTATAATATCTAACATATATACGGGCCTCTCTTAGTTCTCGACTAAAGACACCTCTTCAACATGTCTCTGCATGTTGAAGGCTTCAGAAAAATGTTTTCAGCATTACTACTACAATGATTAATTATTAATTTTTTATTATTCTTAAAGTGAGCAATTTTAATGCCAATCGTCAAATTTTTCGTTGAATTTAAATCTTCTATGTGTCTCTCCCTTCTCTTGCGTTTTTAATTATATTCCAGTGTTTATTATTTGACTTCTGTTCTGTTTGTTAATATTGATAGATTGATTAATTTGAGATTTTGTGTTTAATTTCATATCTTTTCTAACTAGATATAATTCCAAATTAATATAAAAATTTTTACATTGCAATTAACTTAAATTATGTAACATTATAAAAAAAAGAAACTATAAAAAAAATAAATAAAAATTAACAATCTGACCTAATTCCAAATAAACATATAATAGTTTATATTGAATCCAAACCTTTTTTTTTCTTACAATGTTGAAAAGAAAAAAAACTTTGATAGAGGGAAGAGTCTCATATCAATATGATTTTCACTGTTAATATAATTCCAAGGTAAAAACTCTCAAGTACTCCACTAAGCAATTACAGTCTGTCATTGCAAAAATCGTCTGTAGTTATTTCAAATATTGATTTAAATCACTCATTATGCAAATATTTTAACATATAACTAACTTTATTATATGTCTCAGATATTTTTTATTTTACTAATCATTTAAAAATAAAACAGGGTTTTATGGTTTCAATAATAAATAAAAAAATTCATTTGTATTTACATATTTATTTATTTCATATAAAATGACAGATAAAAGCAAAAAAACATTTAAAATATTTGAGTTAAAACAAAAGAAACTTCCTGAGAGAATATTCAGTCAGTAAAATAAAGAATTCCACAAACCATAGACAGTATCCATAAATTACATAACAAGAAGAAATAACCAATTGAAATGGAATAAAATAACCGTTTTATTTTCATCTTTAGCATTTAATTAATAAATGCTTAGTAAAATTAAAAACGGAACAATTATTTGAATTAATGTAATGTAATGTAATTATTTTTATTTTTTATTATAATAGGTATTTTTTTTTTAAATTGTGATCGTTAATTATTTATAACTAATGACATTCCAAGAAACTTTTATAATCACTAAAAGTTTACGATCAAAAAAATAATAATGCCTTTATTCAAATGTACAGGTGTATTATAATTATACCATAAGGTTGTTCGATAAATACTTTGGTGTTTTTATTTTTACTGGTAACTGAAATATTAACGGAGTAGGAAAAATTTTCGAATAGTTTATTTGGTAAAAATATATTTGGCACATACTGAATATTATTAAAACAACCATTAAAAGTTACTTTATAGATGTATTGCTGAGTGCAATAATGGAGCATGTAATAATGAGGTTGTAGCAAGTGGTGCATGATATAGGGGTGCATGTAATAAAGGTGCAGCATGCAATAAGGGTGCGGCATGCAATACTGGAGCGTGATATGTTGTTAATGGTGCATGCAAAATAGTTGGTGCTGCATGGATAATCGGTGAATGTCGAATTGAAACACTTGAATAAGATGTTGCTACTCTGGCTGGTAATATAGGTGCAGCTATCGGTGCATGAAGAATGGGTGCAGCAATTGGTGCGTGAACTAATGGTGCATGTAATACAGATGCTCCGAATAACCCACGCTTAGTTTTTGGTGTCTCCTTTATTGGTTCAGCTACTTGTTGTTGAGTATTTTGTGTTTCTTTTGTTTCATTTTCATTTTGTACTGGTAGACTTACACATGTTGAGAATGCCACTGCCAAGCAAAAGAAAATAATCTGAAAAAGAATAAAGATATAAATAATTTTCATTTCGAAACCATATATTATAAAAATATATTGAATAATAAATTCAAAGATTATGTTTACGGATATTTAGAAAAATAGAAAAGTGTTTTAAAAAGTATTCGAATGATAATGCTGTAAGATACCGGAGGTAAATAAGGCTAACTTTACTTAAACGTTGCTATAAATACGATATTAGATTTTTAGATAAAATCTAGTTTTCTACAAAGTTTATTAATTCGATTTATCATAACAGTCTATAAAAAAAAAAGCAATATACTTTTAAAAATATTTTACTTTTAAAAAACACTGTTTTTGGATCTTATTAAACCACCGTAATATTACAATTAGAGCCATCTGTAAACTTGTAGCTTTTCTTAAATTATCTTTAAGAGAACTCCATGAAATTTCCCTTAAATTAGAAAAAACAACTTATAGAGCATCCATTACGCATTTCCTGTTATAATTACCCTCGGGGTAGGCGAAAAATTTATCAAAAAGTATTGTGTTTTCTAAGAAAAACCATGCAAATCAAATTTTAAAAAATCACTATTTCTGTTTTAATAGCAAAAGAAATCATTTTATTTATTTAAAATTTTAATATATTCATAGAAGAGATATAGATTTTAGGTCATTAACGCATATGGCTATGGCCACGTGACATGTATGATTTTCATCGACATTATACAGTTATTTTGGAATATTTTCATTGAAAAACTTATCGTACAAATTTTTTTTTTTTTGCAAGTCATGTAAATATTCCGGTTAAGTCATTTTAAAATTAATTGTATACAAATAAATGAGCGCCCGCAGATAACTTTTGGTGAAATAGTCACACCAATATCTGCAAATCATTTCTGCTACATGATCATTCTCTTTGACTTTTTTAAAATATAGTACCATGAACCAAACGTTTTACGCTTTTAAAAGAATAAAATCCATTTGTGGTAATTCTATCGAAATAAAATCATGTCGGCTAATAAGACCCACGCAAGTTTTATGGTGGGCTATTTTATTTTAAATCCGAAATAAATAAATTAATAGGAATCTAAATGCAAATTAATATATTTATCGTGTCCTACAGTTCCTGTCCAATATAAACAAAAACTTTTATGTTAAGACAACAATTAAACTTTTGAAGTCACGATATTTCAGTGATTTCAAGATAGTGTAATTATTATATAGGTAGGGATTATATTATAATTATATAATTATAATTATAATTATAATTATAATTATTATATAATTGAAGAGGAAAGTTATCAGCATCTGTGATATAAACCATGTTTTCAAATAATGGTACGATTTTTCAAAAATTCATATTTCAGAAAATTCTCAAATCTAATTATTATAGGAATTGCTACATTAGTGTGAATAAAATGAACCAATAAACCATGATAGCATCCAACTAATAAATGTCTAAGGGGAAAAACATTTTCAAATTTCTCAAAATAAATATTTATTCCAACTTTATGTTTTTTTCTATGATACTGTTTTAGAAAAAGAATTAAAAAGAGTGCCCATTAACGTAATAATCTAATTTCTTTATTACTATCATATGTAGGTACTGATATTGTAACTAGAATTTTTATTATGAGACATCTAAAAGAATTCTTACACGAAGAATAAAAAGGTCTTGTAAGATTAAGATAACAATAAAAAGGATACAAAGGTTTATTATCGGAACGCATTTAATATCAATCGACTCTTTGAATCGATAACTCTTGAAGTAGTAGTATTTTCGAGTATATGTTACACAGGATGTTCTTTAAAAGTTCAACATAATACTCTACCATAGAAAGCTCAGAGAAATATTCTCCATTTAAATAAGACTTTGATGCAATATTGTTGGTTGGTTGTAATGGCTCTCCGAAGGGAACACACTAAAGCCAAAAGGCCCATTATGATACAACCTTTCGCTAAACGACCAATTACGATATTTATTTTAGATCTAAATTTATTTGTTTAATTTTGAATACACCAGCTTCCCATATGCTCCCCAGCCGATCACATTATTTGTTACGGCAACAATTTATTAACATTACGCTTTTAACATCTGAGGTCATTCGAGCAGTGTAAGTTTTGAGCAGTGTAACATATACTCCGAAAAAGTTAGAAATTATGTTATTTCAAATTATAATAGTATAGAATATACTTTTCATTCTATAAAAATCAATTGGCCCAAGCTTGAACAGATTCTGTTGGTTGTATTTAATTAGTTGTATAAACTATGAAATAAGATAAAATGAACGAAAAGTACAAAAATCACCAAAGAAATTTTAGAGGATTGAAATATGCCTTTGATATAGAACATTGAGTCGATCAATTTCGGTATTTAATTTAATTAAACTGAAATTCTTTATGTCAAATAAAAAATTAATACTCAATATTCAGACTTAGAAAAACTTTTGTTATTGTTTTTTGACATATACTCTTTCCTCTTCAGGTTGATTCCTTTCCAAAGCTTATACAGTTTAAAATTCCTAAGCATAAAGTGGTTTAAGCTTCACAGTGAAATTTTACGATACCAGCAAAAATTGAGCTACGGAAACTTTTACATTCAGTAAGAAAAATTTAATTGACATTTGATAAAAATTTTTTTATAATTTTTGTTCCATTTAACAATCGTTAACCAGTTCAGGGGCAAATTTGATTCTTAAAAAAATTCCATTGGTCGTTTGTATGTTACATAAAACCACTTTAAAAAATTGAAATAAATTTATACTATTTTCCGTTATGGTTATTAATTTCTATAAATACGGTTTGATTTTATTATGAGTATTAATACAATTCAAATTATTGATATTAATACAAAACAAATTTTGGAATTATTTTGGATGTATGCGTGTGAAGAATTTACTTTTATTAAATCAAAGACTTATTTAAATTATTAATAACATTTACACTTAAAAATTAAAAATTAAAATAACAATCGGAAAAATTGATTGCCAAAAATTGATTGGATAAATTTATCTTATAAACATAATAATAATTGCTTTTATACACATATTCACAAAACACAGTCATATATTAGAATAATTTCTTTAAAGAAAAGCGTCATTCCCATCGTATTTTTAAAACCTTTTCTTGGTGGGATAAAATCATCAGACAATCAAGTGCTCAATTGTTATTCTTATAATCTTTATATCCATTAAAAATACATTGCCAATAATAGACACAAAACTTCCTCATGATGTATGAATATATTTGCTAAATTAAATAGTTATATTTACAGAACGTGACACCGAATGGTAAAATACGTGTTTTCCATTTTTATGACATAAAATTCTCTGTGGCAGTAAGCTGGATTAATTTTTCATGTTTCTGCGTTTCGTTTTTTATTTTACTTTAATGACGATATTCAAAAATAATCGACTTTAACACAAATTTCATCAAATACGGATGAATAATGAGCGCTCGCAAAAGTAATTGATAATGACTTTTGGTATGTTTTAAAATGAGACATTACCGAACATCTTCACAATTGTTTATACACAAATTTTTAAACATTTGTTCAGTAGCTATGCGCGTTCCGTGAATGAGTGTTACGGACCGACAGATCAGCGGACAGACGGATATTACATTAATCCCAATCAGAGGCAAGAGATGAAATCCCAACTGTTGGTCAGGAAATTACAAAAATGTTTGAAATCGAAGCAATAACAATTTCTTTTTACAATTAATAATACAATACTTCCGATATCGTTAAATATAACTCGGAAGTAACATAACTTAATTTATATAAAAAAATCTCACGATTCTATGAAAATTTTCTATAACAAACTAATAAGTATTATATGGATTAGATAATTATAAAGAAAATAATAAAGAATTTCACTTACAAAGAATTTCTTCATATCAGTAACAAAAATAGAACTTAATAATATAAAAAAGAACTAATAATAATAATGAACGATTTACGTTACAATATGATTTAATTATCTATTTTCATCCATTTATATATAAAAATCAACTCCAATAGTGGTTCTAGTTTATTTATGTTGGGATATCGAGTAAACTAGTTTTTTTTCCTGTAAACAATCTACAATAAGAAAACTTATAGGTAGGTAGTATAATCTTATCTGTAATAGATGGTTAAATGAATTCCATATCAGATTGGTCGGACAAAGATTTTCAATCTACAACAATCTACATTTCATTTATTTGTCGATAAAAATAGTTTTATACTCGACATATTCATCAGAGTCTTAGATACGTATACGTTTAAAGATCTTAACAAAGAATCGATATAATGTTTTAATTTTCCCTAAAATGTTTATTGAATGAAGTGTGATTTGTGATATCATAAATAAATAATCTACTAAAACCAACAGTATTATTGATTTGAATAATAATGAATTTGAAAAATAAATTTGAATTTAGATAGTGTAATTACTAATAGTATCTTTTGATAAGGTAGTCAGCTATAAGAATTACCGCTTAGTTCACTATAATAAGGGTTGGAATATTAAATTTTTGCCATATATGTTTTACGAAATAACAACTATTTTAATGAGATTTAACAGTATTTTATTGTTATATTCAATACTCAATTTTATTTTTTTAATAGATAATACTCTCCGATGTAATAATATTAGTCTACACAAGCTGTTTATACAAAATTAAGTCTCTTTTTATTAAGAAACATTTATATGTAAATTCCAACATGGGACTGGGTTAAGAAATACATATTATACTACAAAATTAACTTGAAACTCTGGAGTTGTAATAAATTTTTTATAGTTTATATTATACTTGAAATATGACAGGATCATTTATAAACAATGGTAGTTTTCTATATCTTACCGTGTCGGAGAAACAACTATATATAGATACAGTAAGCCTTTTAGTAATTTATGTATAGAGATATTATAGAAAATCAGTTGTAAGCATTTGAAGTGTGGAGGAAGTCAGGAATGAATAAGTACTTAATTAAATGGATTCATAAGGAACAATTAGAATTTTCTTAATAACGTTGCATCAAGGGACAATTTAGAGCACTTTAACAAGGAAAATGATTGGAAAAAATGAAAGATAACACAAAAGAACAAAATTTCTCGATAATCTCTTATCGATAACAAAATACTTTATACACAAAGCTCGGGAGTAGTATATATATATACCTGGTTTCAAAATTTGAAAATCATGCATTTCAAGAATGTTCTCTCTGGGCTTTGTGTATAAGAAAAACTATCGAGAAATTTTGTTCTTTTGTGTTCTTTTGTTATCTTTCATTTTTTCCAACCATTTTCCTGTCCAAGCAAATATAAAAAAAGTAATTTGAAAAGATGTATCTAAACGTCAAAAAAACTTTTTTATTGGAAACTTTTCTAATAATTAACAATATAGACAAATATAATTAATTCAATGCTTGATTTACACACCCATTACTTGCTATGAGTGCATTTTAACCTCTGTATACACAATTCAATAACGTAGTACAAACATAGTTTGAGGCTTTTGCCTCAGGTTTCAAAAGCATGAGATGTATATGAGGCTAGGATTTAATCATTAGCCCAGTCAAAGATGTAACAAATAATTTAAGGTCGAAGAAACTGCTCGTATATTTAAGAAACCGTTTTTACGTGTTCTTTATATCTTAAATATCATTACAATGTTAAAAAATATTACCTTACTGATTAGTGCCAATTAAATTCAACCCTCTCAAATTTAAAATCCTCAAAATTCTATCTTTACTGCGTAACACATGCCAGAGTGATGTGGTCGTTTAAATTACAATCCGTTTGTGCTAACGTTGATCAAAAAAATCAAAAAAATTCATTTTTGTAATGAAATCGCATTATTTAAAACAATCATTATGAGTCCAAATCTTCTGGCCTATCTAAAAAGAGGATTATCGTTAAAAAATTCCGAAAGAATGTCCGAAAACAGGCAAATCCTTAAATTTTATTTATTTATTTATATGGATAATTACATCCAGTTTTAGTTTATAGATATGAAATCTAAAAGAAATTTTAAACCTTAAATTAAAAAAGAATAATTAAACCATTTTAAAATAATTCTTTATTAGTGACAGTAAATCATCAAATGTGTCTATATGATGGAAGCACGTATGCGTTGCTGAGTGATATTGGCATACTTCAAAATTTGTGATAACCAGTATGAAAAAATTTATTAGCTAGTGATATCCTTTGTCTAGTTTGAATCTGTGGAATATGTAGGGATATATAGGAAAGAAGGGAAAGAAGGGAAGGACAGTCAATGGAATTGTGAAGAAATGTATGCATAAAATGATGTCTGTTGAAACTCTTCTAGAGGAAAATTCTTTTAGACCGGATAGTCGTTGGGAGGGAATATCATTAAATAAATCCGGTACCAAACTATATGCAAGAAACACCATTGCTCGTTTTCGACAGCTTGTATTTTATGATAGGAACTCCAGACAATATCTTTATATCGAGCTAGATAGATAGAAGAAAAACGAAGAGTTCTCAGGTTGTACTACTTAGAGTTTGGTTAGCATTTTAACTACAGAAAAGATATGTGTTTTAAAGGTTAAATCGTGCTTGAAAATAACTCCTCACGCCTTTATTGATTGCTCTTTGCCTGAGGGTAATCCTGTTCTCTGCATTCGTAATTGATTCTGTAAAATAATACGATATTTGAGCTGTTCTTAGAAGAATTTCATTGTCAGAATTCGATATACGATTTATGAATACTTAAGTACACCCAAATCCTACTCTAAGGCGTGGCTGTTATTCGGTGCGTGTGACACAGCGCGATTTTTTGTAACATATACGAATGAATGGGTCCTTGCAAATTTACAACACGATGATAGTGTTCAAAGATGTTATTACTTAATGATTTTGAAGCTTAAAGCTATTTTAAAATTATTAATAATTTAATTTAGAAATGTTATTTATATAAAATAATTACCAGATAAAGTAAAATTTCTTTAATAGTTTAATTTTTTAATAATTTATTTTTTAATATTTCTGTACATTTTCTTTACCTTTGTAAAGAATCGCGTCATGTCACTCACGTTATGACGCGTCCACCTAGGCCACACGCGCTGCAATATGCGCCGGACCTAATAAGGTTTAAAATGATAAAACGACGTTTCAATTTCGTTTCTATTTTTAATATTTGATAAAATCCTTTGCAACCTCTAGCTACGATTCCTCGATTAAACACATGGTGTATAGATAGATGTTGTGTTTACATCAGATATTTTAAACTTATTGTTATTAAGTAATTCAATTTATATTGAATCACTACGTTTATTACATAGTATCCGACTTTAGACCACATTATATGGATATTTTCATTGAAATTCACTCAATGTTCAACGTTGTTATTGTTGTTACTTATGTAAACATTTCTCCAGTTTGTTGTTTGTATTTAGTAGGTGTATGGCTAAATATTGTACATTGTTTACAGCTATTTGTGAAATTTATGAATTTGTGTTAAGGAAAACTGTTCTTATCTTTCTTATCCTTAATCCAAGGAAGAGATTTTTCCTCCAAAAAAACGAAAAGTATATGTTGATATTTTTACGTTTACAATTGGCCTAAATACATAAATAAATTAAATTTCCATTTTTCTAAAAAGTTAAATAACTATCCATCTTCTATCTTAAGATTTAGGGTCTTGAGTTTCAAATTACACCGTACGAATTACTGAAACAAACGACATAATTGAAACTTTGTGCAATAACTTGCTCATTTTTTGGCAAATTTAAAATCAGGGAACTCTTTTAATGTAGACTGAAAAATGTTATTTAAAAAAGAATAAAGAGTAAAAGTAAAAGTAAAAGTAAAATGCGCCATACGAACACCACATAGTATATTGGTACGATTGTTGTGGACAAGTGACATAAATTTAACGACAGCTGTCTTGTTTAGTTGTGAGTATTCTAAGTTGAAGGAGGTATATGATCAAAAATTAACCCTTTCTAGGTCTTTATTACCTTTATATGCACTGCTGATTATTTCAATTCTCATTTATTAACGCTAAGGGGACCTGTTTCAGGATTATCGAAATAAGGTTGTATACTAAACCAACCATGGCAATAGTTAATTTTTGTTGCGGGAATCAAAATCATATCCTAAGCAAACTACAAAGATTAAAATCAGCAAAATTACATAATACAAGTCAAAAATTCTCAAAGCGAGCCAAATATGATAGTTGATAGAATATAACAGTTGAAGGAAACCGTACTCAAATTCTATGACTATCATAGAACGTCGTCTCACAGGCAACTTTTTAGCGGTATCCGCTCCCATTTGAGTTATTAGAAGTTTCATATAAGAACATGCAGATCTCTTTGAAAAAAACATTGTAACAAGTGTATATTAAAGTGATTCCGATATTTAAACAAAATTTTTATTGAAAACTAAAAAGCTGTTTATTCATTTGTGAATAAGATTTCAATATCTAACAAAAAAAATCAGAATAAAATTGAAAAAAAAATGAAAGATACCAGCAATTTTCAAAACCAGTGAGCTATTGATGTAGCCAATCAACGGACATATTCAACACAGCCTCTTAAAAAATATATTGATATTAATTAACCACTTTATTAAATTAGGTTGACTTTATATTTAAGTATCAATTTTCGCACAAGATAAACAAGAATATATATTATAGTTAAGTATCAATTTTCGCACAAGATAAACAAGAATATATATTATAGTTATTAGTTAGGTATATTGGGATTTTTCAGTATCTGAATTATTAGGTACTAGCTGGCCCAGCAAACGTCGTTTTGCCACATATTTCTAATTAACTTCAACATTTTCTAAGTATAATAACATATTCTTAACAACTTTCCTCTATTTCTTAATACTGAAAGCTAAGGCAAATTAGAATAAATAATGATATTAATATATATTTTAAAGCGTACCCGGACACGTTGCGGTGACAGTTGATATTACATCGATTATATGCAAAATTTGAAGCAGATTGGAAGAAGGAATTCCGTTGTCCTATACAAACTTTGCCTCTGCTTTTCATCCTATTAGAGGGAGAATTTCAGAAAATCTTTTCTTATGGGATGCCCGGTATTTGATGTGTAGCCCACTATTTGGTGTGGGATACCCGTGACACGAAATATTTATATATACACTTGTGTTTGATGTGGGCACCCGGTACCTCGTGCAGCCACAATTCGTGTATATTGTGCTGTGGTTCTCTTATACTTGATGAAAAATAGTAAAAGGAAGTCCAGAACCACTAATATAGAAAAGAAGAAATAAATAAATCCTATTTTGAATAGCTGACCCGGGTAAACATTGTTTTGTTATATAAATTATTTCTAATTAACATCAATTATATCTCCTAAATATAATAACATATTCTCAACTGTCTATAACTAAATAATGAAGCTGCGGCAAATCAGAATAAATTATGATATTAATTTATATTTTGAAGCATACCCACCCGGTTTACGCGTTGCTGTGTTATTTTTCACATTTTAATAAATGATATTACATCGTTACATGCGGATGGAATTCTACCCTTAGGGGAAGAATTTCAAATCCTTTCTTATCGGATTCCCGGTATTTAGTGTGCACCCGGTACATTATACCCACCCGGTATTTACCTGGTATTTGCTAGGGTACACCCGGGACCGCGTTTACCCTTTATTTTTTGCTGTGGTACACATACACTTGATGAAAGGTATATTGACCTCCTGAACCAAGAATGATTCCGGTAATACTTAAACAATACGATATGCACACTTTATATAGTTGACAGTTCGTCATACTGCTAATGAGAAGAGATAAAGAAGTTTTATTTTTAATAGATAAAGAAGTTTTATTTTGAATTTCAAAATTAGATTTCGGTTTCTATGGAAATGATGATTTGTAACATGTGAGAAAAAAAAAGACAAAATATATTTCACAGCTAGGAAAATTTTGTATTCGAATACCGCAAGACCCCTTGTGGGTGGAATTTCGTAAAATCCGTTCTTAGCTGACCTATACTCGGCAAAAGGAATATTCCTACCAAATTTCAAGTCAATCGACCAAATAGTTTTTGAGATTTCGTGATGAGTGAGTTCAAAAATGGGATCTCCTATATATATATATATATAGATTAAAAAGGTTTTACATATGTTATTTTAGAATTTAATATGTAAAATTTCTAAACCTTTTATGTCCGTCGACGTACATTTTTGAATAATTTCTATTCATGTCATAACCTTCTTTGAAAGCATTTTTTTGAATTTTCTGATTATAAGTATTTATGTTCTGCGTTTTAAATATTATTATTATGCCATATTTCATCATTTTTCAAAGAAATCATCTTATGTTATACAACTAATTCGTAAAAGGTAATTTAAGAGATTGTTATCAAACTAATTATAGTTATTGTTTTAAAACAATCATTAATTAAACAATCAAAAATTTTTCAACAATCTATTGATTCTAATGTTTGACAGCTTAACTAGTTAAATGTTTAAATACTCTGAGTACGATTGAGTACAAATGTAGTATCAATCAACTGTTTACGTGCCGAAAACATTTACGAAGGTAAAGAATAACTTTAAAGTCCAAAATATGCCATATAAATTTCAGTACGTATTCTCTTTTAAATTTGAGATTTTTGATAAAAATGGAACGAAGGATGAAATTATAATATCGATAATATTATTAATATCGATGATTTTATGAACCTGTATATCGAAATATCGCCTACTACTTTTAATATTTTTCAGCGTTAAAAACTTAAATTAAAATTCATTCATATTAAAACTTTAAGAAAAATTATTATTTATTTTATCTAAATTCAAAAAATAAAAAAATTTTCATATAGTGACAAATAGTTTTTAATTGACTCTTTTTATATAATTATGGTGATATTATATTCGTTAAGCATATGCAGCTTTTGCGTACCGAAATTTATTTGAATTTATGTAAAAAAAAAAAAGTGATTAAAAATCGGTCAAGTGTAAGTGTCCGATTTTAAAGTTACTTCTTAGGTTCAAGAAATTTGTATAGTGTACTTATTCTAGAACTCAAACGTTCGTTTAATTACGTAAATAATCATAGTCGATAAAATGGGTCCCATAGATTCATGACTATAAACCAGAAGATAAATAATTTTAGATCAAGCTTGTGTGTAAATAATTACTTTAAGATCATGGAATAAATTAGAAAACACGAAATAAAAAGAAAAGAAATATGCGTGACTATTGCACTGTACCCTTCTCAGTAGTCAACAAATCTATTTTTTAGCTAAGGATATGATTGACGTCGATTTCGAAAGGTAATTGGTAACAAGAAATTTATGTATACTATTTATAATTAAAAATTCTTTTTTACTTTATAGTTCATTTTTTTAATGGCGGTTTGTTCTTTTTAATTTTTTTTTTTTTTTAGAATTGTATACAACCACGACAAATTTTTCATTTTGAAAAATTTTAATCACTAAAAATTGTTAAAAAAATAGAGCCACACGGGAAGCACGATCTTTCAAATAAAAATAGAATAATAAAAATTGGCTGACTCAAACACAAACACAAACAAAAAATACAGCCGAATTGAGAACCTCCACCATTTTAAATCAGTTAAAAAGATTAAATATCTTTTATTATTAATTATTAAATAATTTTCATATGGAAGAATGTATCTTTTGATTATTTGTCATCTGATATTCCAATAAACGAATATTAGTATTATAGGATTTTATTGTCTGGGATGTTATTCCTAAGGATTTATTTTCAAGAACGTTGTAACAGAAAAACAATTTTTCTTGAGTACTTTCAAAAAAATGTATTCTTTCGCAGTGATACGGTATACTAAAAAATAAAAAATTCTAGCAATTGTTATTTATTATGCATTCCATTGCCTACTTTAAGCAATCATATGACTATTTAGAAAAATTTAATTGGATAATATATTATTTAAATTAAATATATATTTCAAGATAAACACTGTGTCAAATTCATTCTTAATTAACAAGCATCATGTGTGTTAAAGTAATTTGTATGGAAATGAGGGAAATAAAATCGTTTGAAATAGGCGCAACTTATATATTATTAAAATAAAGTAACGTACGTGACTACATTGTAAATAAAGTATGTCCAGTTTGTCACCAACATCTAAATATAAAATATCGTAAATAACTCATCATATATATACTAGCAGATCCTGTCGCGAGTCACAGAAAAATGTTTGAAAAACAATTTTCCCATTTTATCAAACGATATAACTTCTATTGCATTATATAGATTGGACCATGGAATCAAGTTGACCCATACAAACTTTTCCAAAGAATTTCACTCCTTTCGAGGTAAAATTTCTAAAAATTTTCCATTCTTAAGCCCTTTATTCGGTGTGGGACTGTAATATAAAATAAAAAGTTTCCCCATGTTATCAAACTATTTTAATTGATTGCAGAAAACCACTTCTTCCCAGCTTGTATAGAAAAAGAGTTTATATTTTTACCGCTTTAACCTTACAAAAGCGAATAAGGAAAAAACAAATTTTACACCGAATGAAAAAAACTTCATTTCTCTATCATGCATATTTTATTGCCATTTACTTAATCATTAAATTTTTTCCCACATAATATTCTGATGTGGCAAAACTGTTCGCGGTTCTTGAAAATTTCTTCTCTGTTCGCGGTTCTAGAAAAAATATGTACCTAAAATCTATCCTATCTTTCAAGTTGGAA
Source organism: Chrysopa pallens (assembly GCA_020423425.1). Lineage (NCBI taxonomy): Eukaryota > Metazoa > Arthropoda > Insecta > Neuroptera > Chrysopidae > Chrysopa > Chrysopa pallens. The sequence goes on along the minus strand of CM035592.1, from coordinate 57,643,654 downwards.
TAAATTACATATTTTGAAAATAATTTTTTTTAAATCGGTTCAGCCACAAAATTTTTATATATAAAGATACATGTAACGCATAACACGTTGAAATTCTTACATTAATTTTTTCATGAAAATGAAGAATGTGTTATTATAATGTATTTGCTCATAAAATTTTTCCTTCAAAGGGTACGGATAACGTATATGACATACAAAATTTAAACAAACAAAATTGAAAAGATAAAAACTAAATTATTTTATATTTTTCTGCGTTCTAAAGTCTTCTTCAGTCCAAATACCAAGAAATGGGTTCTTCAATCTATACTTAAGATAAAACTATATAACTGGACTAATTTATATATAAACATTAAACATTTTTTCAAAATTATTTGAAGTGTTGGTAATATTTAAAAAAATTATTGTCTATCTGTCTGCCTTTCTGGTTCCTCACGCTATTATGGCTTGTCCAATATGGTTGCGGATGCAACCAAAAGCTAGAAAATTATCTATGACAGGTAATTGGGCAAGTTTTTTAATTTACGCATTCACGCTGCGTGGTCCATATTTAAAAAGTACAACTTCTAAACTGAGTGGTGGAAAAACTGTATACAAATATGTTCATTTTTTTAATGTTTTAAAGCAAACAATTTTGGTTTAAAACATATTATCATGTAATCAATAGTTTGATTAAAATTTTCTACAAATTGAAAAACTTTTTATACATATTTGAGGTATTTTATGTGTAATTGATATTTCTGATCAGGATCAGGAAATATTCTTGATTTATGATATTATTGATATTATCGAATTGCTTGAAATCGTATTCCTATCGAGAGAAACGTGGCTACTGTTTCTGCGTTTTAAATTGCAGCAATTTTATTCTTTAAAAATAGGGGGCTTAATTAAGATATACTTAAACGGGTTTTACTAAAGATATTCCCACTGACTAAACGAAAGAATTCCCGAAATTATTCACGAGATTTCAAAAATTATTTCACCAATTTTGGTGTTGTGAAAATTGACTATATAAAATCTTACACGCAAAAGTAAGAGGAAAAATCTTAAAATTTGTATAAAATCTACTTCGGATCGATCGTATTGTAAAATTTACTTCATAAAAATATGTAGTTTGAACAGTCAGGAAGAAGAAAAACAGTATAATATCAATTTCCCAAAACTGGCAAATTTTGTTGTCGATATTCAATATTTTGTATTCAATAATCCAATTGCATATCCAAAAAAGTTAACAAAATAATAAAATGTTTTTACATAGCCTATATTGTTACGGAAACAAATGATTTTACATATATAATTAATTAGATCTTAATAACTATGATTTTCTTTATATAAATATACAATTACAAGAATTTAATTAATAATTATATGATCTAAATACAATTAATTACAATTAATCAGATATTGATCAACATAATATAAGATTATGTACAGACACATTCAACCTATGAATACATGTACATACTTTTAAATAAAAATTATTACGGTAATTTTCTAATATTTTCATTTCGAAATTCATAAATTTATCCTATATTCTTACTTGAAGCAAAATTTATAACAAGTGACTCAAGCTCTCAATAATCAATTTTTAAAAAAATATGTTAAAGTAAAGAAACTTAAAGCAGTTGCTTTATTATGAGTATTAGAAACATACTTTATACCAAATTATAAAAAAATATAATATTCTTATTACAAATTTATAATAAAAGTTATATTTGAATAGAAAAATTAAAAATTTTTATTATGTTAATTCATATCCTAAAATGATCCCTTATACATAAAGAGTTAAAGCTTGCGAGGGCTTAATTTCTACACGCAAATGCTTACACATAAATATTTTGATTCTGTTAAAATTGGTCATCTTGCAGGGATTACTCAAATAAAAAACACCCATAGGCCTCTTTAATGTAAATACATTCCTTCATTAAGCACGAAATATATTTTATAATTTTGGACGAATAGCTTCGGAAACTACAAAAATATTTTACGTTAATGTATCATTCAATTGTCACTATGAATAGTCTTCAAATTACGCTGGTGAATGTCGTAATAACCTAAGGACAAAAAGTCTCATGGCATCTGTGTCTCCTCTATAAATACTAACTTTTCCAATAAAGTATAAAGTAAATCCATTCCTGCATTGAGAAATGGATTTACTTTAGTAAATCCATTCCTGCATTGAGAAATGGATTTACTTTATACTTGCACTTTATACTTTTTACTTTATACTAGCACGAAATATTTTTTAAAATTTTGGATGAATAGCTCAGTAAACTTCAAAAATTTTATAAATTGTTGAATCATTCAACTGCCACTCGTAAACTTCAAATTAAACTGGTTATGACATGTGTTTCTTCTCTTTAAATACTTTATTTTCCAATAAAGTGTATCCATTAACCGATCAGATGCCTTATTTCATGGTAGGCAATTGAACCACTCTGAGTGACTATGCCATTTTTTCAACAAGACTTTATTTTCTCTTTTGTTGCTCATATTATTCAGGAAAAATGTATATAGCGGTGTCAATGGTTAATAACAATTACTAATTATATACCAGCGATAAGCGATTAGCGATCAGATACCTCATTTTACGGTAGGCTGTTGGACCACTCTGCATGAGTATGTTTTGTCTCTTTTGTCACTCATTTTTTTCAGGAAAAAAGAATAGTGAATTCAATTGTTAATAACAATTACTCACTATATACCATTGTATCATAAAATATAAATAAATAATCCTGTAGTTTATTATTTTAAACATATTCAATATACATATTTATTTATTATGTTTACATAAAAATGCCTTGTTTTGTTGATTTCACTTTGTCTCGTAATGTAAATTAAATATAGAGAAAAAAAAATTGTAATTCATTTCTTTACTTTCATCTCTTCCATTTTAATATGTTATTACATAACCCAACTCTACTTTATCAAATCAGTTTTATCTGAAATAATACAAATAATTAATAAAAATTCTTGGTATTTGAAATAAAATTTTAAATTCTTTCCAATATCTCGATCTGCAAGAAAGACTGTTATAAAGGTCTCACTTTTAAAACCTACATACATAATATATCAGAATATATTAATTTTAATCTAAAGTTCGTAACACTAGAAAATATTCAACGCACAAACAAAATTATTCTTCTATTATGATACTATGCACACCTATCTATGTGTTCATAGAATCATCTAAAAAGTCGATTTCCGTATGTCTGTCCGTCCATCCGTGAACAGGATAACTCAAAATCTAGAAGAGAAAGCAAGTTGAAATTTTGACGACGTACTTTAGGTATAAAAAGAAATGTCAATTTCGTCATGACCAAAGACAAAAAATATATGTTTTTTCATAACAAACAGCTTTTATACAGCTTTTTATATACACTACTTTTTCGTAATATTTTTATATTCGCCACAATTTCACCTCATATTTAGCTTATAATCACATCTATAATAGTATATATTAGTATATAGATGTTCATAACTGTCTGGACTGCGTATTCAGAGTATTTCATGAATGCTTACTATTAAAATAGTTTAAATATGATACTGAACCATACATTGAGTATCTAAGCAATTAACTCTGGTGGTTGTTATGTTTACTTATTATACTATAAATATGTATTTTATGTATCGAGCGATTTTTACTGAAAACCTGTGAATTAGGCTCGTCAAGTAAGCACAGCATTACGATTTTCGGCAATTTTTTAAGAACAGAATAGGGAAAGTTTGTATTATTATGAGGAAATGATGCACAAATTTTTAGGGTGTACTTTTTAGGTTATACATTTTACAGATTCCGTTAAAAATGCCTGAATTCTTACATGGTGTTTTGGAGATCGCTGACTACGAATTTAGCTTGAGACTTAAAAAATAATAATCAGATTATGGTATAAAATATTTTGCGTTTTATAGAGGGAAGCTTAGTGCATCTAATGTCTAAAATAAAAAGCATTCAAACCGCATTACGTGGTTTTCGTGATTTTGTGTAAAACCTTGTAAAATCCAAAAATAAATTGTTTTTGCAGTTTTTAAGTTTTTTAGGGAAATTAAGGTTTAGAAAAACCAAAAATAAACATTATTTTTTGATTGAATGGAATTATCTGAATAGCTGCGTATCCAAACGTTAGATAAATATTATTTTTTAAACCTACAGGTAAACTCCCCTTATCGACATTGGAAACCAAAATTTTAATAATTTTTTGGAATTTTCTTACGAGTAGATTTGCATTAATCGAAAAATCCAGAAAATGGTTGGTGTCCTATTTTGATAAAATTTCGTTACGGTATATGAGTTTGACCTATAAATTTCAATAACATCTGCTTAACGATGTCTATTTTGAAATATCGGAAGGTTAATATTTTAATCAAGAAATCGCTTGACGATGTGTTCGTTTTTGTTTTGCCAGACCTTTATTTTATGTATTTTTATACATTTGTTTTAGAGTTTTTTCTCAATTTATATAAATTTTAATTCTTAATTCGAATTTTTCAAATTGAAACCCGAATTAACGCCCGATTTTTCAGGCGTTTCTGACAGAATCTAAAACTTGTATTAAAGAATACCCCAGAAATTTATTTATCATTTTCCCCCAACCCAACGTTCTTCACAAAATATTCACTGAAAGAGAATTGATATATAATACTGAAGCGTCCTCCATTATATAAAAACATTTCAATTTTTCAGACCAAAAATAATTATCTAAATGTTAAAAAAATTATCTAAATGATTTAAAAATTATGGAATATACAATATTGACATGAAAAAAGAGGATTTGCTTGATATGAGAACGGAAAAACATCTGTAAATCTAAAATCGAACTTTGATTTTTAACTTAGAAATTTTTTTCGAGAAAAACTCTTCGTCTAGCCCTTTGATTTCATATCCATATTGTACATACCAAATTTCAAAACATTTGGATTAGTGTTATTATTAGAGCTATTTGGGCACGAAAATTGAAAGAAATGCAATACATATTATATGTAATTTAAGTCAACAGTTTGTTAGAAGCACACATCTCTATGCCAATAACATATGTGGATAATCACTCTTACATCTTGAAATCATGAAAAAATAATAATAATCAGTAAAATTGTTTGATATATGACAGTTAACAATGTAATAGACATTAAAGTATAAATTATCATCGTATATGACATAATATTTCATAACTATCATATGCATTGCATATATTGACCAATGAATTCATTATTTTTGTAATGTATAATCATACAATCTACTGATGTTACCAATTAAATTATATATAAACTAAAATCATTTAATTAATAGTTCTGTTCTTTAAATTTACAACGTAATTACAAAATATGATCTACATTGTAATGAAGTTGTTATTTTCAATTCATCTCCTAAATTCAAATCCCCATGTTTTAATACATTTACTAAAAAAATAATAATAATAATAATCCTACACAAATTCTTTAAAAACGATTTCTTTATCAAAAATTTTATATTAGTTTATTACTTTCGAGTTATAACTATCGATATTGGAAGTATTGTATTTGTTAGAAAAATTGCGGTTTCAAAATTTCTATATAAATATCGCCGTTTTGGAATTTCAAGAGCAATTTTCATATGGAGTACATCTATCAGTTTGTAGTCTGTTAAACTTATTCAGATGAACTCACATAATTCTCAAAATACAGAATGAATATTTATAAATTTGCGATGAACATTTGTAAAAATATTTGGAATGATCCCATTTCAGTGACATTTCATCTATCAATTACCAATTCTGGATCTACAGCTCTTAAAGGTTAGAGAATGCAGATGGCATTTTAAAAACAGTAAATACTATTTCTCTACAAGAAATCATAGATGATCAAAAACTAAATAGACAAATAACAGAAGATACCCAAAATTTCACGGTAGCAGATGAAATTTATTACCGAAAATTTAAGAAAAAGAAAAAAATTGTGCTGAGTGAGGAATTTAGCAAGATTCTGATACGACGAACTCATGATGAGTATTGTCATACTGGAATAAACCAGACTATACTTAAAATCAAACCATTTTACACCGCACCAAAATTGTCGAAAAATATACAAAATACATGTAAATATTGCAAGGTTTGCATTAAAAACAAGACTAGGCTTAATAGAAAATATGGACTTATGTCACACCTAGGGCCAGCAGAAAGACCTTTTCAAATAATGTCTCTAGATACTATCGGTGGATTTGGTGGACAAAGGTCAACAAAAAAGTATCTACACCTACTAGAAGATCACTTTACTAGATTTGTATATATCCTATGCTCGAAAAATCAAAACGCATAAGACTTCATAAACTTAATTGAAAAGGTCCCAGTAGAAGATAAAATTGAAACTATACTCTCCGGCCAGTACCCTGGAATAAATCCAAGAGAGCTTAAAAACTGTTTGAAAACAAGAGACATAAAATTAATCTTCTCAACTGTAGACGCACCGTTTTCAAACGGACTAAACGAAAGGTTGAACCAAACATTGGTCAATAAAATAAGATGTACATTAAATGTAGATAACAGAAAAAAATCATGGGCCACAGTGGCAGAGGAATGCAGAAAAAAATATAACGAAACAGACCATTCAGTTAAAGGTTTTTCACCCGAATATTTACTGAATGGAAAATCCACAGCTCTTCTGCCACCAAAGCTAATAAAAACCCTAATTAGAAGAAATTTAGAAGAAGACAGAAACGTGGCACTGCTCCGAACTCGAAAATCGCACGAGTATAACAAATCTCTGTATGATTAAAACTAGTGTACGTGGCAAATAAAAACAAATTAAACAGAAAAAAACAGTTCGAAATTAGAGTCGATCCTTTCAAGATAGAGAAGAAGATATCGGACTCGATCTTTAAAATAAACGTAGAAAACAAGAAAGATTCGATGGGTTTATATTATGCCTCAAAGCATAACCCCGTGGACTAGTCTATATGACATTAATTTACATGAAAATTAATGTTTTGAAGGGGGGAGATGTAAGCTTCGTATGCATGACCCTAGAGTATAAAGATATAGTGATATAGAAAGTAGAAGATATTAGATAATATTAAATGTAGAAAGTGTTCAACGTTTAAGATGATAAAGAGATCCGGGATAGCTCTGATTATTGATTCTCTTATTTGAGGTGAGTGCAAGACGGGCTGACATTAAAAATATTGTAATTATAGTATTTATGTAATTAATTTAATAAATCTCTTATTTTAAAATCGTGTTTCTTCGCTGATTATTTACCATCCATATATATATATATATATATATATATATATATATATATATATATATATATATATATATATATATATATATATATATATATATATATATATATATATATATACATATATATATATATATATATCTATATATATATATATGTATACATATTATTACAGTATTTTATGAATACTACTGATTAAAGTAGTTCAAACATTGATGCTCGATCTTATATCGAATATCTAAAAAATTATATCTGTTATTTGTTAACTTAACTAGTTTTATTTGTTTTATGTGATTAAAATAAATACACATTACAGCCACTGTACAATTACTATATTTCTACAGTTCATTTTGTAAACATAAAATAATAATAAGAATCAGTATTTAATAGTATAAGATGTATTGGCTTAATTTTATAAAATAAGTCTAAAGTTCATTTCTGTTTATTTACCCTGTCATTGAAATGAATAAAATTAATATTGACGCTTGAAAAGTGTTATAAGAAAATAAGTTTATAAACTCTTGCAGAGCGTCATTACTGCCATAATGACGGAATGTTGTATCTATTGCAACGTTGCTACAACAATTAGGAGAAGTATACCTGGAGAAAGAGGTTTTTCTCTTTTTGCTATCCACACATAATAAATATGTCTAGAAATTTTTTAGGTTGAGCATTTGTTTAACTGAATAATACTATAGGTGAAAGCACTTATGTATTTAACAACGTTGCTTACGAATGTAAAATTACATAAGATTGTTGTCACATCATGATGGAATTCTTACGAATTTCGTATTTGATTATGCACATCGCACACAGTGCGATGATTTCGTACATGTAATTTTCTTATGGAAAGTAATGTATATCTGTATACGACACAACTGTTGCAACAATACCATACCTGTGATAAAAATAGAGCATGTATTTTAAGATAAAAATATTGCGGGATATTATTAGCATTTACTTAAAACTCGCTACTCCTCATGCCTTTTCTTTTAAGTATATTTGTATATTTAAAAAAAATTTATGATCTGCTTTATAGATGCACCTATTAAGCCTGTGCTATAGGTTTCAGGACATGAATTTAACCTTTTTTTGTTTGTACAAAAACAAGCATTGACATGTCTTTATTTTTAAATATGAAAAATAATATTATTTAACTATCTATCTTTGCCATAAACATTGATTTATATGTCAGTATAAACAAGAATTTAAAAAAAATTGTCGAAGTGATGTTATGAACGTAGGATTTGTGTTGCGATTTTTTTATCACATGTATGATTTCAAATCTCGAAAATTACACCGTGTGCGACTATACATTGCTTTCCATAAGCAAATCACATCCATGATATCGCCGATTTCACACAAATCGCGTCGTGTGCGATGTGCCTTACATGAAGGAGTTTGTTTCTAACAATATGTTTACTTAAATTACATGTAATGTGCATTATACTCTTTCAATTTTCGCGGACAAGTAAATAAAAAAATGCTTATCTAAAAGTTATGAAATTTGGTATGCACAATATTGATATGATAATATTGATAACGGAGGACTTGTCGTAGAGTTTTTTTCTCAAAAAAACTAATATTGACCAAACAATTTCGATAATGTCAATTCATAAAATGCGTCAAAGTGGCGCTTACAGGGTAAAGGAGGTCAGTGGATATACTAAACATTTAAAGCTATAATGACAACCGCTAGATGTCAGACAACAGGTATGAAAATAATAAGCAAATTGAGAGATGATCGAACAAGACAATAATTAATATCTAAAATTAACATAGATAAATTAATTAATGTCTAAATTTGTATTCATGGTTTGGTGATTTATCGAAAAAACTATAATTTTTTTAAAAGTAATATTTTTTTTTTTTTTGAAGTGCAGTATATACCAATTTATATATAATAGATCATTAATTAATATTTTCATAGAAACTCTTTGAAAATATTTTATTAAACTTTTTTTTATTTTAAACAAACATAATCACAATAAATAATGAGGAGCAATAAAAGTAACATTTTCTTATTCAATGAATTGTCAAATTTTTTGATCAGAAGATAATCGTAAATGTCAAATTGAAATAAAATTGTAATTTAAGAACGAGATACCTCAGACATCTATTTTTCAAAAACAATTGCCTGAATCAAAAAGTAGACCATTTTGATTTTCAAACAATATGAATTTTAACTGCAGAAAATAAAAAATGGAAAACAACTTAACACTGTAGAAAAATTGTATATACATACCCAAATAACTCAAATTAATACTTATCAAATGAAATTTATGAAATATAGTATGGACAATATTGACATGAAAACGAAGCGCAAGCCTTCCGCCTTCATGTCCATGTTATACATACCCAAATTTCAACATTTGGGTAAGAAGTAATTTTCGAGTTATTTGTGTGCCAAAATTGAAAGAAATACAATCTGTATTATATGTAATTCAAGTCAACGGCTTGTTGGAAGAACACTCCTTAAAAGCTGTGGATAATCCCCGTTAGTTTTTTAATTATCTGTATTTACTATCAGTTTTTATCCATATTTTTATTCAATGCATTTTATTTAATTGTAATAAGTATTGCATTAATTTATAAACATCTATGAATACGGATTAGTAATACAAAATATATATGTTTTAATAAAATGATTTTCAGTTAGAAAAAGTTAGCATTCTTTAAAACAATATAAAAATTTGTTCTAATATAGAAAAAATAAAAATAAAATAATGAAAATGAGATAATTTTGCTCAAAAACACACGCTTCAATTAAAACTCACATAGGTATTTTATTGTAAATACATTTGAACGCAAAATTTTCCTTAATCAAAACGATTTTAAATACATTATACGAATTTTCGTGCTGTTTCCCAAACTAAAGCTTAAGAAGAAATTAATAAAGATAACATGATTATAAATCGATTTAAAAGACTATAAATAAGACAATTTATCTACCTGTACTTACTTGTACTCAATTATTTACCTGTCTCGCATAAACAAACACAGGTAATTTTATTGTTTAAATCATATCTAAACCAAAACTTATTATTGTTACATAATCTTTAATTATTTATTTAAAAAAATATAAATAAGTCATTTATTTATTAGAGTTCCTTTGTGTAATAAATAATTTACACCTGCCAAGTTTCCATGTTTACGAAAACGCATGAAAGAAATGAAAGAGAAACTCATATTCAAATTAGTTATTCTAAAGGTTAAAATTTTAAGTTAGAGAAGAAGCGTCGTCAATCTATATTTTTTTAAATGTTTGAACGAATTTAATGTACAATTTATTCAGATAAAATTCACTTCTGTTTTTTATTTTATTTGTTTTTTAAGAGTGTTGTGTGAGTGAATATCTATGATAATGAAAACTAGAGTATTCTTATTTTTCTTCCCAAAAAGTTCTTCCATAGAAGTATTAGAAACCATACCTTCCACATTCCATAGAAACAATTGACTTTTTGCATTGATTTCGCAGCTGTTGTAATCTAACTAATAGCATAAAAATCAGGAAACTACAAATGGTATAAGTTTATTTTGAAAAATAATAACCCATTCTGTTTTTCCATGCGTAATATACTCAAGTTTCATAAAAATTCTGATACTGGATGATTTCAAATTTCTTTTTCTAGCTTTGAGTATAAAACGTAAAAATAAAATCTCGATGCCATCTTGATGATAAAATTTCAACTAAGACGCTTAAGGGATATTTGAATCATTGGTATTTGAAGCACCACCGTTTTTGAACCGTTTTCGCAAAACTGTTTTTACGACATTTTTGGCAGTATATTAATTAATACTTAATTATTATTTTCCTGCCTTAAAGCTCTTAATTTGATCACAGCAGGCCATTAAATAAAAAATTAAACACAATTATATCACCATTTTACAAAGATGTTCTGGTATATTTTGGTTATATAAATTACTTAAATCGTTGTTTCTATTATAAATAAAAAAATGGATACTCTTGAACACACTGTATGCACGTACTGCATGTTCGCAGAACTTTGTCCTATTTTTAAATAGCGCCCAAATTTCAATTACCTTGAATAATTATTTCTATTTATTAAATTTTTACCTCTAGCTTCGCTAACAAAATTATATTAAAAAATTTAGAAAAATGTATTTTTTAACCAAACTCATATATCATAGTAAACGCGATCCCAAAATGGCTCAAATCAATGTAAATTATCTGAATTAAAATAAATCAGGTAAGAGATTTTATGTGTTACATGGGATGCACTTCCACTTGGTTATTTGAATGTAAACGAATTTCCAATGGCCATTATAACAAAAACATACCTATTACATTATTAAAAATTAGACGTATAAAACGCCGTTTTAATAAATTAAAGTGAACTTAAGGCGGTTATCAACAGCCATTACTGACATAATTGGGTGTTACGATTAAGTAAAATGTATTATTTGAGTTGTTTTTCCGCGTAAATTGAAAGATATACAATAAAAGATTTAAAAAAAGGGCTAAAAGACTCGTGTCATCTACCTAATAAACGATTATATAAATAAGATATTCAATAAAAAACAAAAAAAAAAAAACCATACCGTCAGCTACGGTATATCATTTATGGGATACCACAATAATATGGTAGCTTTATCAACATTATTTTTAATAGATGTATACATACATGTCCGTACACAAAATCCCAATAAAATATAATCTCTTTTATCGGCTAATTGTGTTAATCTTTTTTTGAGAATTGTTTTGTCATTTTTATCATCAACGTGTTAACTATAAATTGGTTGAAAACGTTGAGGGTGTATGGGTCCCATAAAATATATGACAAAAAAAAAAACGTGTTCAAGTTTTTTGATGTAAAAATTAAAATTTTAAATTTGTTTTGACCTGATTAACGAACAAATATTTGGAAAAATGGTTAAAATTAATTGAAAATAGATGCCAATATTGTTCATTTCACAGTAATTTCAAATATTACAATATGTTTTTTCTTGCTATAGCTTGCTCGAATACATCGATGGTTATATCATTATACTCAATTTTTAACACAAACTATAAACCTTAGACAGATCTTAAGGATGTTTCGAATTAATTCAGTTTTCTTAGAATCTGGTAGAAACTCTAAATACAAATGCCTAGAAGGGTCCTCTAAAATATAGATATCAAAAGGTATATATGTAATTGACGGTATAACAACTATATATCTATGAGAAAATTATGACAAGCGGTATTTAGTAAAAATCAAGAATCTTTTCCTGTTAAAACAATGAAAAAAATCTGAAATCAATAAAACTTTAAATTTGGATTCTTCTTGACATTTTTGCTGTCTAAAATTAAAAATTTCAAAATTTTTCTGCCTCTAAGATAGTGCTACACTGGGCCGCTGAGCAAATCTGCCTCTGACTCTACTATAACTCTTCCATTGCAAAGTTAATCTAACATCGATCTGTATATATAAATAGATTAATGCCTAATCGCTAACTGTTTTGTGACCCCGCCTAGTGTCAATAAACAATACTGATTTTAAATAACAATTCAATTATATAATATGTTCTTACAGGCAAGAGTCCAGAGGTTCTTCATTATAAGCCATGCAAAAAAGAGTATCGTATATTATCAACGAAATAGTTTTAAAAACAGCTCAACTAGTAGTTCTCCCCTTTTTCGATAGACTGATGAAGTTTGGGGTCATTCAAATCATTAGGGAAAACAAATAAACACTTTTGAAGATAAAAAAAGTCAAAAAACACCATTTTTAAATATAATTTACTCCGATTTTACTGCCGGTTTCTTAATTTTTGAAAATACCTGTAAAAGGTAATTTTTTTCTTTAGAGGCTTATCTTCTTCTGGAATTTTATTATTGATGTCTGTTTTCATTAAATCGCTAACAGCACGAAAACAAAGCATTTCTCGATCACTACATTTCAGTGGTTATTCTTGTCTAAAATACATTAAACAAATACTTTTGAACTGACTATTTCAAAAATGTTTAGTTTTTATATTAAGATTTCAAAAAATCAAAATGCTAAGGGGGAAACAACTCCATGAGGAAAAGAAATACTTAGTATAAAATATAACATTTTACTAGTATTTAAAAAAAAAAAAAAAGCAATGTTAGAACTTCAGTAATAACTGATGAAACGTTATTTAAAAATGGTGTGTTTGGTATTTTTAATTCTATAAAATTAATTCGATAGAATTCCAAGAGTACAAAAGAAAATGTTTTTGTCCATTTTGCAAAAACCTAAACAATGTAAAGAAAACGGTTAAAGAAAAATAGTTCCAAACCTAGTCAAGAAGGAAGTGATGGCGTGTCGTAATAAAAATTGGATCAAAATTTGTTTCGGCAACATTCCGATCCTTAATATTTAAACCATTCTACACACAATTTCTTGACAGAATTTAGTACTCGATTTTTACATACTCGAGTACCTCTTCATCTTTGTTTATAGGTATATTTTTGTCAACAAATCATAATTTTGTTTATATTTAAGGAGCAATAAAAACAAAACACTTTACAAAAAAACACAGATTTAAGAAATTGTGGGTGATTGAACTTTGCCGATTTAATAAAACCACCAGTTTCTAGGAATCTGAAAATAATTATAAATGTCAAAACTTGTCATATAGTTTTTCTTTCGAATGAGCTTGCAACAAGACAAATTTTCTCCAGTGTTTTTCAATCGAGAAATAGTGAAAAATTCTAGCTGTTCATCCAAACTTTCTATAATTTTTTTCAGTTATGTTTTTTTCTCTTTCAAAATTTTGTTTGAAAATTTCCAAAACGATATTCCTACCCTAGAAGGTAATTTTAATAATACCTGTAGAAAAGTGAACAAGTCGGTGTTTAAAGTTCTTATTTTTATTATACTTAAAACATAAACAATTTATGATCTATTGACAAATAAATGTAAATGATAAATAATTAAGTTGTAACTTAATACGAATTTCACCTGTATTTATTGACTCGTCATCGAGAGATAGTAAGGTACATAGTTAGCTAACTTATCTTTTTTTTATTGTTACACGAGACTCTTTTATAATTTTGCGTAAGTATGCAAAAATTATTTTTAAAAAATGAGTGAATTAAAAGATTAAAAATGGAAACATCCCTTAAATTGAACAAAACAAAGTGTGGAACTACGTTTTGATACCTTGCAACGCATTTAACTAATTTATTATCCTAATAAAAATGTCCGATTTCATACCATTTATTACTGTTTTAGTTTCGATCGGATTCTTAAAACATTTTTCAAAAATTGTTTTATCATTTATTAAAAAAGACTTTTATGAATACAAATTCCTTGTTTTTATAAATTGATTACCGTTTCTTGTTGAATAAAATGAATAAATTTATCAAATTTCATTTTATTTAACTAACATAAAATAAACTCTTGGTTGATTTATATTAAGGTGGGCTCTTCTTAATTTCATGTTTGATTTATTAGATACCTTTGTTAAAAAAACTCATATTAAAGACTAATTTTCAATAATTTCGTCTAATATCTAAAATAATTCACAGTGGTCCAAACTTGAAGTATTCTCTCCGACTTTATTCGTTTAGGATTGAAACAGACTAATAATAATTCAGAGTAAGCGAAAAGTAATTGTCTTTGAGCAACAATAACGAACTTCAATAGCTAAGAAAGTGATGATTTAGAAACACTTTGATGGATTTTGACAACGGAAGCCAAAATAGGACAAAAATGAAATCACCAATTTTCGCCTATTTGTCGAGTTATCGACACTTTTGTTTTATCACTTCATCAGTTTTTAAACATATAAATACAACAAATTACATATATACCAGGGTTGATAATTTTTGAAAACAAAAAAAAATTATAGTAGAATGAAACCAATTGGAAACGGAAGATAATATAATAAAAAAGAAAGGAAAAATAAATTACGGGCGATCTGAGTTCGAGAAGTAGGGGCGAGGGTAAGTTTTTAAGAGTAAAATTCGGTTTATCTGAATTTCCGGCAAAACTTCAAGTCCTATGGAAAAAAATTAAAAAGCAAAGTTGTAGGTAATATAAAGATCTACAGCATTTGTATTTACACTTTTTTCACATTTATGTGAAAACATACCTCAAAATTTATGTAAAAATTAAATTAACCAAGTTTTAGGTATTTTATTTTTTTTCTCCGAAATTTGGTGAAAACTTACCTTTTTATGTTCCAATACACTATAATTTTTTTGTTTTAAAATATTTATTTTTTCATCTTATTTTGAATAAATATCGAAAAAGCACCCAATTTTCAATCGAAAAATTTTGAGGATATATGAAAAAAGTGTTAATACAAAAGTTGTAGATCTTTTTATTACCTACAACTTTGCCATTTAACTTTTTTCCACAGGACTTGTACTTTTGCCAGAAATCGAAATAAACCGTGTTTTATCCTTAAAAACTCACCCCTTCCACACTTCCCGAACTCAGATCGCCCGTAATTTATTTTTCCTTTCATTTTTATCACATTATCTTGTGTTACCAATGGGTTTCATCCTACTATAATTTTCTTCAACTTTTTATCAGTTTTTAAGGCTTCTACTCTGGTCTAATAGTGTAATCACAGGTCGAACGTACGTGGCTAAAACCCAACCTAACTTGTGCAAACTGCACTCCATAAATCTCATGGGTACTATAATAACAGATTGAATGTAGCGGCGAAAAGTATTGATGTTTCGAAAAATAGGCGACAACTCGAAAAATGTTATTCCACATTTTAGTGTTATTTTGACTTCTTTTACCAATATATCTACATAAAAAAAATCCTGTCGCCATGGGTTTCGTAATGTCTAAGCCTCGTGAAAGACATACTTTCTTCTCATATGACAACCCATTTTATTATGAAAATACAAACAACTTTCAGGTCAAAAATACAAATTCGTTGGAAATTAACTTAGATAAAGCCCCTTTCAAGGAGGGCGCATTGAATAATCGATTCTATTAGGAAAGTCGAAACAACGATTTTGAAATACAGCTCAATACTTGTACCATGCAATTTTTTTTCTTGGATTTTCTTATAGTAATATGTGGTACATAAATATTATTTATTTCGAAGTACGAGAGTGGTCCCTATTAATCAATTCAATTAAAAAACAGAACTATTACCTAAAGCTTGTTAATTTTTTCCTTTTTCCCTTGGAATTCGTTAATAAGGATAAGTTTTTTTTAGTTTCAGCCGACTTCATTAGATGTAGGTGATGTAGACAAATACCAAAATTATATCTATGTCATATGGTAAACATTCGCAAATTTTATAATACATTTAGGTTCTTGATTTTCATTGCTTTTTAACGTTTAAATTTTCTCATCGAATTCAATACTTCCAGACGTTTTTACCATGTTATAAAATGCAAATTTTTGTCAGACATATACCTAGAAGAAAATTGGATAATTATTTAAGAATTGAATAAAATCAGATTGATATTTACCGTTAAATTTTTTCAGTTATCAATTTTATTGAATTAAAAAAAATACAATTAAAAACCGTTCTCTTTCATAATCTTCTGAAGATATTTTTTATTAAGACATGTAAATTAAAAAAAACTGCAATTCTTTTATAAAATTATTTTCCAAACAATTTTAAATCTGAAATAAGTGTGGTCTAATTCAATATCGATACAATTCACTTTTTAATACTTCCAATTGTAAAAACGCTAATTCCACATTATTAAATTTTCATATCACACTTCCATATACCATGGTGTTATATAACCGTGGATCATCACACTATTTATTTCATGGACAGAAACTAAAATTCTAATAGACGTAACAATTTATGAACAATGATTTACGTACTAGATGATAATTTACCAAACTTACATATTTTGTACGAGAGTTCACTATAAGTTTAAACACTAATAGTTTATTGAATTTCTAATAAAAGAGGCCTTTGCTTGTATCATATATTTGCATATATGATATTTTACGAAACAATATATCCACTGGTCGTTAGCCAAAAATATTTTTTGTTGACATTCGTGAATTTTGTGATTATTACGCAATTAACGATCCGACCCGTTCAATTGATAATTTATATCACCAAGCATAAGAAAATGCACACTTTCGTGAACTTTGTACTTGATGCCTATGCTCAGTTTCAGTTTGCATTTTTTCACAAAAATTACACAAATTAATTACAAGAAAACTGAATCGATTTAATAAATTTACTTTAACAGAGGACACTCATAAACATTTCAGTGAGAACTTTACTAATGAGAGAAAATGCTTTATTTGTTTACAAAAGAACAATTTGATTAATTTTATGGTTCCCACGATATGGATAAAATTGTTTTATTATAAAGTTGTTGTTGAAATAGGATGAAATTGGTTAAAACAGGCATGTAATATTTTTTGTAAAGGCTGTTTAATATTTATGTGACAACATATTTGTATCTAATTAATTCAATCTAAAGTTCGTAAAGGTTAAAAAATATTGAAGACTAATACGACTAATTAATCGAATTATTTCCACCTGTGATTATTAAAACGTTCAACTGATTGAATGATTAAATTTTTTTGTCGTGCTCTAGATCTTAAAATTGACATTGGGTTCTTAAACGAATATCGTCGGAGAGAAGATTTCAAGTTTGGACAATGTGAATTATTTTTGCCTGGGTATTGATTTTTATCAAAAACAGTTATTAATCTTAATCAAGAAATAGTCAAAGCAATCGCAAAGCTAATACAAGAAAGCAGAAGATTTAAGGCACGTCAAAATTAGCTTGGAACTAAACTAAAACTCATTATAAATATGTGAAAATAAAAATTAACAGAGTTAACTGTTAGATACTTGATATATGGTTAAGTTTCAATGTTGGAACTATTATAAGACATTAGAATTCAAAAAATACTCCAATCTATACAGCTATAAATAACATATATAATAATAATATGTATTTTAATTATATGTTAATTGGCTAAATTAGTACTAAAATTGTGGCAAGTCCAAACATTTGACAAAAAAAAGTTTAAACAAAAGTTGTTTCTTCTCAAAAATCAAACATTCATTGCCTTTGAATTTTTCTTCATAAGAAAAAATTCCTATTGATTATGGACTGACGTATGCATAAAATTATGTAGGTCTATGAGATATAAATTGGCCGATGTAAGATAACCATAATTTCTCAAAACCAAATATTTTGTATGATGAATTGTAAAGATTTGCCAATTAAATATTGCGCAATTTTATAAAAAAATAGCTCTGGATCGATCTCGCTTCCCAGAAGTAAGTGTCTCTGATAAGTGTTGTGCGCGAGAGCCTTTAGCCTTTGGCAAGCTCTGGATCGACCTTGCATCCCAGAAGATAGTGCATCTCTTTAGTGTTGGGCGCGAGAGCCTTTAGCCTTTGGCAAGCTCTGGATCAACCTCGTTTCCCAGAGGTAATTGTTCATGTTTTGTGTTGTACGCGAGAGCCTTTAGCCTTTTGCAAGCTCTGGATCGACCTCGTTCCCCAGAGGTAAGTGTTCCTGTTTTGTGTTGTGCGCGAGAGCCTTAAGCCTTTGGCAAGCTCTGGATCGACCTTTCATCCCATAAGATAGTGCATCTATTAAGTGTTGTGCGCGAGAGCCTTTAACCTTTGGCAAGCTCTGGATCGATCTTTCATTCCAGAAGATAGCGCATCTATTAAGTGTTGTGCGCGAGAGCCTTTAGCCTTTGGCAAGCTCTGGATCGACCTTGCATCCCAGAAGATGGTACATCTGTTAAGTGTTATGCTCGAGAGCCCTTAGCTTTTGGAAAGCTCTGGTTCGGCATCGTTTCTCAAAGGTTACTTTGTTAGGTATTTCAATACACTCATGAAGTCATCAAAAGTTCAATGGTTTTCATTACGAGTAGATGTGCTATTGAGTGATTCAATATACTCATGGAGTCATCGAAAGTTCAAAGAGTTTGTTTACGAGTAGATGAACTATTGGGTGTATCAATACACTCATGGAGTCATCGAAAGTTCAAAGGATTTGGTTACGAGTAGTGTGGGCTATTGGGTGATTGAATTACACTCATGGAGTCATCGAAAGTTTAAAGGATTTGTTTATGAGTAGATGTGCAATTGAGTGATTGAATTACACTCACGGAGTCATCGAAAGTTCATTTGATTGATGTTTCAAAATCAAAACATTTCATAATTTTTTCTCAATAATTATTTTAATAAAACTTATTTTTTAGGTACTTTATAAAATTAAATTTGGTAATACGGAGTGTTTCAGTATCCTGCTTAAGATAAATACAATGGGTTCAACTCCCAAAAGAATTTCTCAGTGTCAGTACCCTTATAAATTGATCGAAAGTTAATTGGATTTAATTTCCTAATATTATGCACTATTGAGTGTTTCAGTACTCATTTATTAATCGTTTCCAAAAAGAGTGAAATTAGTGTTTTTCAATCAAAATAATGTCGTAAATACTATGATAATATTTTGTTTCAATACACTCAGAAATACATCGAATTCAAATCGGCCCAATACCAAAAGACGCCTAAAGTTTTTTTCAGAATTCCATGGGTGCCATTCCCGAAAGAAGTAGTACTATTTAACAGTCAATAAACCCATTAATTTGAGGTGAATATACTTTCATATTCAACACATCGAAACTAAATATACACAATTCCCAAGGATGAGTGAAATTCTTTTCAGAATATCATGGGTTCAACTCCTAAAAGTCAATGTCTGTTTAACAGTCAATACACTCAATAATTTGGTGCAAAGACTTTAGGTTCAACTCCTCTAATATTTACAGATTGTTTCAATATACTCAGAAAAACATCGAAAATAAATGGGTTCAATTTCAAAGGATGTATAAAATTTTTTCAGAATACCATTGGGTTCAATTCCCAAAAGATAAGGTTTTGATTTACAGGCCATGTACTAATAACTACGAGGTGCAAGTATTTTGGGTTCAACTCCCAAAATAATAACTGAGTGTTTCAATACACTCAGAAATACATCGTAATTAAATGGGCTTAATTCCAAAGAATGCCTAAAATTTTTTCAGAATACCATAGGTTTCATTTTCAATGGAAGTTGTACTATTTTACAGGGAATTAAGCCATAAATTTTTGATGGAAATATTTTGGATTCAACCTCCAAAATAATAACTGAATATTTCAACACACTTAGAAATACATCGAAACAAAATGGGCTCAATTTCAAAGGATGTCTTTAATTTTTTTCAGAATACCATTGGGTTCAATTCCTAAAAGATAAGGTTTTGATTTACAGGCCATGTACTAATAACTACGAGGTGCAAGTATTTTGGGTTCAACTCCCAAAATAATAACTGAGTGTTTCAATACACTCAGAAATACATCGAAATTAAATGGGCTTAATTAAAAAGAATGCCTAAAATTTTTTCAGAATACCATAGGTTTCATTTTCAATGGAAGTTGTACTATTTTACAGGGAATTAAGCCATAAATTTTTGATGGAAATATTTTGGATTCAACCTCCAAAATAATAACTGAATATTTCAACACACTTAGAAATACATCGAAACAAAATGGGCTCAATTTCAAAGGATGTTTTTAATTTTTTTCAGAATACCATTGGGTTCAATTCCTAAAAGAGAAGGTTTTGATTTACAGGCCATGTACTAATAACTACGAGGTGCAAGTATTTTGGGTTCAACTCCCAAAATAATAACTGAGTGTTTCAATACACTCAGAAATACATCGAAATTAAATGCGCTTAATTCCAAAGAATGCCTAAAATTTTTTCAGAATACCAGTCTCGAATCTTTAAAGAAGTAGTACGGTTTTACAGGCAATATAGCCATTTGAGGTGCAAATTCTTTAGGTAGAACTTATTTAATGTTTTATTACAATCAGACATACATCAAAATTAAATCATTTCAATTCCAAGGGATGACTTAAATTTTTTCAGAATTCCATGGGTGCCATTCCCTAAAGAAGTGTTACTGATAAAAAGTCAGTAAACCCATAAATTTGACCTACAGAGTGTTTCCAATACACTCGTCAATTTCATGACGATTCTGCAACGGTTATAATAATCGAAAATGGGAATTTATGAAAAATCATTATTTTATTTTTCATGTTTGTGAATAATTTTTTTTTAGAAATTTTCGTTGTATATCTGAAAATGATTTTGGTGTAGGTTTTTATTTAAAATAATGCTATTTAATTGATAACGAAATAAAATCTATAAGATTGAAATTTTCCTTAAAAATAAATTTGAAATTTATTTTTGTAAGTTATTAAAATTTATTTTTAAAAAAATCTGGGTAAATTTGTAATAGATAATATATTTATTTGGTATAAATTATATGCAAAGTGAAACTGCCATTTTCATAGCGATCTATTCTAACAAAATCGATTTATTATACGCATTTTTATTTGAAAGTTTGTAACGAGTATAATTCAAGTACACTTAAAAATTTTTACAAAATTTTAATGATATTAAAATTTAGTACAAATTTTGAATACTGAATTGTGTTAATAAAGTTCCTTGATTTAATGTTTATTTCTGGTTATGATGAATGGCTTCCGATTATATGTAAAATTTTATTCAATACATGCTTTTCTGCCTTTGTTTAGGACAATTGTTCTTAATGTTGATTTTTTTCTGGTCTGAATTAAAAATTTTTTAATTTTTAATATAAAATGTAATTTCAAAACTCAGTAAAAATCAAGGACCCTGATTTTTATTGGATTCTTACTCAAGCTACATATTGTATAAAAATTGTAATTTTCTATTGGAAACTGTGGATGTGTCAACTATTTTCGTAGTTTTGAATTCCATCAAAATTAAATCTAAAATTTTAGAATAATTGAATACAGAACAAGTACAGATAGGCATTCTATAGAATACAATTGGTGCATGTTCATTGGATACCGTGACTAATGACAGTATAAGACTTTGAATCCGAGGAACAATATTTACTCGTTATGTGTTCAAAATTTGATTTATTATTTTTAATGTTATTGAAATATACTCGAAATTTCCCTAATATTTTTCAAATATGAATGTTTTTTAGGTTGGGAGTTTCTTTTAATTTAATGAATTTTTTTAGCTCCTTTTTTTTTCCTATTTAAATTCTTTGAGATGTTTTTAAAGTAAGAAAAAAATAGGAACAAATCGTGGAGTAGGCCTACTGGGGAAACCACGATTTAAAAATTTAAAAAAAAACGCACTGATGTATTTTATTTACCTCAAAAAGTGGTGTGGAAACGGATACAAAAATTTTGAATAAATAAAGAATTCTTTTAAGGTTTTTATTTCAGGGTAAATTCAAGCAAAGAACTGGAATTGTGGAATTGTTTAATTCATTGATTCAAGAATTTCGAAATGAATTAAGGCCTTATAAAAAAGGTCGCCACTTTATTTCAATAAGAGTAAATTTGACAATAAATATACATCGAAATTTAATTTCATTAAAATGATCAAATAAATTTATAGAATCCTATTTTCTAAAATTATCCCAAAATACTCAATTTTTTTACAGAAAAATTTAGGGTGATTAAAATTCGAGTATTTAAAATGAAGTAGCCGGTACCCGAATAGTTACATACAAAAAAGATCCTTTCAATTAATCGACTATTTAGAATGACTTCGGCTAAGAAAATTCGGGACTAATCAGGATTAATTTTGTGTTAAAATCTATGTAATAGAGCAGAAATTTACGTAAAAGCAAGAGATTTTTTAAGTTTTCAGATAATTTTAATAAATTTTTATTATTTTCTATAGGAAAAGCAGTATGTTTTTGAAACATTCCTAGTTTAACCTATGCATACTGTTATTATGAGAATGCACAATAAATAAATACAAAAAAAAAAAAGAAGTATACTTTATCCTGGAGTTAATTAATTATATATTCTACATTTAGAGCTACTACTCTAGATTAACTCGAATAAATACCTTAGTACATTTATTCTGTTAGACTTGAAGTGTAATGTGGGGGGCTCATTTTGTGACGAATTTACATCAAAGCGTCTGTCGATGGTGGAATACTGTCTGGCGATTATAATTTACAAAGCAATATTTTATTCGCCTGTTTAGAAAAATTGTGAATCAATAACTACATGCATTGTTATTACATCAATAATTAAAAAAAAAAAAACACCTTTAGCTTTCTTCAACGCAGAAATAGGCATAAGAATTAACGTCCTGTCTAGTATTGTATTGAGTTAAATGGAATTCATCACACTAATGTTTATTTTAATGTCCGTTTGGATAAACGAACATAATTTTTAGCGGGATTAGACCGGTTATTATATTAACTTTTAATTAAATAAAATGTAACGGTTTACACAAGCGTGTAAACCGTACTGTAAACTGTACGGGAGTGAATACAGACACAAAAGAAATTACTATGAACAAGCCTTTCAAAAAGAAATAATTATAATTACATAATCAAAAATTTGTGATCGCAGTCTATTTAATTGTCAATGTGAATAAAGTTAACCTAATTTATAATATAATGTTTACACTTTTAAAATGATTAAATGGAAAAAAATGTCCAACAAAAATAAGATTTCCACCGTCTGCACCAAGTTGAAATATTATAAGCATAAGCATTTGCGTAATATAAGTATTTTATTTAGTGAAATGGTTTGTATTCATTTTCACACAAAATTTTGTGAATTAATAAAATTTTTAAAGAAACTAATTTTGTCCACATTATAAAAATGCAATCTTTTCAGAATATGAGAATTTTGAAAAATAATCGAGTGAATGGACAATGGTTTTATATTATCCCATTAAAATAAAAAGACTTTTCCTGAAGACCAATTTAATTCAACGACAAACGAAATATTTCGTCTTTTATGTATATAACAAAAAGAAAACATTGAAAATAATGTGATTTTTATAAAAAAAATTCTAAAGTTTAAGTAAAACATCCAGCACTAATGTTATGGAGGCGCTAAAATAAAAAGTAACAAAGGGGGATAGATAGACTGGATGACCTGCTAAGTTCACACGAGGGTCCTTTGAATGAGGAATGAATACAATAAATACATTAATTATCTAAAATCCCACAATAAAAAACAATGCAAGATACAAGTTGAAAGAGTAAAATAATAACATCCAATAATAAGATTATAATTTATTATGTTTTTATCTTGTTATTCGATTTTGTAAATGTTAATGTAATTAATTTTATAAAATAAAGATATTTTGTTGAAAAAAAAAATTATTTATCAATGGATAATACTATATAATTATTAATTTTCAGGATGAATTTATATAATTTATGTTTTAAATATGTAATCCTTTATTTCATATCTTTTTCTTGTTTTATATTTTATTCAATACATTGAATATTTTTAACAAAAGAATCTACGATCTTATTTTAAATTTGACAGGTTTATTGAACTAATAAATGAATTATTATTATGATGGGTAGGTAATGTCCTTCAATTGTCAAATGTTACATGTGAGTCCGTCCATGTAAGTCAACTTTATGTTTTAATTTATTTAAAAAAAAGTAACACACATTACAATATACAAATCATAACAGCCAAGATTTACATTTTTTTTTAAATGCAAAATAGGAAATTTTTTTTTTTGTTTGTTTTGTAAATGGAAATGAGTTTTGATTATTCTTTTATTTATTTATTTTTTGTTTTGTTTTGTACATTGATAAAGTAAAGAACAGAAAAAACTTGAATATTTCAAACGTGTTTAGTTTTACCCATTTTACATAATACAATCATAAAAATAGCTCAAAATCTTATAGTTCAGTTAAAAAGAACGGAGCTATGGCCAGCTTTGTCCTGGCCGATAAAGAAGGGTTGGATAGTTTAGAAAAAAGTCTGCTCTTCAATTTTTGACCATTATGAAATTAATTAGGTACTTCCATCCTTAACCCAAGAAATTATATATAGAATATTTGCTATGGAAAATTGTAATTTTTGTCAAATATTCGACATAGTATTTTATTTCATAGGTTATTGGTGGGATAAATTAATTGCATAATGAACATAAATTAAAGAGTATACTTTTTTCTAAATGTGTCAATCTTTTATTGGCATGGACGTGGTTGGCCAAAGTAGTAATAAATTATTATTACACAAAATTCGACAAAAGTAATCTATTTTTAATAGTAATATTCAACATTATGCCATTTATTTATGGCTTATTGGTGGAATTAATTAATTACATAATCGTCATATATATATATATATATATATATATATATATATATATATATATATATATATATATATATATATATATATATATATATATATATATATATATAAATGGTTTCATAAAATGGTTTGTATTCATTTTAACACAAATTTTGCGAATAATAATTTGAATATTAATTTGCGAATTAATAAAATTTTTACTAATTCGGCAATTTCTGACGAGTGAATCAATAACTACATGCATTGTTATTACATCAATAATTAAAAAAAAAAAAAAACACCTTTAGCTTTCTTCAACGCAGAAATAGGCATAAGAATTAACGTCCTGTCTAGTATTGTATTGAGTTAAATGGAATTCATCACACTAATGTTTATTTTAATGTCCGTTTGGATAAACGAACATAATTTTTAGCGGGATTAGACCGGTTATTATATTAACTTTTAATTAAATAAAATGTAACGGTTTACACAAGCGTGTAAACCGTACTGTAAACTGTACGGGAGTGAATACAGACACAAAAGAAATTACTATGAACAAGCCTTTCAAAAAGAAATAATTATAATTACATAATCAAAAATTTGTGATCGCAGTCTATTTAATTGTCAATGTGAATAAAGTTAACCTAATTTATAATATAATGTTTACACTTTTAAAATGATTAAATGGAAAAAAATGTCCAACAAAAATAAGATTTCCACCGTCTGCACCAAGTTGAAATATTATAAGCATAAGCATTTGCGTAATATAAGTATTTTATTTAGTGAAATGGTTTGTATTCATTTTCACACAAAATTTTGTGAATTAATAAAATTTTTAAAGAAACTAATTTTGTCCACATTATAAAAATGCAATCTTTTCAGAATATGAGAATTTTGAAAAATAATCGAGTGAATGGACAATGGTTTTATATTATCCCATTAAAATAAAAAGACTTTTCCTGAAGACCAATTTAATTCAACGACAAACGAAATATTTCGTCTTTTATGTATATAACAAAAAGAAAACATTGAAAATAATGTGATTTTTATAAAAAAAATTCTAAAGTTTAAGTAAAACATCCAGCACTAATGTTATGGAGGCGCTAAAATAAAAAGTAACAAAGGGGGATAGATAGACTGGATGACCTGCTAAGTTCACACGAGGGTCCTTTGAATGAGGAATGAATACAATAAATACATTAATTATCTAAAATCCCACAATAAAAAACAATGCAAGATACAAGTTGAAAGAGTAAAATAATAACATCCAATAATAAGATTATAATTTATTATGTTTTTTATCTTGTTATTCGATTTTGTAAATGTTAATGTAATTAATTTTATAAAATAAAGATATTTTGTTGAAAAAAAAAATTATTTATCAATGGATAATACTATATAATTATTAATTTTCAGGATGAATTTATATCATTTATGTTTTAAATATGTAATCCTTTATTTCATATCTTTTTCTTGTTTTATATTTTATTCAATACATTGAATATTTTTAACAAAAGAATCTACGATCTTATTTTAAATTTGACAGGTTTATTGAACTAATAAATGAATTATTATTATGATGGGTAGGTAATGTCCTTCAATTGTCAAATGTTACATGTGAGTCCGTCCATGTAAGTCAACTTTATGTTTTAATTTATTTAAAAAAAAGTAACACACATTACAATATACAAATCATAACAGCCAAGATTTACATTTTTTTTTAAATGCAAAATAGGAAATTTTTTTTTTTGTTTGTTTTGTAAATGGAAATGAGTTTTGATTATTCTTTTATTTATTTATTTTTTGTTTTGTTTTGTACATTGATAAAGTAAAGAACAGAAAAAACTTGAATATTTCAAACGTGTTTAGTTTTACCCATTTTACATAATACAATCATAAAAATAGCTCAAAATCTTATAGTTCAGTTAAAAAGAACGGAGCTATGGCCAGCTTTGTCCTGGCCGATAAAGAAGGGTTGGATAGTTTAGAAAAAAGTCTGCTCTTCAATTTTTGACCATTATGAAATTAATTAGTTACTTCCATCCTTAACCTAAGAAATTATATATAGAATATTTGCTATGGAAAATTGTAATTTTTGTCAAATATTCGACATAGTATTTTATTTCATAGGTTATTGGTGGGATAAATTAATTGCATAATGAACATAAATTAAAGAGTATACTTTTTTCTAAATGTGTCAATCTTTTATTGGCATGGACGTGGTTGGCCAAAGTAGTAATAAATTATTATTACACAAAATTCGACAAAAGTAATCTATTTTTAATAGTAATATTCAACATTATGCCATTTATTTATGGCTTATTGGTGGAATTAATTAATTACATAATCGTCATATATATATATATATATATATATATATATATATATATATATATATATATATATATATATATATATATATATATATATATATATATATATATATATATATATATAAATGGTTTCATAAAATGGTTTGTATTCATTTTAACACAAATTTTGCGAATAATAATTTGAATATTAATTTGCGAATTAATAAAATTTTTACTAATTCGGCAATTTCTGACGATTATGTAATTAATTCGAGAAAAAAGGAAAAAACCTTAATTTTATACTTTTGACCTTGAATAAAATTTTTTGTAGAAGTATGATCGAAGGGGATTTTTGATATTTCATTTATAATGATGTATTTAACGTCTCTGGCAATTTTTAGCTCTATGCGAATTTTGGCTTATTTTTGTCTATTTTGACTGGATAATATTCTTATGAAGACATGTTGTATTTATAGTGAAAGTTTATTTATACCTGTCGGATAATCGCGAAAATTTTGACTTGAGTATGATAGAGATAGATGTAAAAATATTGCCTAAGATGATTTACACACATTTACCCAAACTATAAGAATGTTAAATTGGAAAGACTTGGAGCAAAACTTTTTCATCATAAAAACATGAAAAATTTTTTAATCTAATGCATTTTTCATTATGATTTAATCTAATTATTCTAATTATGCCATTATTATTTTTCAAAAGCTTTGTAAAATTTTTGGGGTCTTTTTAAGCGTGTTTCCTGCTTTCCAGTGAGTGTTTCTTAATGAAATCAAAAGTATTCATATTTGTCTTCGGACTTCGACCGAAGTATCATTTTCCCTCGTTGATCATCTCCCATCTAAAATAAAAATGGTTAAAATTAATTTAAAAAAAATGCCAAGTACAGTTTTCATTTCATAATAATTTCAAACTTTACAATAGAGAAAAGTTTCTTGCTATAGCTCGCTCGAATACATCGAATATATCATTATACTCAATTTTTTACACCTTGTTCCGAATTAAATCAGTTTTCTTAGAATCTGTTAGAAACTCAAAATACAAATGCTTAGAAGGGTCATCTAATATATATATATATATATATATATATAAAATTGAAGGTATAATAACTATATATCTATGAGGAAATTATGACAGTAAATTAAGCGGTATTTAGTAAAAATTTGTAAGAATCTTTACCTGTAAAAACAATGAAATAAATCTAAAATCTATAAGTCTTTAAATTTTGATTCTTCCTGGCATTTTTGCATTTTTTCTGCACCTAAAATAGTGCCACTCTGGGTCCCTGACTCAATAAATAGATATAGATTAATGCCTACGCTACCTGTTTTATGCCCCCGCCTAGTGTCAATAAACAAAACTGATTTTAAATAACAATTCAATTATATATGTTCTTGTAGAAAAGGGTCCAGAGGTACTTCATAAGTCATGTAAAAAAAGAGTACCGCATAATTAATATCTATGAAATAGTTTTAATAATAGCTCATCTAGTAGTTCTCCCCTTTTTTGATAGACTATGAAGTTAGGGTTCATTTAAATCATTAAGGAAAACAAATAAACACTTTTGAAGATAAAAAAGTAAAAAAACACCAGTTTAAATATGATTTATTCCTATTTTACTGCCGGTTTCTTAATTTTTTTATTTTTCTCTCCAGAGGTTTTACTTCTTCTAGAATTTTATTATTGATGTCTGTTTTCAAACTTAAATCTCTAACACCACGAAAACGAAGCATTTCTTGATGAAAATTCACTAGATTCCAGTGGTTATTCGTGTGTAATATACATAAAACAAATACTTTTGAACTCTTATGACTATTTCAAAAATGTTTAGTTTTTATATTATAAGTTCAAAAAATCAAAATGCTATAAGGGGAAACAACTCCAGTAGGAAAAGAAATACATAGCATAAAATATAACATTTTACTAGTATTTTAAAAAAAAATGCATTGTTAAAACTATATATTAAAACATTGCTAGATCAAATTATTTCGTATTTTTATAAATACGTATTTCGGCTACAAAGTAATCATCATCAGTATGAATTAGCTAATTGTAATGATTCTCTGAGGAGATGTTAGTCGTTGCTAATTTGGTGACGGTCTGCACATATGTATATTAGTATATGTGCAATTTATACTTTCCAAGTATCTATCAAAAAGCACTAAAATAAAGTAAAATATTACACGAAAATAAATACAAATTACTACTTTCTTAATAATAAAATTATTATTTACATAAATCATTGTTTTATATTTTATTTTAATACAAAATTTTCATTCAACAGGATATTGCTCTTACGCTTATTTAAAAAATCATACTTGTCTCTGACCTTTTGCCTCTGTCTATAAACATTGTTTGAAAAGATCTCGGTTTCCAATTTTGTGCTTCGTACAAATTCCGTACTAAGATTGAAAATTTTTTTATAAATTTTATTATTTTGTTATGCAAATTTAATATTTTGTTTATTTTATACATTTCATGATATTTTTTATACTTGAGGTCTTTCCAAAGTTGGTGTTTTCTTTATTTTGTCCATAGATATTGTTCCTGAAACTTATTTTGAAATTAAAAAAAAAATGGTTTCATCACATGCCACTTCCCTTTGATTTAATTATCAAACATTTGCGTAGATTTTTAAATAGGTTAATTTTTTGAAAAATAATTAAGAACAAAATAGAAAATTGTGAAAATGTATTAATATTAAGATTTCTTCATAAAACTTTCATAATTTGTTCTAGCATGGAAGAAAAATTGAAACAATTGTTGACGAGAACGTAAAATTTTTATTGATGTGAAACATCTATAGGCGAGGGTAAACTTCATTGTTGGCGTGGCGATATAGGCCGTGGCGATTCTCTCCATGCTATATGATGGGATCTATGTACTATACGTAGTCGTAGGTAATTTGCAATTTACTGTGCGCAATCTGTCTTGGCACACTGATCTCGCATATCTATAGTATATATAGTGTTATTTACTACGTTACACATGTTAGGGTAACCTACAAAATTATTACACATCTGCCAGGCGTCCCGTGACGGCTCATAATTTTTTTTATACAGTGTGTCATTGTAATATATGGTTAGAATTTATAAAATAGATACTCAAATTGATAGATAATTAAATCAAAGACATCCAGAATAATTTTAATTAGTAAGTATTCTTACTGGATTTAATGAGTACACTGTTGATGACCGCAAATGGCGATTCAAAAGTTAAAATCCATATAAACGAAATGATCACATTCAGTAATGTCGCACAAAAATCGTGCCACTGAAAAAAACAATAAAAGTCATACAATTGAGGTATTATTCGAACGAACTGGAAATTGTAATAAATATATTGCTTGACCGATAATTTCAAGTAATTTACATTCCCGTTACAACAATAACATATCAACTTACAACATTTATATCTGAAAATAGATACGGCATCTGTAGAGATTGTTGGCGAATTATCATTAAAGGCGCATGAGTCAAATGCATTGAATATGTTAATTTTGATAATACTTTAAATATGGGCAGTGATAGAAACCAATTGATGGGACCACTATATCCAAATACACATGCAAATATAATCCATGATAATCCAGCAGACCAGGCGACACGATGCAGGCCAATAAATAATCCATTATACAATCGATCGTATTCATATCCAGGTGGAGTTTCTGGATAAAATCCAAATACAACGTACAACATTGTGGCAAATGAAATTATCCATAATAGCGTAATGAATATCTGCAAATTATTAAAATCTTATTAATTTATGTGTGAACCAAAAACTTTGTACCCATTTTTACGAAAATTGGATGGAGAGCGGAAGAAGGCTAATATTTTTTTAAAATTATGGATAAAAAAATAAATTGAATCATAAAACAAACATTACAAACACATATATAAGAGATGTGGCTTATATTACACACACTACCATACACATGCATATATTCGCGAAAATAGGAAAAAATGTAAACTATTATAAACATAATCCCTCTCTCCTTAAGGACATGAAATATTTAATCTCAAAGCAAAATTGGAATTTTCTAAACCTATTTTTTTTGTTATTAAGCACTATATTGATAATTATTTACATCCAATTGTTACATGGCCTATACCGTACCGGCCGTTGAAAGGTAAAAAGATGATTGAAATTCCTTAAATCAAGCCCAAAAAAACTTTTTTAACTTCTTCTTTTTGCTTCCTTGATTTTTAAGAATGCGCTCAAATAATGAAATAATGTAAATTAGGTATAATTATTCGAATTTCGCTCCCATGAAAAATGTTATAGCGTAAGATAATTCAAAAGAAATAAAAATCTTACCTGATCTAAGAGTATAATATATTTCTTCTTAAGAGAAAAAATAAAATATCAAAGCATCATTCCCAAAAACCATGGTCCAGCTCTTATATGAGTTTTATTATAATATAAATCAAATAGCTCATCATTACGCAAACCTTCACCTCGTAAGGACCTTAAAAATAATTTTTTTTTAATGCTTCAAAATATATTGTTATTGGAAAGGTGCCACTTTTTTCTAACAAATTGGGAGCCACGCTCAGACTTTCGGAAACTTAGCATGTTAAAAATTCAAAAACTTACTAAATAAAATCTGATTTTTAATTCGTTACTTCGATCGTTTCTTATTGGGTCATATTAGAGGAATCAAATTAACAGTGCGCCAATCAAAACATCAAATGTAAAAAAAGGGCATATAAATGTAAAAAAGAATCGGATGAATTTGTCCGTAAATAGTCAGAGCCCGTGTGCCAAGCGGGATGATAAGTATCAAGCTAAAAATTTGAATGCGACCTAACAATGATTAGTGTAGCAACTTTTTCCTCTTAAAAAATTCTAAAATTTTTATTTTTTTGAGCCCGTAAAATTTCCGACTGTGTCCATAAGAATAAATTGCAATTTTTTGCCCCAATTTCCCAGATAACTTTTTTGTATTTTATAAATACGTAGCTCGACAACAAAGAGGTCATCATCGGTATGAATTAGCTAGTCTTAATACCAACCGTCACCAAATTCTCGGAGAAACATTATGACTTGATCTTGAGATTTTTGATCTAAGAAATTAGGGCAAAAAATCGATTTTAATTCGAAAAATCCCTATGATAATATTCGTGGGTCCATAAGTTTCAAATTCTAGCTTTACATTGTCTTACAACGAGAAAAATTGTCGAACAATATAGTTCTAGAAATTGTAGTTGAATGATCTTCCCATAACACTACCAAAAAAATAAAAAGCCGTCAATATTTATACTAGTGGAGGTAATCGAAAATTTTTACTCTAAAAAGGAAACGGCTCACTTTTCAAAATTTTCAAATAGGAAAGAATCACATATAAATTGTTCGCTTGATGATTATCATGACCATTGCCTAAAATTGGCACACAATTTTGTAACAAATTTTCATCTATTTCATAATTTAATTTTCAAGGTATGGTTTTAAAACTAAATATATATTTTCTACTCACATGTTAGCAGCCAATTTATAATTCCATGCAACAATTGTTGGTATAGCAATAAAAATAAGCACTAATGTTGACAAAAGATATACTGCAATTTTAGGCCATTTGTTTATTGGAACAAGTAACAATGGTGCCAATATATACAATTGCATATCAATTTGTAAATACCATGTTTGTGGCAAGCACTAAAATTGAGTTATAGAAACTTGAGTTTTTGTATCACATATTCTGGTAAAGAACTGGTAAGAACCATTAATAGAAATTTATAAGAATTTAAGAAAAGCGTAAACAACTTGAAGTTGCTGAATAGTTTGTTACTAAATTTCCTATTTTGCACAGCAAAATGTGAAACTAGACTTTAATAGCATGACAAAATTCGAAAATTAAATTCAAATTGATTCTAAAACGAAGAAGTTTACTCTTTTGAAGATTATATTCCATCTCGTTCTTGAAAAAAAAAATGTTTGTATATGTAAT
Source organism: Chrysopa pallens (assembly GCA_020423425.1). Lineage (NCBI taxonomy): Eukaryota > Metazoa > Arthropoda > Insecta > Neuroptera > Chrysopidae > Chrysopa > Chrysopa pallens. The sequence continues at coordinate 57,610,099 of CM035592.1, read as the reverse complement.
CAGTATGTAGATATGTATAAATAACGTCATTTATTCATATCTTCCTCTTTATTTAAACAAGAATGTTCAGGTTGTTAAAGCTATTTACTACCGGCATCAGTACTGTACTGAATTCATCAAATATAATTAGCGTATTTAGACCATCCGTTACATAATTTTGAATATACAATAAAGCAGACCACCAATTACTTTTGCATGGTTCATTAATATTTTCAGGATCCCATAAAGGATCTGATCCCAAAAACCGATATAAATTTACCATGAATATAATTGCAGCAACGTAAGAAGGGGTTAATCTGTAAAATAACATTTTCTTTTATATTAAAATTATAATTATTTTGTACTTTTTAGTGCACATTATTGCAAAATTTTTTCTAAACAAAATTAGGTTTTACCATTAGGGGAGAATGGGATAATGACGGTCAGCATGATTACTCCAAAACGGAAAGAGTTTGTAGTGCTAGAGTACATAACAAACCTTATTACACAATTTGATATAAAAAAATGTAATAAGCCCAATAATTTGGAGCAAAATTCTATGCATCCAATGATTGTACCATTCATATATTGTACTAAATGAATTTATATTTTTTTAATACTAGCCAAGCTAGCAAAGCAAAATATGCTCAAAATTAGGTACTTCAAAATTAAATTAGGCAAATTAGACTCTGATAGCTTGACTAGTATATTTTTTTTAAATTGATTTTATTCTGGGCATAATATAATTGAAGCAATAAACTATGCCAAACAAATACCTACCTTCTTCGAATCAAGTAAATTTGCACACATTACAGTTGGTGCAATGGTATATTGATGTCCTATTATTATCCATAACATACTTATAAATCGAATACCGTTTAAGCAAGGTAACATATCTGGATTATTACTTGTTTTGATTAGTTTTTGATAATTTGTAAACCATGAAAATGCAATTTAAATTGGATGACAAGTTTCTAAAATTAATATAATCGAATAAAAATTAATCAAAATTTGTAAAACAATTTTTATCGGAGCAATTACCTGTTTTTATGTAGTACAAATATAAATCATAGCATGTACTTAAAATAATTATACCAAATAAAATAAACAAGCCAACACTGTATAGGAAAAAATTTGCCGTTATATTATTTTATTTTGGTCTTTATACATGGGTTACAAATTTACCAAATTTAAATTTTTTCGAATAAAGAAATCTATACTAATATTATAAAGCGGAAATATTTGTATTTTTGTACGAGTAAACTTAAAAACTACCGGGTACCCTGGATAACACTATTCTTGGCTCACTTCATATTACTGTATCCCGACAGGATCAGGAACTACACGGGATAAATAGAAATATTTGTATTTTTGTATATAACGAATAAAGTTCAGATAAAATAAAAAGTAGCCTATATCTGTGATGTGGATCCGAGGCCAAAGGCTATCCTGGGGATCCAGGGACAGAGGTACCATGTGTCCTACAGCAAATACCGGATGTCCCATATAAATATAAATACCGGGTGTATATATAAAAATTTCGTTTCACGGGCTTCGTATATTTCTGTGACGCGAATTCAAGGCCGAAGGCTGGCCCGGGGGTTCCCGTACCAGAAACCGACTGTATATATAAAATTTCATGTAACGGCTTTCCTACACCAAACACCGGGTATCTCAAAATGGTCTCAGCAACGCGTGGCCGAGTCTGCTATAAATTTCGGTTTTTAATAAGATTTTATATATGTCAAAAACTAATGTAAGAGTATTAAAATAATTTTTTCACTTAAACTTTTACAATGAACGTATAAAAATATGAATCGTTAGGGAAAAAATTTTTTCAATTCTACAATAATATTTGTAGTGTCATTATGGTCGCGAATGACTTACGAATAAAAAACTGTATTATTCATGTGGCAAATTTGTAAAATCCTTGAAATAACCCGCTGGGCTTACATGACAACCCAATCTCCAGCATTCAATTTTGATTTATATGTATCGATTGTTTGGCATTTTGAATCATCAACCTCAAATATCTTAATTCCTGCGAAAATATTTAAATGATTTTCAACATCTTCTGCAAAACATCTATCGGGTACACAAATTGCCCATAAAAATTGAAGTTGTTCCAAATATGGATTATCACCTACGAACTATGGAAATTTAAATAATTGTTATCATAAATAAATATCAAATGATTAGGAAATTTTGAAAAAATTTATCAAAGCATTATGAAAAAACGTACTGGAATAGTCTAAAATATTTGTTCAGCATATGTTTGATTTTGAAAGTACAAGTTAATTTCTTTAGTATAAAAATTTTCTGGTTTTTTAAATGATGCCAAACAATATTTGCCAAACAATGATGCCAAACAATAGATATTTCTTCATTATGTACTTGAATGCATTCATCAAAATATCCAATATCTGATTCCAACATTGTGAATTTTCATTATTCCATTTAATTTAGCTGATGCGTCTAGTACTGCAAAAAAAAATTATTTGTGGGAACAGTAAAGATATAATTAGACAAATTTTTCCATCTACATGTAGTATTCAATTGACAATAAAAAAACAAAATGTTATAAATAATTATGTATATCGAATTGTAAAAAATGAAGACAACAACTAACAGAGTTAATTGTTTAAATACTAGACATTTGATTGATTGGACTATTAGCATTCATAAAATACTATAAATAACCAGTCTATACGGTTACATATGCCTGTTTAGTAATAATATGTATTGTAATTACCAATAAGTGATAATTAGCTAAATTTGAGCTTAAATTGCGACGAATCTTAATATTTTACGGAAAAATTAATAGAAATTTCAAACCATTAACTCTTTTTTTTTTTATTATGGACAATCAATACTGTCAATTATATACGAAACATTTATAAAACAATTAAATACTACAAGTAAAATCTATTATTTTAGAAATGTATTATGTTTAATAACATTTTATGAATATATACAGTGAAACCTGGTTAAGTGGGACCTGGATAAATGAGAAACCTCTATTATTGAGAGTTGCAACGAAGTCCTGGTTCTTTTTCATTCAATTACCTCTGTTAATGGGACTTTTTGAACCTGGTTAAATAAGATTTGAATTCTAAGACTTTTTCGATGTTTACCTCTATAATTGAGACTCTGTAGCTCAATTACCTGTATAAGTGAGACAAATTAATCAGGTTTCAACACGTTTTGACGTGTTTGTTTACATACATTTCTCGTCGTCTTTCGCGCATGCTTTGATTGTCAGTACTATCTCATGTTTTGACCTAAAAACAAGGGAATAAAAGTGTACAAAATGTCCAAACGCAAATATAAAATGTTATCAGTATCTGAAGATTTAAAACTTCTATCACATTATGATTGTGGAAAGTCGCGTGATGAACTGTGTAGGGAGAATGAGATAGTTGCTATGTATTCTTCTTTGGACACAGAACGAAGAAGAAGACTGTGAAGAGACTCCAGTAAAAATTTCAAAGCGTGAGGCAATGGAAGCTTTAGAAACTTGACATAAGTATTTGGAAATGTCAAATATTGATAATTCTAATATTTTTGTTCAAATTTATTCTATCGAGAAACAGGTTTCAGCAACTAGCAATCAAATACAAACAAACATAACCGATTACTTTAAGTCATAAACTTTACCGTATTTTTTTTCGACGCAATACATTATGTATGTACATTCATACTTACATTAAATTCATAACATCAAAAATACGCATTTTTATTAACATTTCCACCTCTAAAAATAGAATAACGGCACATTTCGACCTCTGTAAGCGGGGACCTCTGTAAATGAGACAACTATAAATTTAAACCTGTTTAATTGGAAAACTGGATTATTGAAAACCCTCAATAATTGGTACATATGTCTTGGTCCCTTGAGATCCCAATTAACCAAGTTTCACTGTATAATGAATAATAGAGTAATTTTCTTTTTAAAATCAGTTTAATAATAATTAAGTATAATTTTTATAGCATTTTGATTAAAACCAATATGTTTATCACTTTTGGTATAACTACTATTGATTTTATTTCATATCAAAATCATCAAAAAAATTGTCAAATTAATTCTACATTAAAAAAATTGACGAAAACTTTCCGAAAAGTCCGTTCGGTCGTTCTATGCAGCCGATTTGCATAATTATTTTTTAATGAAAGGAGTTTGTGTCCAAATGCAGCATCTAGCATTGGATTACATCCATCAGTTGCCTTTCTCAAGTTTTACGCGATGTTCTGATAGTTTTGTATCCCAATACTTTCAATTCTAATGAACATAGAAAGTTCGTTTTGATCTAAGAACACTCAGTGACTCAAGACCTATGTAGTAATTGAGCTATTAAAGGCTCAATTTGGATGAGTTGGAAATTGTTAAGAGCACAACACACACTCATCACCTTTTTTGTATGATTTGAATAATTAATAGTATCAAGTCTGTTTGGAAAATACCACCCACAATTGTTTCAAATCTAATATTAAAAATAATTTAATTTTCCGAGTTATTGATTACATTAATATTGTATATACAAATATTTTTCTATTTCTACGACAGCGGAGCGCTGGGTACCAGCTAGTTTTGAATACTCTATATCCCTCCTAGTGAATTAAAATTAGTTAATTATTAAATACATACTTCGCAAAGCCCACGGTTTTGAATTAAGTACACCTTCATATAATAATTCACTTTGTTTCTCACATAATTCACTTCGTTCAGATTTTGATTGTAATGTTTAAAATTTTATTAACCGTTTTATCATTGCCAAATTGCTTAAAGATGGCAATGTAGACAACGATGGATATCCATTTATGTATTGATCACAAACACAAAATAACTGAAAAATAACAATAAAAATTTGTAACCTCTTTATGAATGAATTATTATGATATAAAATTGAATTTTAATTGAAATTTAATATTTCACTATTAATTTATAGGATATTGATAAAGCATAATATTTAGTCATATTAGGTAATAATAAATAAGGTCTCTTCCTTACAGTGTAAATAAATGTGAATCATTTGATAAGGACTTAAGGACTATGTATACCGATGGTCCACAGAATTATTTTCCATACGACAAAAAGGGGAAGCCAGCTTTTTAATCACGACAGTCCAGCAATTTTAGTTTCATTGTTAAAATTGTGTTTCAGAAGTAAACTGCGTCTCCAAGCATCAATATATGAGCTAGCATTTTAATGGAATGCATACTGTAGGTTAGCAATTGTAGATTTTTCTTTTCGTAGCGTCTTCTTACGGTCCGAGAAGATATTTCGTAAATACGAGATATTTCATTAACTCATTTTTCATTTTTATCCAGTTCTTCAAATGCAAGTGCTAAACTTTTTTCTGTCCAATTAATGTGGCGCAGAATCACGATTGGTTTATATTTACGAGGTATTTTGCTTAGCTAGAGATAGAAATATTTAAACATATATTTCATTTAAAACAATTTAAGTCACAATTAGTTGGAGTCTTTGCTCAATAAGTAATTTACAAATAGGGGCGGGTAGTGATCCCTAGGACAACTATCCGTATCAGTGAATGGGGCGACTATCCTTATCAATACGGATACATTCCTTTTTAATTTGTCCTATCGACCAACATCCAAACATAGTGCATTCACAACCGAGGCAGTATCCAACTGAGGCCTATATCCGGGTTTTAAACATAGATAGTATAGTATTGACAAAAAATAATAATATTACAGTATGTATGTTTGTGTTGATTCTGTATATGTATTTTAATATTTACTTCCTCTTTTTGTCCTATGGGAAATGATTCTATAGACAATCAGTATATATGTAGGAACTATTGTGTTGAAAGATAAAGATAAGTATAAAGAAATGCGCACTTATAGATAAAACACTATTGGCAAGTAATTTTTATTAATTAATTTCTATATAAGGTAAGTTATTGTAATCGCCTCGAAAATCACATCAAATCAAGGTACTTTAATCAAATAAGTTTAAAAAGTTTTAAAAAAAATAATCATAAACAAATCTCGTGTTTTTTATCGCATATCTTATTAAATTGAATTTGTATCAAAAAAAGTATGCTGTGTTATGGACACAGCCGTTTGTTGTCTCGTAATGGGTAATAGATCCGCCCCTGCTCTGCAGATGTACTGGCAATATAAGTTTTGAATAATTATGGCTGGTGTTGCTTTTTTCTAAATAAATTTGTATTTTCCTAAGAAAATTTACAGTAAAAAATACGCAAAATAAAAAGTAAAGGATTTTGTTTTTTATGAAAATATTTTTGCATTTTTGTATTTTTCTTATATTAAAAATAATTCTTATTGCATTCTTTTACAAAAGCTTTAGTGTTTTCAGGACCTTTCCAAACTAATCAGCGTGTTGTTACATTTATATTTTTTAGATCTGAATGACATTAGTTTTGTATTATTTTGGAATCTCAATTTATACTTTAAATATATTTTTATTGTTTTGATTCATATACTAGTCATGTAATTAAAAAACGTGACGACTTGAATTTTCTACGATTACTTAAAATTATAAAATACATTAAGTCTAGGTTTTTATAATAATTAATGAGAACGCTAGGATTTTAGTACAATTCGATTTTTCTCAACCCAACGAAATTATCCGAGTATTTAATGTTTTTAAATAAGTATAAATATTCGAATTAAAAAAGTGTTGCATTTTTTAATAGTTCATATAATACCATAGACAGGATACTCTTAAATAATGGACTTAAGTCTTTTGTTACTTAGAAATTGAATCACAGTGTCTCTTAACATTCTATAACTAATTTTACAAGACTGTGAACTTAATTAAACTATGGCAATATTTAGTGTAAATAAAATAAACTATTGGAGAAACTTTCAACTTTATCGATATACGAATACATGGTAATTTATTTTAATCTCTAAAATCATCCCCCATAACGTAAAATCTTATATTTTAATCATAAATTCTTATATTTTAATCATAAAATCTTATATTTTAAGTTTAAAATTCATAGATTTTCATTTTTATTGTCGGTTGTGTATTATGCGATATAGACAAAAATAATTTTTCAAAATATTCTATTAAAACATCAATTTTGTGTGCAAAAGTGCTCTTTTATTATTTGTTTACATATTTTCCAAATTTTATTATATGGATGATTGAAAAATTTTTTCCTAAATTTTTACAAATGATATTATTTAAATTTAAATATGATAAATCAGATTTCTATAATTAGCGACATCTAATAGTCATTAAATCGTAAAATAAACTTTTTTTTAATAAAACATTCAAAAATAAAATAAATAAAATTTTTATTTTTTTATTAATTTAATAAAATTAATTTATTTATTTAATTTTACTTATGATTTCGAATTATTTGATTTATTAATATCAATCATAAAAATATATTCAAATAGTTAATTGCGTAATCTTCGTAATTATCGTGGCGCTACCTGTGTCCGTCCGTCTTCGTTTTGTTCATTTGATCACTGAACATGTCGCAACATGCATCGCATCACCAACTTAAGATTTTTTTTGTTATAATCGATAATAAAATTAAATTAATCGGTAAGAAAAAATGTTTTAAATCATTTTATTAATAATATATTTTATTTAAATCAAATTATTTTTGTATATTTTTAATTAAATGCCTCTTAAAGTTTTCAAATAATATTTTCCATTAGTTTTCCATTACAATACAAATTTTAAGATTGTATTTTATTAATAAATTATATAAAATTTCGTTGCAGATAAATGGAAAATAAGCTAAAAGTAAATAGAAATATTTGATGTATGAATTTACGACAAATAATTTTCAGAAAATTACAAGAATTGTAAGGATTTTGTATTTAAAAAAAAAAAAATTATTTTAAAAAGAATAATCATTCCGTTCAATTGTTTTCAGATGGCTTGGGTTTGGGTTTAAGTCATGTAGCTGTGAGATAGAGAGCGTACAGGTACATATGGTAAGACAGAGATACCTACACAACCTCACAATTCGATCACCGAACTACATGTCCAGACTTGCGTATGACTACATTGTTGAGTGCGTCAGGACGCCATGTTGTTAAAAAATATAATAATTACAGGTAATTGAAATATTTTAAAAGAAAATTGATGGTGATTTAATTATACATTTTATTTTTATTTTTTTTAAACTTTTCGAAGTTAATGATAGAAAATTTTTAATTGGTTTTTATTATTTTATAAATAAATTTTAATTTTATTAATTCTTTTATTCGATTTTGTTTTTTTTAGTATAAAGCGGCGGATGCTGAAATTTTCAATGTGGGTTTCAAGGGGATGCCTCATAAAATGTATCAATCAGGTTAGTGATAAGAATTTATTATGTAGTTAATAATTTATTTTAAATTCATTTTTAAAAATATTTTAAGAGGGGTATAATCCAGAGCTGTTACAAGATTTTGACTTGAATTAAAAATAATATATAAAATATTTTTTACAATTTTCGCTCCCTAATAATTCAATAAATATACAATTTTTTTTTTTGAAAAGAGTGTGATTCTAACAGAAATTGATGTGTTTTTTATACAATGAATAAATTATTTCAATAATTTATTCTCATAATACTCTAGAGGAAGACGTTTAAGACACCCACTACAGGTACCAGGTGGTCTTTTGTTGATAACGTATTAGTGTAAAGCTACCTCAAAAGGTCTCGGGTAACTGGTTTAGACCAATAATATGATAAATTCTCATAATACTCTAGAGGAGGATGTTTAAGACACCCACTGCAGGTACCAGGTGGTCCTTTGCCGATAACGTATAAGTGTTAAGCTACCTCAAAAAGTCCTCAGGTAACTAATTTGGACCAATTATATGATAAATTCTCATAATACTCTAGAAGAAGACGTTTAAAACACGCACTGCAAGTACCAGGTGGTCCTTTGTTGATAATGTATTAGTGTTAAGCTACTTCAAAAAGCCCTCGGGTAACTGGTTTGGGCCAATTATATGATAAATTCTCATAATACTCTAGAGGATGACGTTTAAAACACCCACTGCAGGTACCACGTCGTGCTTTGTTGATAATGTATTAGTGTTAAGCTACCTCAAAAAGCCCTCGGGTAACTGGTTTGGGCCAATTATATGATAAATTCTCATAATACTCTATAGGAGGATGTTTAAGACACCCACTGCAGGTACCAGGTGGTCCTTTGCCGATAACGTATAAGTGTTAAGCTACCTCAAAAAGTCCTCAGGTAACTGGTTTGGACCAATTATATGGTAAATTCTCATAATACTCTAGAGGAAGACGTTTAAGACACCCGCTGCAGGTACCAGGTGGTCTTTTGTCGATAACGTATTAGTGTTATGCTACCTCAAAAAGCCCTCGGTTAACTGGTTTAGGCCAAGTATATGATAAATTCTCATAATACTCTAGAAGAAGACGTTTAAAACACGCAGTGCAGGTACCAGGTGGTCCTTTGTTGATAATGTATTAGTGTTAAGCTACCTCAAAAAGCCCTCGGGTAACTGGTTTGGGCCACTTATATGATAAATTATCATAATACTCTAGAGGATGACGTTTAAAACACCCACTGCAGGTACCACGTGGTGCTTTGTCGATAACGTATTAGTGTTAAGCTACCTCAAAAAGCCCTCGGGTAATTGTTTTGGGCCAATATTATGAGAAATGATCATCTCCAGAGGAAGATGTTTAGATCACCAGCTGCAGGCACATCAGGTACTTTTTTGTCGATCTCATATTCATGTTCAGTGACCTCGAAAACTCCCGTATATCGAGTTTTGACCAATATAATAAATTGTCATAATACTCCAGAAGATGATGTGAGCAATTTGTGGTACTCACAAAATTTCTAGAGATTCTCATGAATTACTGATAAAAAGAAAAAATATATTTAATAAAATTAATAAATTTTTTAAATTTTACCGCTAATTTTTAACTTCTTTTATAAATTTAAATGATGGTGATAAAAAAGTTACCCCCTCCCCCGCGCCAACTGGTGTTAAGTTCTCATGTTATTCTTCTTCCGCTTAACCCATTTTTTGCATTTTCATGGTAGCATTGGTATCGTTAACATCAATCCGCAATAAAAATTTTGTATTTGTCCACTATCCAAATGAAAATTAAATTATTTGGTAATATAAATATTTTTTAATGATTCTTTGAAGAATATATTTTATTCAAATCGAATTATTTTTATTACAATTTATAGTTCTCAATTATTAATATTCATAAATTATGTCTAAAGAATTTTATTTTGTATTATATTTTATTTTTAATATAGAAAACTTCTTACAGATCAATTGAAAAATATATACTGGAAAAGAAAATAAGAAATTTTCCATCTTATGGATCATCTCGGAAAATATTTCTATAAAATAACAAAAAAACGGTATAGATTTTATTTTCGAAAATTAAATTATTACATAATTATTGCAATTTATTGTTTTTTGGATAGGCTTGGATATGAAGTTGATTGCGCGTCATCATTGTTGCAGATTGGTGGTGGGGCTTGAATTTGAAATTAGTTGCGTGTGTGTTACAAGTAATATAAAGTGAGATAGATAGACAGTAATATAGTGTTATGTATGTGGTTAGATAAAGATATACTACTCAGCTAATATTACACAATTCATTACGGACGGAATTTTCATCAAATCAAATATTTATAAAAAAAAAAAAAAAAAAAAAAAAAACTAAAGTGAATAGTGTTGTGCGCGGTTAGATAAATACTCAGCTAATATTACATAGCTCATTACGGATGGACATGCGCTGATCATGATATGGCTGACGCCATATTGAGAAAAAAATAAATAAGGTAATTTGAATTATTATTATTGAAAATAATTTATTTTAATTCAAGCAAAAAATAAAATTTTTCATCAAATTAAATATTTATTATTTTTACAATTTTGAAATTAAATTTAATGTTTTTTAATTAATATTGGAATATTTTTTATGGTTTTTACATTATTTTATGAATAAATCAAAACTTTTATAAACTCAAAATATTTTTTTATTTTTTTATTTTTATTCATTTTTTTTTTTTTTTAGTTTAAAGTGGTCGGTGAAATCAACTATCAACTCAATGAAAAGTGTGCGCCATCAGATGGAAATATGGGAAAAATATTCATAAGGTTAGTTATCGGAATTATATCGTTAATAATTAAAGTTTATTTAATTTTTACTTTTTTTTAATTTTCCCCATGATTTTAATTCAACAATTTTTATATTTTTTTTTGGTTTTTCCTTTTTTTGTTTAATTTTTTTAAGTAATCACGTTGATGGCTTATGAAAATATTCCGTTGGAGAATGAAAATTTTAAGAGTTTTAATTGCTCAAACTGTTAATTTTATTATTAGAAAAAATTTATCAATTAATATTGATGGATGATAACCTTTTGAAAAATCGATAAGCACGGAATTTAACTCATTATAGTTTTCACAATTACACCAGGATTTTTTTTTAAGTTTTTGAATTGCTATTTTAAATTGATAACTTTTTTGTTTTTGTAATACTTTTCGCTAACGTCAACGCACTTGAGTCAAAAAAGTCGCGACGCGGAACCCAATATTCAACGGCTGATTTATTAATTATGAAGCTTCAGATCGGAGGTCCTGCTTTTTTATTCAAATATCACTTTTCGTTTTCAAGTGATAAACAAAAATTTGTGGACGCCTTTTTTTCAGTTTTTTGTTTATGATAACCAACTATTTGTAGAAAATGAAAAAAAGGTTTTCCTCAGACAAAAATCTTAATAATTTTCTTACTTTTCTATTTTTCCCAGGTATTTCACTGTAATGAATACAACACTGATTTTTAGTAGGAAACGGAATCACTACATTTTCATTTCAAACAAATTTTTAATATATTTTACTCGCTCAATTTTCTAATATTCATTATTTGTAATTTATTGGAACTACTCCTTAAAAATTTCACTGCCACCCACCACTTCAGTCAGTATTCAGTGAAAAACTTTGTTTTATTTCGTGTAATTTTGTTGAAGCTTAAAGTTGTTCTACTTGACAAATTTATTAAAATTATGTTTATTTCTATTTTTACAGGTAGGTGGTTCCAGTGTTCCAGTAAGTTCCTGATAAAAGGTCAGTGGAAGAAGTTTTTATTATTATATACATGTATAAATTATATATAAAGAAATTAACAAATCTCCCTGCACCACCCCACTCTCACAATTTAAAACTAATTGTTTAGATATAGTATTTCAATGTTTTTCAGTAATTCAGATTATTAGAATTTTAGAAAATTTTCATCCCAAATTATTTGATTAAAATCAATCTTTAGATTATTAGAATCGGCGATCTGATCTTTAGAATTAGATTTGCATTATTCAATTACCTTTTCTATACTTTAATTTTATGCGAAAGCCTACTATAGCAGAAGCCTGGAACCTCATCATAAACATATTTTATGGTTTTTTTTTTCTCTATAATATAAATAGATTCATGGTTTTATGTTATGTATTTTTTGTCAAATTTTTTAGATAAAGTAATTTCATGTAGTTTAGAAATTTAGGATATTAGAATATCATTTTAGAAAATTAGATTTTTATTCCAAATTATTTTATTAAAATCTAACTTTGGTTGTTAGAATCAGGGTTTGATGTTTAGAATATGATTTGAATTATTCAATTACCTTTTCAATCCTTTACAATTTTATGCGAATGCCTACTATAGCAGAAGCCACAAGAACCCCATCATAAACTTATTTTATGGTTTTTTTTCTCTATAATATAAATAGATTCATGGTTTTATGTTATGTATTTTTTGTCAAATTTTTTAGATAAAGTAATTGCATGTGGTTTAGTAATTTAGGATATTAGAATATCATTATAGATTGTTAGAATCAGGGTCTGATCTTTAGAATAAGATTTGAATTATTCAATTACCTTTTCAATACTTTACAATTTTATGCGAATGCCTACTATAGCAGAAGCCACAAGAACCCCATCATAAACATATTTTATGGTTTTTTTTCTCTATAATATAAAGAGATTCTTGGTTTTATATTATGTATTTTTTGTCAAATTTTTTAGATAAAGTAATTTAATGTGGTTTAGTAATTTAGGATATCAGATTATCATTTTAGATTGTTAGAATCAGGGTCTGATCTTTAGTATTTGATTTGAATTATTCAATTACCTTTTCAATACTTTACAATTTTATGCGAATGCCTACTATAGCAGAAGCCACAAGAATCCCATCATAAACTTATTTTATGGTTTTTTTCTTTATAATATAGTGATAGATTTATGGTTTTATTTTATGTCTTTTTTGTAAAAATTTTTAGATACAGTAATTTCATGTATTTTATTAGTAATTTAGGTTATTAGAATATCGTTTTAGAAAATTTTACTTTTAATCCAAATTATTTTATTAAAATCAAACTTTGGATTGTTAGAATCAGGATTTGATGTTTAGAATATGATTTGAATTATTCAATGACCTTTTCAATATTTTCATTTTATGCGAATGCCTACTATAGCAGAAGCCACAAGAATCCCATCATAAACATATTTTATGGTTTTTTTCTTTATAATATAGTGATAGATTTATGGTTTTGTTTTATGTATTTTTTGTCAAATTTTTTAGATAAAGTAATTTCATGTAGTTTAGTAATTTAGGATATTAGAATATCATTTTAGATTGTTAGAATCGGCGGTCTGATCTTTAGAATTTGATTTGAATTATTCAATGACCTTTTCAATACTTTACAATGTTATGCGAATGCCTACTATAGCAGAAGCCACAAGAATCCCATCATAAACATATTTTATGGTTCTTTTTCTGTATAATATAGTGATAGATTTATGGTTTTGTTTTATGTATTTTTTGTCAAATTTTTTAGATAAAGTAATTTCATGTAGTTTAGTAATTTAAGATATCAGAATATCATTTTAGATTGTTAGAATCGGCGGTCTGATCTTTAGAATTTGATTTGAATTATTCAATGACCTTTTCAATACTTTACAATGTTATGCGAATGCCTACTATAGCAGAAGCCACAAGAATCCCATCATAAACTTATTTTATGGTTTTTTTTCTTTATAATATAGTGATAGATTTATGGTTTTATTTTATGTCTTTTTTGTAAAAATTTTTAGATACAGTAATTTCATGTATTTTAGTAGTAATTTAGGTTATTAGAATATCGTTTTAGAAAATTTTACTTTTAATCCAAATTATTTAATTAAAATCAAACTTTGGATTGTTAGAATCAGGATTTGATGTTTAGAATATGATTTGAATTATTCCATTACCTTTTCAATACTTTACAATGTTATACGAATGCCTACTATAGCAGAAGCCACAAGAATCCCATCATAAACATATTTTATGTTTTTTTTCTTTATAATATAGTGATAGATTTATGGTTTTGTTTTATGTATTTTTTGTCAAATTTTTTAGATAAAGTAATTTCATGTAGTTTAGTAATTTAGATTAAATCCAACTTTAGATTATTAGAATCAGGGTGTGATCTTTAGAATTTGATTTTAATTATTCAATGCCTACTATAGCAGAAGCCAGGAACCCAATCATAAAGCACTATTTTTTTTTTTTTAATATAGTGATCGATTTATGGTTTTATTTTATATATACCAACCCCCCCCCCAAATATTTTTTATTCTAATTATTTGATGCATATTCAACATTTTCTCGTCGAATTTGTCTCGAAATAGCAGCATAATATTTTCAAACATAACTGTAAATTTATAATTTCTATTCTAACATAATAATTTAATTAAACCAACTAATTAGTAGTTCGAATTCCTACAGATTTTTACTTAGAAATTCTGCTCCAGTGAATGAATTGATTGATTGTAACATTACAAATAACAATGGGAGGAATCGATTAAGAAATAAATTTTGAGCCAATAGTGTTATTCAAAATGTCAATAATTTTTTTAGTTATTCATGATTAAAAATATTTAAAGAAATCTAATTATTTGAACGGTTTTAAACAAAGTACTTAAAACTAAAGAAATGTACACACCTGGAATATTCGCGTGTAACATAATACCACGTAACGCAACTTTGACGTAACACAGCAACCTTTGTGTAGACGTGAACGCGCGTAACCAAATTTGATACACAACGATGTAACATCGCCTCCCATAAATTGTCCGTAAATTTGAATTATATCAAAAGATGTTGTTGGGCGAGTTGGATTTAACCTTAGTGTCTCCCCTGGACACTGTGCAAAACGCTGCTCCATTACTGAAATTTTAAATAAAATAAGTTAAGTTTCAATATAATATCATTTTTAAATAGCAGTTTCAGCAATCGATCAAAATTTTTTTAGAATATTCTAGAAAGCTTCCAAATCCGAATTCGATCGATTAGTATTTAATCATGGTGTCCTATACTGTTGTCCGTTTTTATGTTATTTAACTTTAAATTGTTATTAATTGAAATTTATTCGAACTAAACATCACCTTCAACGTACCACAATTCGGTTAATCTACAGGAATTAAATATCTTACCACTTGGTTGATTTGTTAGTTGTTTTTTATTTATCCTTTTTTCGGGGACATTACGGATACTCTGAGGCGGCGCCTCGATTTGAAGATTAATTTTGGTAAAACATGGCAAAATAAGAAATAAATACCATAATTTAAAACATTTCACAAGATTTAATTATTATTTTTTGTTAAATGACTGATAATTTAAACACAATTCAAGCACAAATAACCGAAATTTAATTCGTTTAAAAGATATCAACACTTGTAAAGTTAATACAACTAGTAAAAATTCATGTTCGCCATATTCGACTATTATTAATCCATGTATTTGTGGGGTGTAGAATTTGTACGGAACGGATTGGTTTATAGGGCGATAATCCGTTCCGTAAAAACTCTACAACCCACAAATCTATGGATTAATAATAGTCGAATATGGCGTAACATGTATTTTTACTAGTTGTATTAAATATACAAGATTAAACTACCCTTGGATAACTCGAAAAATGGGCAAAAATTCGTATTCTTCATTTTCGACTTATTTCCGCTCGCTTGTTTTGCCAAAATTCGTCAAAAAAAATCCAGACGCCACGGTTATCGTAATCGAGCCCTTTTTTCAAAAAAATGTTTATTATTCGTGAAAAATTTATTAAAACACTTAATTTTTTAGTTAAACCGATAACACAAAACGTAATCACTTTCTATAAAAACTTTAACATTTTTTACTTTAAATTTGTTTGCTTTATCAATTGAATTTTACAACGTGGTGTCAGAGAGGTGACCATCACTCACACTTTGAAAGGTTATGGAAGGTTGCATACTAAATAAAATGATAAACCATTTGGTATTGAACTTATAAAGCGCCAAAATTGATTAGATTACACTCATTCACTGTGCTAGAATTCCTCTATCTTTTCACGTTTTAATCCATAAAAGAATTGCACTAAGCGTTATAATAAATTAGGTTGCCACATTACTAATTAATTGGCCAACGGACGTTCTAACTTTCTATTGTTTTAAATACGAACTGACACACTATAATTTATTCAATCGTTTGCTATCCAATTGTAACTCGGTTCAAACTTGTCTGGTTATTTTCAAATAAATACATGACTTACTCATTTGCAAATAAATATTTATTGTATTAATATAATATCGTACAACAGAGGATGTTTATAAAGTTATTAACTAAAAATTAATTCTATAAATGGAACCAGTAGATGTAAAAAAATATTCATCAGGCGCGCACACCATCAGTGTATTTTATATTAGACTCCGTGTATTTTATATTAGGCTCCCCCGCACACGGTAAGATTTTTACTTAAGACATTAGAGTTTTTCAATGTTAAAAAAACCATTTCATATCGATTTTAAAACACCGTATTTTTCTAACTAGCAAAATAAAAATTGTAATTTTAAGATATGTCTTCTATTTATGTAGAGAGAAAACTTATGTATTTTTGGTGAATTTCCCCGAATGGAATGCAATAAAAACAAAAGTTTTCCGATTGTATTACACATCGATTGCAAAAATCCGTATCTTGCTAGTAATTACAGAAGAAAAGTTGGTATTTTCGAAGAGTTTTCTCAAAAGCGGACATGCAATAAAAACGAAAGTTTTCTTATATTATTTCACATGGATTGCAAAAATCCGCATTTTCTAGTAATTATAGAAAAAAAGTTGGTATTTTCGGAGATTTTTCCCAAAAGCGGACATGCATAAAATTCCAAAACGAAAGATTCCTTGTATTATTTCACATCGATTGCAAAAAACCGCATTTTTCTAGTAATTATAGAGAAATAGTATTTTTAGAGATTTTCCCCAAAATCGGAAATGCAATAAAGACAAAAGTTTTCCTATTTTATTTCACATCGATTGCCAAAAATCCGTACTTTCCCAAATAAGTATTGGAAAAATGTTAGCTTTTTAAAATTAATGTTTTTAATTCATGGTGGCTGAGCTTACCTACATACAACCAAACCGGGAATGACAATGTATTTACACAATACACAAATTTAACAAGATGAAACTAATTAATACAATTATTATTATAAATAAATATAATAGTAAATAAATTAAAAATATCTAAGTGTGAAATACACAATCAAATCGTAGTGTGTCAAGCTATATTTAATTTCATTGAAAGTTGTCATTTAACGTGCGCTAAAACTGACATCCGTTCGCTTCAACGCACATTGAAAATAAACTGTAGTGTGGAATGATGCTCTATTTAACTCAATGGAAAGCTGTAACGTACTTCGATGTCATCGTTCGTTACTGCGTTCAAAAAATCGAAAATCTATAGTGTGGCAATATTTTTAATCGCTGATAACACTTTCTGAAAAAAATTTAAGGAACATTTTTTTACTTTAAATTTATTGCTTCATCAGTTATTTGAATTTTTCATAACATTTATGAGAGGTTATGGAAGGTTGCATACTAAATAAAATACTAAATATTTTGGTATTGAACTTATATAAAGTTCGTAATTGATTAGATTACACTACAATTCATTCACTGTGCTAGAATTCCTCTAACTTTTCACGTTTTAAGCTATAAAAGAATTGAACTAAATGGTGGTTAGTACAGGGAGATTGTTAATACCCCAACTTTATTCAAACAACACAATTTTCAATTTTATCAATTTTATTTTTTATTTTGTTTTATTTTTTTTACTTTTATTTTTCCATTTATTTTTTAAGTCTATTATATATCAGGAGATATTCAGAAACGGTTAGAACTTTTCCCATTTATTTTTAAATCTATAATAAATTAGGACAGGTATTCAGAAACGGTAAGAAAAAATGGAATATTTTCATTAATTATATATTATATAACTTAAAGACTATTAGACGGAGAAAATCATATACTATTTTGACTTCACTAATCCTTTTCTTCCAATACCAGGGTGTCTATCTCTATATCTTGAGAACTAAATTCCCTGACCTGATTTTTCCGGGTTTTCAGGCACTGATTTTAATTTTTCCAGATCATTATTTATACGAGCTTGAACACAAAATTGAAATTTTTAATGAGGTTTTATCAATTTTACAAACTTTATAAATAAGTTGCACAGAAAATTTAAACGTGGTCTCAGTATCCTGGATAAAGTTTCAGTATCCGCGAGGTTTATAAGAAAACATAGTTTTGATCCTTAACATTAAGAAAATTGTAAAAAAAAAAACACTTTACGTAGTTTTTGGTCTTTTGAAAAAGAAAAAGGGGGATGTATCGACTTGTAAATGAAAATTGTGTATACATAATATTGGACGTTTTGACAATTTTCTTTTTTAGACAGAAGATTTTGTAACAACGCATCGTAAAAATAATTATTTTTAGTTTTCTTAAATAAATATTTAAAAATTACAGTAAATTTTGCTGACCATTAAAATTTCATAATTTCCCTGATTGTGTAAACAAAATTAAAATTACCTTTGCCAGGTTTTATTTCCCTAACCAGTAGACACCCTGCAATAGAACATTGCGCAATTTTAAGGTGTTTATACAAAAATTGTACAGATTATTTATGCTTTTTAGGGTTATATTTGGTAGTACCTAGATCTGCCAAAATATTTATTTAGTCGTCATTTATATGATTATTTAGAAATGCCTTTCTTAAAGATTGAAGAATTGGGCATATGATAGCAGGTAGTGTTTACACTAATTGCAATTTTCTTGGCTGCTCCATTTGTACAACGTACCCATTTCAGAATAATCCGAATATGTTGCTCTCAACCATTTAACGGAGCTGAGCCAAACGTTATTTTATCTATGCTAATATTATATACATGGCTTGAATAATTGTTAGATTTTTTGATTGTAAATTTTCAAGTATAGAAATTGGTTTTCACAATTTTGATAAAGTTTGTCTTGGTTTTGTTAATTCAAAAGATTGTGGGGAAAATATTGATTTCAAAATTGTATTTTCTAAGTTTACAAATCAAGGAAATTGTGGTGGATTTTTGATTTTAAATATCTTTGGAAAAAATTGGTAACGGCATTAAAAATATATCAGCTAAATCAAATATGACATTTGTTTTTTTTTCGAGGGTCTTTACATTTTGTTGTCTATTTATGTCTAGGTTCGTTTAAAGTAGGTGCTTTTATCCCTAGGTTCGTTTAAAATAGGATAAGTATTATTGATTTTATCAATGGATTCATTATTTCTTGACAGACGGGACCACACAATCAATGATATTTAATTGATTTCCTATCAAACTCTAGTAGTTCAGAACATTTGAAATAAAAGAATTTTGATATTTTGAAATTAAATGTTTAACGTCATTTTGAAATTCAATTTCATAAAAAGGTTTTTGGATAATGATTTTTAGTCCGAATGGTTTCTATTATGACTGTAATTTTTATGATTCTGATGAATTGAAATTGATTTGAGCAATTTTGACTATTTTCGTAGTAATCTGGATGTGATTATAAGGAATGCAGTTACCTTGATCAATATCTTGCGAATTGATTAAATAATTATCAAAAAAAATTTACAACGATTACCTTTCTAAACATAGTCTTAATGCATTTTTGCACTATTCAATTAAAATGACCCAACTATAATTTGAATAAATCTTCTGTATCTTTCTGTATATTTCGGATTTAAATACTTTATATGATTGTACCACAATATTTAATATATTTTGATATCATTCTTTCATAAGTTATAAAACCAATTCGAATGCGGTTTTGAATGGTATCCAAAATCCAAAATACTGGTTCTGAATCCATAAATCTTTGAATGATTTGATGCATTTTATCTTGATTTACTTCATAAAGTTGAATGTTACATAATTTTACTAAAATAATTATCTAGATCATTTAAACAAAATTGAATTGAATGTCATTGATCTATCATCGATGCTGTGAATATTTTGATACTGTCACAAAAAGTGATTAATTTTCTTTAACATTTTGACAAACTACAGTTTTTTTTTTAGTAATAATTTTGCATTTTCTAATAAATCAATTGTAGCAATTTTTTATATCTACAAAATTTGGAATCAAAATTAATTTGAGCATTGAAAAGTTTCTCATGTTTTGAATTTAAATTATTTTTTCACAAATTTAGTCTACATTTGATACCCCCCCCCCAAATTTCGTTAGTTAAAAAGGTTTTTTTTGTTTGTTTACCTTATTGTAAATGTTATTGATTGGTATTGTTTGCATTTGTTCTGGTTTGTGCACCTTTTGTTGGTTCAATATTTTCACTTGTTTTCCGCAAGGGCTTCATCTATTGTTGAATAGCTAGACTGCATTTCTTCTCTTGATCGTTGTGAACCAGCTGCTTGTTGATTTCGTTGAAACATAAATACCATATTGTTAGTACTACTTGTACAATCTTATACTTTATTGTCTCATCCTGTTTTATGTCTGGACAAATCCAATATTAAGGTTTCCTGTTAAGCCTTGATAATTTTTAATAACTTTCTCCGCTTCACTAAATCATACATTAATTAGTGACTGGACTTTTCACAATTATTATCCATTCGGTAACGTACGTCCCATAATAGTACTGGTTTGTTTTTACGTTCCCATTCAACGTTCTCGTATCTGATTTGAAAATATGGTTTTATTTTAAAAATAGAATTCTACCTTCAATTTACAATCTCACACCTCCAATAAGATGTATGAACTGTGATAACGTACAGATTCTTTCCTCATAGTATGTTAACTCGACTAAAGTTGTTCGACAAAATAATGTAAAATGTTGAATTGATTCGTTTCCATTTCGTAAAATTACATGGTTTTAGTTATTTAATTCATTTATTTATATTCGATGTTGTTAGATAATGTACATTTTTAAGTAACATGTGCTTTTTTTTTTTACTACATATTATTTTGATTTATTAAAAAAATTCATTTCATTTTTATTTAAATTCAGTTTTTTTTTTTATTTTTTGTGAAAATTTAATAATTTAATATATGCCTGAATGAATTTTCACTTCTAGTTTATCAATAAGTCAACACATTCAACTCAATACTCAGTTCTTATTCAATACCACCCAACACCAATAAATTGTAATTCATCAAATTACTAATTATGCAACACAATGGCGCATGTATTCTCTTTTTTATTCACCAATCAAATGACATATAATAGTTTTATTATATAAGTCATTCAGACATATATATATATATATATATATATATATATATATATATATATATATATATATATATATATATATATATATATATATATATATATATATATATATATATATATATATATATTAGTTTTTTTTTGGTAACATTTCCTGTTTTTTATTTGTCAATCAAAAGCATGTTCCTTGGTTGATTGAAATCAATGTTCAATTAGTCTTCAAGACGACTAAAAAAATTAAGTACAAGATAAACCTATGCAATTTCCCCATTTAATTGTTATTTAAATTGCCTAGAAGTATTATATATAAGAGAAAAATTAATAGTTTATTTTAAACAATTAAAATTTTTTGATTTCAAATTAATATATTTTAAACTAACCGTACGGGTCACAGTTGGCATTGAACATTGTATTAATGTAATTGGTCGTCACAAGACTAAAAACAGTTAGATTTTATATTGTGATATCACCGAATAGGTTAATCGTAAGTTTGTCATATCAAAAATTTTTCTGAATAAACTTATGACCAAAGATAACAAAGCTTGGAAGCAAAGCAAGTCCTAAATTTGTTTCCTGTGCTAAAAACATAATTTTGGAGGAGGAGGCCCATAACGAAGAAATGAATTCAAGTTGTTAATTGTTTTTTTTTCCAAATATGATGGTTTTCGAATATTTTCTGACTCGTCGATTTGGTTTAAATTGAAAATCGTATTACTATAATTGGTCGTCACAAGATTTAAAAAATGTTTTGTACTTTATTAATTTAAAATTAAAAATTTTTATTATTTGGAAGTTTAAAAAAAAAAATTTATTCAATAAATTTAATGTTTATTTTCTCTGAAAATATATAGGTTTCGGACGTAACGATTTTTACGAATTTTAGAACACAAGTAAAGTCTTTTTGATAACGGTTAAGTTAAAACAAATTTCGTTTTATTGTTCAGTTGTGAGTGGTCAGAATTATAATGCTTATAAATTGGCCAATAATCATTATAAATCATGTAGCTCAAAATTGTTTTTATATAATTCGAATATTGTAAACTGACTATGAAAATTAAAATGTCACTTTACATATGTTAAAATTTGTTATTAATTGTGGTTTAAAATCAGAATAAGATTTCAAAGAGAACAAATTGAAATTTGTAGAATAAATTTTTACAAATTTTCAATAATAAATTTAAATTTTTAATTATTATAATCAAAATATTTATGTTTTTATATTCGATATTACTCAGATTAAATCATTGTGAAAATTGCACCACAATTTATTTTCATTTGAGTTTCAAATAATTAAAAAGGAAAATGAAATTATACGAAATCTATGAAATGGAATTTAAAAGAATTATTTGGAAGAATAATTAATATTTGCTAAAAAAGAAGATCCTTAATAAATGTAAAAATTATTTTCAATAATAGAATATTATTTATTTCATCGAATGGACATTGACTTTCAAAATCGTATTATTGTAATTGGAAAATATCAACGAACGAACTACCAAATTTAAGAGATTAAGCAATCGAATACAAAGTTGAGCTTTGGCATCTGCGCCTAAACTCGACGGTTGTGAAACAGGATGAGACAGTAGATGCAAATAGTAGAGTAGTGTCTACAAATGTCAAAGCCTCAATCGTAACCATTAGAAGGAAAATAGATAATAATGCCCATAAAACATATATATATAAACATATATAATAAATGCAAGAACACTAAACCAAAATGGACAGATGGAATGAATGAAATTATCTCTGAATAAAATTATGACAAAAGATAACACAGCTTGGAAGCAAAGCAAATCCTACATTTGTTTCCTGCACTCAAAGAAAAATTTTGGTGGAGGAGGAGGAGGAAGAGGAGGAGGTCCTTGACAAAGGAAAATAGATAATAATGTCCATAAAAATATATAAAATAAATGCCAGAAAACTAAGGCAAAAAGGACGGGTGGAAGTAATGAAATTATCTCGGAATAAAATTATGAGAAAGGATAACAAAACTTGGACGCAAAGCAAGACCGAAATTTTGTTTCCTGTGCTATAAAAAATAATTTTGGAGGAGGAGGCCCATAACAAAGAAATGAATTAAAGTTGTTAATTGTTTTTTTTTTCCAAATATGATAGTTTTCGAATATTTTCTGACTCGTCGATTTGGTTTAAATTGAAAATCGTATTACTATAATTGGTCGTCACAAGATTTAAAAAATTAAGTCTTTATTTTCTGCCAATTTTGTATGATCGAATGTGAGGTGATATTATTCGCTATTTTGTGAACTATACTGTAATGCATTTTAAGCATTTCTATGCTTATGCGCCCGTCTTTTATTTAATTCATAAATTTAAAAAAAAATTTGTGTTTTTAAATATTTTGATATTGTTATAAAAATATTATAATTTTTTTCTAATTAAGAGAATATTTCATTCTTAAGATTTTATTTGTTTGTTTGTTTGTTTTTTCATTATACTCAGGGGTGCTATTGATTGGCACACGGGAATTGGCGATCCCGGGTTCCCGAGCCCGTATTTATAATTGGTCTTGCGAGTCTCATTCACTGAGACGTTCTTAGTAGCATTATTTGCTAATAAAGCTCCCGAGATATGCCTAAATTCCACTCTAGTTAAAGCGTATTCAGAAAATAAAGACTAGTTTCGTAACCAGGACTGAATCAACCGATATAACTCGATCTTGAATTCGAGCTATCATTCTAAAGGACCTGATATCAAATCACAATATGATGGACCAACCAGATCACTCTCAAGACACCACTTTGTTTGATTATTTTCACAATCAAAAGTGGATCAAAGGAAAATATACATCAATTAATAAGATCATTAATTAATATTGTTAAATCTATTTGTTTTTCAACTAAAGAGTATTCCTCGTTTAAAAGAAATTCGTTTTTGCTGCAAATCCATTGATATTTTTTTATGTTAACGTTTTAAAATCGTAATGTTTTGTACTTTATTAATTAAAAATTAAAAATTTTTATTATTTGGAAGTTTAAAAAAAAAATTTATCCAATAAATTTAATATTTATTTTCTCTGAAAATATTTGCTAAAAAAGAAGATCGTTAATAAATGGAAAAATTATTTTCAATAATGGAATATTATTTATTTCATCGAATGGACATTGACTTTCAAAATCGTATTATTGTAATTGGAAAATATCAACGAACGAACTACCAAATTTAAGAGATTAAGCAATTGAAATTTGTAGAATAAATTTTTATAAATTTTCAATAATTAATTTAAATTATTAATTATTATAATCAAAATATTTATGTTTTTACATTCGTTATTACTCAGATTAAATCATTGTGAAAATTGCACCAAAATTTATTTTCATTTGAGCTTCAAATACTTAAAAAGGAAAATGAAATTATACGAAATCTACGAAATGGAATTTAAAAGAATTATTTAAAAGAATAATAACTATTTGCTAAAACAGAAGATTCTTAATAAATGGAAAATTTTTTTTCAATAATGGAATATTATTTATTTCATCGAATGGACATTCACTTTCAAAATCGTATTATTGTAATTGGAAAATATCAACGAACGAACTACCAAATTTAAGAGATTAAGCAATCGAATACAAAGTTGAGCTTTGGCATCTGCGCCTAAACTCGACGGTTGTGAAACAGGATGAGACAGTAGATGCAAATAGTAGAGTAGTGTCTACAAATGTCAAAGCCTCAATCGTAACCATTAGAAGGAAAATAGATAATAATGCCCATAAATATATATAAACATATATAATAAATGCAAGAACACTAAACCAAAATGGACAGATGGAATGAATGAAATTATCTCTGAATAAAATTATGACAAAAGATAACACAGCTTGGAAGCAAAGCAAATCCTACATTTGTTTCCTGCACTCAAAGAAAAATTTTGGTGGAGGGGGAGGAGGAGGCCCTTGACAAAGGAAAATAGATAAGAATGTCCTTAAAAATATATAAAATAAATGCCAGAAAACTAAGGCAAAAAGGACGGGTGGAAGTGATGAAATTATCTCGGAATAAACTTATGAGAAAGGATAACAAAACTTGGACGCAAAGCAAGACCTAAATTTGTTTCCTGTGCTAAAAAAATAATTTTGGAGGAGGAGGCCCATAACAAAGAAATGAATTCAAGTTGTTAGTTGTTCTTTTTTTCCAAATATGATGGTTTTCAAATATTTTCTGACTCGTCGATTTGGTTTAAATTGAAAATCGTATTACTATAATTGGTCGTCACAAGATTTAAAAAATTTAGTCTTTATTTTCTGCCGATTTTGTATGATCGAATTTGAGGTGATATTATTCCCGATATATGAGTTTAATTCCCGATATATATTATAAGGGCTGTCAGTTGCCATATATAGTCATAATTCTACTTTAAATGTAGAAGATGTCTCGAAATTTCCATAACATTTTTCAAATATGAATGTTTTTTAGGTTGAGAGTTTTTTTTAATTTAATGAATTTTTTTATCTCCTTTTTTTTCTTATTTAAATTCCTTGAGATTTTTTTATAGTAAGAAACAAATAGGAAAAAATCGTGGATTAGGCCTACTGGGGAAACCACGATACAAAACTCAAAAAAAAAACGCACTGATGTATCTTACCTCAAAAGGTAGTGTGGAAACGGATACAAAAATTTCGAATAAACATAGAATTCTTTTAAGATTTTTTTAAAGGGTAAACTCAAGCAAAGAACTGGAATTGTGGATGTTTAATTCATTGATTCAAGAATTTTAGAAATGAATGTAATTCAATTTTACGGATTATCGTTAATGATTATAAATATTTTTTCGTTATTTAATGGGTTTAAGGCCTTATAAAAAAGGTTGCCACTTTATTTCAATAACAGTAATTTGACAATAAATATAAATCGAAATTTAATTTTTATGCAAATTGATCAAATAAATTTATAGAAACCTATTTCCTAAAATAAACCGAAAATACTCAATTTTTTTTAAAGAAAAATTTAGGGTGTTTAAAATTCGATAATTTTAAAATGAAGGCTCCCAAATGGATATATACAAAAAAAGGTCCTTTCAATTAATCAATCAATCGGCTATGAATGCTTCATTCGTGTTATTATGATATTTCTTAAGTCTAAGACATTAGACAATATAAAAAAAATTTTGTGTTTTTAAATATTTTGATATTGTTATAAAAATATTATTATTTTTTTCTAATTAAGAGAATATTTAATTCTTACGATTTTATTTGTTTGTTTGTTTGTTTGTTTTTTTGTTTACTATACTCAGGGGTGCTATTTATTGGCACACGGGAATTGGCGATCCCGGGTTCCCGAGCCCGTATTTAATATTGGTCTTGCGAGTCTCATTCACTGAGACGTTCCTAGTAGCATTATTTCCTAACAAAGCTCCAGAGATATGCCTAATTTCCACTCTAAATATACCGTATTCAGAGAATGAAAACTAGTTTCGTAACCAAGACTGAATCAACCAATGATATGATTCGATCTTGAATTCGAGCTATCATTCCAAAGGACCTGACATCAAATCACAATATGATCGACCAGATCACTCTCAAGATACCACTTTGTTTGATCATTTTCACAATCAGAAGTGGATCAAAGGAAAATATACATCAATTATTGAGATCATTAATTCATATAGTTAAACCTATTTAATTTTTCAACTAAAGAGTATTCCTCGTTTAAATGAAAATTCGTTTTTGCTGCAAATCCATTGATATTTATTTGAATGTTAACATTTTAAAATCGAAATGTTTTGTACTTTATTAATTAAAAATTAAAAATTTTTATTATTTGGAAGTTTAAAAAAAAAATTGATTCAATAAATTTAATATTTATTTTCTCTGAAAATATATAGGTTTCGGACGTAACGATTTTTACGAATTTTAGAACACAATTAAAGTCTTTTTGATAACGGTTAAGTTAAAACAAAATTAGTTTTATTGTTCAGTTGTGAGTGGTCAGAATTATAATGCTTATAAATTGGCCAAAATTATCTCAAAAAAACTAGTTCCATAAAAATTGTTAATAATTTGAATGCTTTTATGAAAAATATTTGAAGGCTTGTTTTTGTTTTAATCATCAGCTCTTGTACATTAGAGTGTATCTAATTTTTATGTTTGAGTAAAATCATTGAACCGTTCTTGTTAAATTTTTTCTGAAAGTAGATGTTATTTTGGATTAGGAAGTAATCTAATCTTCAAACTACATTTACTGGAAGATTTTTTTATAAGAAAGGATCACGAACGGGTAGGTTCGGTATGATTATTGATACCGTAAAAATTGGATACCAATAATGTCAAATTACTAATATTTCATTTTCAAGAGTCAATGTTTTTCACATAAGTATCACAAATATTTTTCTATTTGCCTTGGAAACTAATTTACAGCGGGAAAATTTAGGAAAAGCTTTAATCATTATAAATCATTTAGCTCTAAATTGTTTTTATATAATTCGAATATTGTAAACTGACTATGAAAATTAAAATGTCACTTTACATATGTTAAAATTAGTTATTAATTGTGGTTTAAAATCAGAATAAGATTTCAAAGAGAACAAATTGAAATTTGTAGAATAAATTTTTATAAATTTTCAATAATTAATTTAAATTATTAATTATTATAATCAAAATATTTATGTTTTTACATTCGTTATTACTCAGATTAAATCATTGTGAAAATTGCACCAAAATTTATTTTCATTTGAGCTTCAAATACTTAAAAAGGAAAATGAAATTATACGAAATCTACGAAATGGAATTTAAAAGAATTATTTAAAAGAATAATAACTATTTGCTAAAACAGAAGATTCTTAATAAATGGAAAATTTTTTTTCAATAATGGAATATTATTTATTTCATCGAATGGACATTCACTTTCAAAATCGTATTATTGTAATTGGAAAATATCAACGAACGAACTACCAAATTTTAGAGATTAAGCAATCGAATACAAAGTTGAGCTTTGGCATCTGCGCCTAAACTCGACGGTTGTGAAACAGGATGAGATAGTAGATGCGAATAGTAGAGTAGTGTCTACAAATTTCAAATCCTCAATCGTAACCATTAGAAGGAAAATAGATAATAATGCCCATAAATATATATAATAAATGCAAGAACAATAAACCAAAAAGGACGGATGGAATGAATGAAATTATCTCTGAATTAAATTATGACAAAAGATAACAAAGCTTGGAAGCAAAGCAAGTCCTACATTTGTTTCCTGTACACAAAACAAAATTTCGGAGGAGGAGGAGGAGGCCCTTGTCAAAGGAAAATAGATAATAATGTGCATAAATATATATAAAATAAATGCCAGAAAACTAAGGCAAAAAGGACGGATGGAAGTAATGAAATTATCTCGGAATAAAATTATGAGAAAGGATATCAAAAGTTTGACGCAAAACAAGTCATACATTTATTTTCTGTACACGAAGAACAATTTCGGAGGAGAAGTAGGAGGCCATTGACAAAGGAAAATAGATAATAATGTCCATAAATATATATAAAATAAATGCCAGAAAAACTAAGGCATAAAGGACGGATGGAAGTAATTAAATTATCTTGGAATAAAACTATGAGAAAGGATATCAAAACTTGGACGCCAAGCAAGTCCTAAATTTGTTTCCTGTGCTAAAAATATAATTTTGGAGAAGGAGGCCCATAACAAAGAAATGAATTTAAGTTGTTAATTGTTTTTTTTTTCCAAATATGATGATTTTCGAATATTTTTTGACTCGTCGATTTGGTTTAAATTGAAAATCGTATTACTATAATTGGTCATTACAAGATTTAAAAAATTTAGTCTTTATTTTCTGCCAATTTTGTATGATGGAATGTGAGGTGATATTATTCGCTATTTTGTGAACTATACTGTAATGCATTTTAAGCATTTCTATGCCGCCCGCCCGCCTTTTATTTAATTCATAAATTTAAAAAATATTATTATTTTCTTCTAATTAAGAGAATATTTCATTCTTAAGATTTTATTTTTTGTTTGTTTGTTTGTTTGTTTGTTTTTTTATTATACTCAGGGGTGCTATTTATTGGCACACGGTAATTTGCGATCCCGAGTTCCCGAGCTTGTATTTAATATTGGTCTTGCGAGTCTCATTCACTGAGACGTTCCTTGTAGCATTATTTGCTAACAAAGCTCCAGAGATATGCCTAATTTCCACTCTAGTTTTTGCGGATTCAGAGAATGAAGTCTCAAAACCAAATATTTTGTATGATGTATTCTAAAAATTAGCCAATTAAGATTGCGCAATTTTATAAAAATAAACTAAAAGAGAACCTTAAGACTTTGGTAATCTCTGGACCGATCTCGCTTCCCAGAAGTGTCTCTGATAAGTGTTGACCTTGCATCCCAGAAGATAGTGCATCTGTTTAGTGTTGTGCGCGAGAGCCTTTAGCCTTTGGCAAGCTCTGGATCGACCTTGCATCCCAGAAGATAGTGCATCTGTTAAGTGTTGTGCGCGAGAGCCTTTAGCCTTTGGCAAGCTCTGGATCGACCTCGTTTCCCAGAGGTAGGTGTTCCTGTTTTGTGTTGTGCGCGAGAGCCTTTAGCCTTTGGCAAGCTCTGGATCGACCTCGTTTCCCAGAGGTAGGTGTTCCTGTTTTGTGTTGTGCGCGAGAGCCTTTAGCCTTTGGCAAGCTCTGGATCGACCTCGTTTCCCAGAGGTAGGTGTTCCTGTTTTGTGTTGTGCTTGAGAGCCTTTAGCCTTTGGCAAGCTCTGGATCGACCTCGTTTCCCAGAGGTAAGTGTTCCTGTTTTGTGTTGTGCGCGAGAGGCTTTAGCCTTTGGCAAGCTCTGGATCGACCTCGTTTCCCAGGAGGAAGTGTTCCTGTTTTGTGTTGTGCGCGAGAGCTTTTAGCCTTTGGCAAGCTCTGGATCGACCTTGCATCCTAGAAGATAGTGCATCTGTTAAGTGTTGTACGCGAGTGTATTTAGCTCTTGGCAAGCTCTGGATCGGCATTGTTTCTCAAAAGTAAGTTTGTTAGGTATTTCAATACACTCATGAAGTCATCAAAACTTCAAGGGTTTAAATTACGAGTAGATGTGCTTTGGGGTGATCCAATACACTCATGAAGTCATCAAAATTTCAATGGTTTTGATTACGAGTAGATGTGCTATTGAGTGGTTCAATATACTCATGGAGTCATCGAAAGTTCAAAGAGTTTGTTTACGAGTAGATGAGCTATTGGGTGTATCAATACACTCATGGAGTCATCGAAAGTTCAAAGGATTTGGTTACGAGTAGTGTGGGCTATTGGGTGATTGAATTACACTCATGGAGTCATCGAAAGTTCAAAGGATTTGTTTATGAGTAGATGTGCAATTGAGTGATTGAATTACACTTACGGAGTCATCGAAAGTACATTTGATTGAACTTTCAAAATCAAAACATTCATAATTTTTTCTCAATAATAATTTTAATAAAACTTATTTTTTAGGTACTTTATAAAATTAAATTTGGTATAACCATTTATCAGTGTTTAAGTACTCAAAGCTAAGGATTCTTTGAGACTTCTTAGGAGACTTTGACTCTTTAGGATTCTTAGGAGACTTTGTATTCAACTCCTCTAATATTTACTGAGTGTTTCAACACACTCAGAAATAAATCGAAACTTAATGGGCTCAATTCCAAGGGATGCCTTACATTTTTTTCAGAATTCCATGAGTGCTATTCCATAAAGAAGTGGTACTGATTTTGGGTTCAATTCCCAAAAAAAATACACATCGAAACTAAATGGACAAAATTCCCAAAGATAAGTTAAATTAAATCCTTTTCAGAATGCCACCATGGGTTTAACGCCTAAAAGTCAATGTCTGTTTAACAGTCAATACGTCCAAACTATTGTGGAAAAATACTATGTATGAAACTCCTCTAATATTTACTGAGTGTTTCAAAACACTCAGAAATAAATCGAAACTTAATGGGCTCAATTCCAAGTGATGCCTTACATTTTTTTCAGAATTTTCAGAATTCCATGGGTGCTATTCCATAAACAAGTGATACTGATTTTGGGTTCAATTCCCAAAAAAAAATACACATCGAAACTAAATGGATACAATTCCCAAAGATAAGTGAAATCCTTTTCAGAATGCCACCATGGGTTTAAAGCTTAAAAGTCAATGTCTGTTTAACAGTCAATACGTCCCAAAAATTGTGGAAAAAATACTTTGTTTTCAACTCCTCTTATATTTACTGAGTGTTTCAATACACTCAGAAATAAATCGAAATTTAATGGGCTCAATTCCAAGGGATGCCTTACATTTTTTTCAGAATTTTCAGAATTTCATGGGTGCTATTCCATAAAGAAGTGGTACTGATTTTGGGTTCAATTCCCAAAAAAAATACACATCGAAACAAAATGGACAAAATTCCCAAAGATAAGTTAAATCCTTTTCAGAATGCCACCATGGGTTTAACGCCTAAAAGTCAATGTCTGTTTAACAGTCAATACGTCCAAAATATTGTGGAAAAATACTATGTATTCAACTCCTCTAATATTTACTGAGTGTTTCAATACACTCAGAAATAAATCGAAACTTAATGGGCTCAATTCCAAGGGATGCCTTACATTTTTTTTTTAGAATTTTAAGAATTTCATGGGTGCTTTTCCATAAAGAAGTGGTACTGATTTTGGGTTCAATTCCCAAAAAAAATACACATCGAAACTAAATGGACAAAATTCCCAAAGATAAGTTAAATCCTTTTCAGAATGCCACCATGGGTTTAACGCCTAAAAGTCAATGTCAGTTTAACAGTCAATACGTCCAAAATATTGTGGAAAAATACTATGTATTCAACTCCTCTAATATTTACTGAGTGTTTCAAAATACTCAGAAATAAATCGAAACTTAATGGGCTCAATTCCAAGTGATGCCTTACATTTTTTTCAGAATTTTCAGAATTCCATGGGTGCTATTCCATAAAGAAGTGGTTCTGATTTTGGGTTCAATTCCCAAAAAAAATACACATCGAAACTAAATGGACAAAATTCCCAAAGATAAGTCAAATCCTTTTCAGAATGCCACCATGGGTTTAAAGCCTAAAAGTCAATGTCTGTTTAACAGTCAATACGTCCAAAATATTGTGGAAAAAATACTTTGTATTCAACTCCTCTTATATTTACTGAGTGTTTCAATACACTCAGAAATAAATCGAAACTTAATGGGCTCAATTCCAAGGGATGCCTTACATTTTTTTCAGAATTTTCAGAATTCCATGGGTGCTATTCCATAAAGAAGTGGTACTGATTTTGGGTTCAATTCCCAAAAAAAATACACATCGAAACTAAATGGACAAAATTCCCAAAGATAAGTTAAATCCTTTTCAGAATGCCACCATGGGTTTAACGCCTAAAAGTCAATGTCTGTTTAACAGTCAATACGTCCAAAATATTGTGGAAAAAATACTATGTATTCAACTCCTCTAATATTTACTGAGTGTTTCAATACACTCAGAAATAAATCGAAACTTAATGGGCTCAATTCCAAGGGATGCCTTACATTTTTTTCAGAATTTTCAGAATTTCATGGGTGCTTTTCCATAAAGAAGTGGTACTGATTTTGGGTTCAATTCCCAAAAAAAATACACATCGAAACTAAATGGACAAAATTCCCAAAGATAAGTTAAATCCTTTTCAGAATGCCACCATGGGTTTAACGCCTAAAAGTCAATGTCTGTTTAACAGTCAATACGTCCAAAATATTGTGGAAAAATACTATGTATTCAACTCCTCTAATATTTACTGAGTGTTTCAATACACTCAGAAATAAATCGAAACTTAATGGGCTCAATTCCAAGTGATGCCTTACATTTTTTTCAGAATTTTCAGAATTCCATGGGTGCTATTCCATAAAGAAGTGGTTCTGATTTTGGGTTCAATTCCCAAAAAAAATACACATCGAAACTAAATGGACAAAATTCCCAAAGATAAGTCAAATCCTTTTCAGAATGCCACCATGGGTTTAAAGCCTAAAAGTCAATGTCTGTTTAACAGTCAATACGTCCAAAATATTGTGGAAAAATACTATGTATTCAACTCCTCTAATATTTACTGAGTGTTTCAAAACACTCAGAAATAAATCGAAACTTAATGGGCTCAATTCCAAGTGATGCCTTACATTTTTTTCAGAATTTTCAGAATTCCATGGGTGCTATTCCATAAAGAAGTGGTACTGATTTTGGGTTCAATTCCCAAAAAAAATACACATCGAAACTAAATGGACACAATTCCCAAAGATAAGTTAAATCCTTTTCAGAATGCCACCATGGGTTTAACGCCTAAAAGTCAATGTCTGTTTAACAGTCAATACGTCCAAAATATTGTGGAAAAAATACTTTGTATTCAACTCCTCTAATATTTACTGAGTGTTTCAATACACTCAGAAATAAATCGAAACTTAATGGGCTCAATTCCAAGGGATGCCTTACATTTTTTTCAGAATTTTCAGAATTCCATGAGTGCTATTCCATAAAGAAGTGGTACTGATTTTGGGTTCAATTCCCAAAAAAAATACACATCGAAACTAAATGGACACAATTCCCAAAGATAAGTGAAATCCTTTTCAGAATGCCACCATGGGTTTAACGCCTAAAAGTCAATGTCTGTTTAACAGTCAATACGTCCAAAATATTGTGGAAAAATACTATGTATTCAACTCCTCTAATATTTACTGAGTGTTTCAAAACACTCAGAAATAAATCGAAACTTAATGGGCTCAATTCCAAGTGATGCCTTACATTTTTTTCAGAATTTTCAGAATTCCATGGGTGCTATTCCATAAAGAAGTGGTACTGATTTTGGGTTCAATTCCCAAAAAAAATACACATCGAAACTAAATGGACACAATTCCCAAAGATAAGTTTAATCCTTTTCAGAATGCCACCATGGGTTTAAAGCCTAAAAGTCAATGTCTGTTTAACAGTCAATACGTCCAAAATATTGTGGCAAAATACTATGAATGAAACTCCTCTAATATTTACTGAGTGTTTCAAAACACTCAGAAATAAATCGAAACTTAATGGGCTCAATTCCAAGTGATGCCTTACATTTTTTTCAGAATTTTCAGAATTCCATGGGTGCTATTCCATAAAGAAGTGGTACTGATTTTGGGTTCAATTCCCAAAAAAAATACACATCGAAACTAAATGGATACAATTCCCAAAGATAAGTGAAATCCTTTTCAGAATGCCACCATGGGTTTAAAGCCTAAAAGTCAATGTCTGTTTAACAGTCAATACGTCCAAAATATTGTGGAAAAATACTATGTATTCAACTCCTCTAATATTTACTGAGTGTTTCAAAACACTCAGAAATAAATCGAAACTTAATGGGCTCAATTCCAAGTGATGCCTTACATTTTTTTCCGAATTTTCAGAATTCCATGAGTGCTATTCCATAAAGAAGTGGTACTGATTTTGGGTTCAATTCCCAAAAAAAATACACATCGAAACTAAATGGATACAATTCCCAAAGATAAGTAAAATCCTTTTCAGAATGCCACCATGGGTTTAACGCCTAAAAGTCAATGTCTGTTTAACAGTCAATACGTCCAAAATATTGTGGAAAAATACTTTGTATTCAACTCCACTAATATTTACTGACTGTTTCTCCTCTAATATTTACTGAGTGTTTCAATACACTCAGAAATAAATCGAAACTTAATGGGCTCAATTCCAAGGGATGCCTTACATTTTTTTCCGAATTTTCAGAATTCCATGAGTGCTATTCCATAAAGAAGTGGTACTGATTTTGGGTTCAATTCCCAAAAAAAATACACATCGAAACTAAATGGATACAATTCCCAAAGATAAGTGAAATCCTTTTCAGAATGCCACCATGGGTTTAACGCCTAAAAGTCAATGTCTGTTTAACAGTCAATACGTCCAAAATATTGTGGAAAAATACTATGTATTCAACTCCTCTAATATTTACTGAGTGTTTCAAAACACTCAGAAATAAATCGAAACTTAATGGGCTCAATTCCAAGTGATGCCTTACATTTTTTTCAGAATTTTCAGAATTCCATGGGTGCTATTCCATAAAGAAGTGGTACTGATTTTGGGTTCAATTCCCAAAAAAAATACACATCGAAACTAAATGGATACAATTCCCAAAGATAAGTGAAATCCTTTTCAGAATGCCACCATGGGTTTAACGCCTAAAAGTCAATGTCTGTTTAACAGTCAATACGTCCCAAATATTGTGGAAAAAATACTTTGTATTCAACTCCTCTAATATTTACTGAGTGTTTCAATACACTCAGAAATAAATCGAAACTTAATGGGCTCAATTCCAAGGGATGCCTTACATTTTTTCAGA